>JAYKKT010000079.1:12207500-12572500 GCA_036023115.1 Brasenia schreberi | reverse complement strand
TGATAGTTTTAAGAAATGACAGGTTCGACAACGTTAGAAACTTTCACCAAGAGGGGGTAATGCAGATCCGTACATTCTAGGCTTTTGAGCATCTCTTCTTGGGAGGAAGTTGCAATTATAAAGGTTTGCATGAAAATTATTTTAATAGGTTTGATTAAAAAGTGCACATCTCTTTAACCCATGTTGCCCCGGTCACAGTTTTAGGGTGAGGTAAGAACCTCGTGACTTTCATCGAAAGCTCTTTCTACCTTTGTGATTTATAACTCAGGAAAACCCAGCATAATTCTAGGCTAGGACCCTCGATCTCCAAGGTCTGATCGGACTTGGACAAGGGACCAGAAACTATGTCGCTCAAGAGGATTAAATCCTGATTCCTTCGGGTGGCTGGAGTCCTCTCTCTCTCTCTCTCTCTCTCTCTCTCTCTCTCACGTGCGCACGCAATAAAGATTTACACAAAAGTGATGCATCATGTTGCGTGTTTCACCTACTTATCCTTTGGGTCCTGGATCAGGATGATCTGGAAAACAGAAGTGGGGACAGCCATGAGCAATGCATTTGCAGTTGAGATGGTGCACATGCACCGACTGATTATATTGCATTTGGGCCCTGTGCTGATATTCTCTTCATAGCTGTAGACAGAGGTGACACGCGAAGGGCTAGTTGATCAATCCCATCAAGGAATTATCCTGAAGGTGATCCCGTTAAGAATTACATACAAAAAAAAAACAAAACAATTTGACATCTCTTTCAAATTCAAACAGCAACTTTCGTATGAGACTGGGTTTCATTCTCCTAGCCTTCCAACATTGCTGGGAGAAGCGTCAATCAATCACGGAAGATTATTCTTTCCTTTTGTCATAGTAGATTACTAACTCGTACAGGATCCCAATTCTCATCAAAGGTTTGAGTTTGTATTGATGATGACACTAAATCATTTCACAATTTAAACAAACGCAACTCCACACTTCAAACAGGTATTCTTGAAACGGCAGGAGACAACTGCAATTCCTCCTCTTCGAACAGAATTTGCCAAACCAAACTAAATTATTGCCTTGGTTACATGATACATAATGCAATCAGAATTATGTGCAACATTCAACTCAATTGGCTGTATGCAAATGGCAGAGAAAATCCATGCATGTCAATGATCTGTAATGAATGTACGGATTTTCTCAAGACAGATTTTTCTACACTCAACTTTTCTCCTCCAAAGGAACAAACATCATACACATGTACAATGATGCCCATCTGAAAAGTGCGGTATAAAGTTAAATCGAAATTAAGTAGCTGAGTTCCTATATATTTTTGAGTGAAACTAATTTCCATATTATATAGCACACTCATTTGCATCTGCTAAACAAGAATAAACAAGGTCAAGATACCGTGCTTCCACAACATATCAAAATGCCACATTCATCTGCAGCTCGCCCTTCATATGCCTTTTCAGGTTTTGGTGGGAGAGTTTGAGGACAGCCACAACCAGAAACCGTACCCAAGATTTTGATTATTGTATTTTAAACTAAATATCCAGTTATGGAGTTACCCCGCAAAACTTGAAATACTTTCCGATCCTTCACATGCTTTGTCATGCATGTGACAAAGAAATGATAATTCAAGTATTCTAAGCATGAATCTTCAGACACAAAATGCAAACACAATACCATGTAAACAATCATGGATTTAAATGCCTACCATTTCATATTAACTGCATCCCCATTTTCATGGACATGACCGTTGGCATTCATCCTTGGTGCATCCCCATCTTGGCTATCTCCATTTTCATACGCATCACCATTGGCTTCCTTCTTTGTTAGAGAATCAACGTTGTGCCTCTCTCCATTTTCATAGGCATCCCCGTTGGCATCCACCTTCCTTTGTTCATCACCATCCTGACTTCCTGCAAGTAAAAGATGAGAGAAGCCTTGCCCAATCGATTTCCACCACCTCGAACCCAGAGATGCCTGCGAAGTCTCAGCAGATTCATCAGAGGGTGGCTCATAGAGCCCAGCGGAAGCAGGATTCAACTCTGAGAATCTCACAGTCCCTAATATCCTCTCTGGAAGCTCTGCTTCTGTCTGACTTTCTATTAAAAACGCCAAATCGACAGTCAAAGTAGTGATATAACCAAATGCCAGATGAACTATGGCATTTGCAACCATTGATGCTCCAATATCAACATCAACTTCAATAAAATTTTCTCCAGTAAAATACTTGCAAGCAACTGCTCGTCCAAGTATGCATATCGCCTGCTCACCAACTGCTGTTCTCACTATCCACGGCCCCTTGACAATGTTGGCTATCAACTTAAGTCTTGAATTCTTAAATAGATCATCTCCCTTAAGAAATTGATCCATGAGAGACCCTTCTTCAACAGGGTCAAGACTCACAAAATAGGCAATTGCACTATAATTATCTTTACTGGGAACTTGGAGATTGAATGCCCAAACAAAAGGGCTTTGTCCAGAAGCTGAAGCATCAGATGCAGCTTTCATAACCTCGCTAATCTTAGAATGCCCTTTGATCCAATCGAATCCCAATGGTTTCAAAAGAAATTTACCGCCAGGAACTTTAACTTTATCAGTGAAATATTGAGGTCCCCTAACCATGAATCTATCTCCTGTCGGGGAGGCCCATCCGTTGGGGCAATCATCGGGCTCGAGTAGTGGAACATCTCCTCCTGATTTGATTCCTTCAATCCACTCCATCTCATTCTCACAATCAAACCCCGCCATTACCTAAAAAGAGGAGGATATCAGAAACTAAACAGAAATGAAAACAAAAGTTATCATAACAGCACAAACACCTGCAAGAGCAACATATGCACCTCTGAAACTCTAATAACAATTAAACCAAAATGAAACAACTCATACCTACCAAAAAGAAAAAGGTTTTCCAAAACAACATGAAAGTTTTCCTTTTTTCAATTTGCCTGGGAAACTGCACCTGGGAGGTGAGAGACTTACTGGCAGCACAGCAGCACGAAACCCCAAGATAAGGACCCTTGCCCCTACGACATATTCTAAAAGCAGATAGTCTGGTTGCTGAATTAACGACAGTTTATTACGACTGTAAGCAGATCTTCTCTTCTCTGCTTCTGTCAAACATGACAGAATAAAACTTGCATAAAGGACAGGTCATGATCAAATCATGACAAAATGTAGTAAGGAACCATCAGTCACACTTTTGAAAGAAAATATCTGTTCTATCCGATACAAATAATCCTTAAAATAGGTGAACGGAAACTTCAAATGTGTAGTGTATTACTTCCACCATTTTTTGGGTATTTGGTCTTTTATGAGATCGTTCATACACTTTACTCATTAAAGAAGGGCAAGAAGAGAGTCGAAATAAAAACAATTTCATCACTAATGTTCTAAAAAGATCAATGAAAATCTTGACACCAATCATTAATTTTCACACCCAAATCTATTGTTGAAATAAAATGGCCTAACTTTACACAGTAACCACAAATGGATTCGTCATTTAGCTAAAAGAGCAAAAGAATGCACGTTTACCATGAAAGATTCACAAGGAAAACAACCAAGAAATTATAACACCCAATCTTTGTGAATTTTGAAATTGGCAAACCTCCTCAGAAAGAAGCACCAAGGAAAACGTAAAAGAAGCTCATTAAATATGCCTAAGAGACGCCGCCGGATGAACAAATCTAAGATCTCAATGACCAAAAAGAACTTTTCTAACCTCAACCCCGTTACAAACCCAAGATACTGAAGCGAACACATACCCAGAATCATAAGAAACTGCGGCGGCCAGTTCTTCAGATACTGAAGTCCGCGCACACACGCACGCACACACACAGAGTTAGTGCAGCAATTCCTATAAAAGTACAATCATAAGAGCGACCACGATAAAAGAACAGCATTTTACCTTTCCTTCCTTGATATTACAAAGCACAGGCGAGCTAGTTAAAGATGACGTTCTGATTGAAAAGGAGAAAGAAAGAAACAATATGAGGAACTCTTCCAATAGTTTCGAACCTAATCTCTTACAGATTGCGCGTACCGTACTTTTATGTTTACGAGCTAGAGTTCTAGCACACGAAAGTCGAAGTATATACTTTATTCGACACAAACTGTGTTTTTTTGAGGATCCGCTGTGATAATGAGAGAGATTTCTGCATATCCATCCGAATCGAGCAATAATATCAGAATCCGACAAATCAGCCCAGACTGACTTACTAGTAGGATGCCCTGATACGTTACAGAATTTCGCTTTAACCAACGATCCAATCAGAGGAAAAATTGGGACTATTGTATCGAATCTCTTGATAGCAGTGTCGATCATAAATGAATTCTCTACCATTTGACTCCTTATCACCCAAGGCGTTAGGCATACCCTGAATCGTAAGAAACAGCGGCCGAGAAGAGGAAAATATGGGCGTCATAAAATTGACATGCTCACTTGTTTCTACTAATTAAGAGGATCAGGAATCACGAGGGTGCATCGATTACTTTCCATTTGAGTAAACGAACGCTTTTTCCGTTTTCGGATTTTTTCTTCGTAACTAGATAAACATGTCCGCTTCCAACGTACATAGGAACTGCCATCGGTTTCGGTTTGTCCGGGACTTCGAACCGGAATCGAACTGTCACAGGACTGGTTTCGGAACTAGCCTGTTTTAAGATGGTTTTGGGTTTGGTTTTATGGCAGTTCTAAGGTGGTAACAATTCAAGTATGGTCTGCACGGTAGTTCTTATAAGTATCGTTTTATTTAATAATAAATTATTAATATAGCTCATTATATAAAATATGAATTGTTACAAAATCATGTATCCATATTGACTTTAAAATACAAACATTAAACTATATATATAAAAGTATATAACACATTTAAATAACTTAAATTTTAACATTAAAATTAAATTAGGACATTTACAAATTATAATCATACATATAAAAATAAATAATAGGCTTTACCATAATTCACTTACTTTTGAATTAAGCCTCTTACTTATACGGACAGAAATCAAAACACATGTAGTTCTCACTTACTTTTGAACAGGCATCGCTTATTTAATTATCTATATTGCTCGATCCTTGTGTTGCATTAGTTCCTGTGATACTCGTACTAGCTCATAAGAATGTCTTTTATATATATATATATATATATATATATATATATATATATATATATAACTGATATTTCTGCATGCTCTCATACTCAATGTCTTTCTCTTAGCTAATCATCTAGATAAGCTTAAGCTTCCAATATCTTACATCATAAGTTAGAGCGAGGCTCGTCTAATATATTTCTTCTTATGCTAAATACTTGTTTCACAGCAACGTTGAAACTAGAATTTAGCAATTAAAAATAAAATAGAATAAGTAGCTTAATACTTTCTCCACCATTTTAAAATAGCAAAGTTTTTTTCACCCTCATCATCTCTATATTCATAAGGATCATAATGAGTAGCAATATAAATCAAACTAAGTTAAATCAATAGATTTTGGACTTTTTTAAGCTTTGGCTTCAAAATATGATAAAAAAGCTTACTACTAAACGAGAAAGAAGTATGACTACTATTGCTTCCTTCTTCTAGTTGTAGAATAAGATGACTACAAAACTATAACTCAATATAATTGTTTAATAATTGATCTTGTGTCATTGATTATACTACTGATATCTTTAAATTCTTTTAATAAAGGAGCATTATAATGAGCAAAATAACTCTTCTAAGCTATCTAATTTTAATTTAGGGTCCAATACATCAATAACTAAACTAATAGAGAGATGATCTATATAATAATAAAACCACTTTTCTGTCATCTCGTATAAACTATGAGTTAAGTAACAAGTTTCTCAAAAATATGATAACGTATAAACTACTTGTACAGCTTGATAAATAAATAAATAAATAAATAAAAAGTTAAATAGTAAACACTACATAATACATTTATAGTGTTATTAAAAACATACAAGATATCCAAAAGATTCTTAAAAACATCTCAATTAGAATCAAATAAACTCAACTATAAAAAGTAACGGTTCATAAACTTCTTTAATAGGTCTCTATAGGGCATAGTTATGAACAACATTTGATAGGTCAAATTTCAGTGATGCTCAATGTCTTGAAATTTTTTTGGTCTTCTACCTTTTCTTTTATAAAAAGCTACCAGTTCATTCCTAACATTAGAATGATCCTGTAAAAAATTAAGGATGATCTTCAAACCATCTTATATATATAAGTTAACTATATGACAAGAACAACAAACAATGAACAAATTTATTGCCTAAAATAGGTTGATATATTCTTTGTAACTCAAAAATAGCACAAATATTTGCAGCACACTATCAAGTGAAATTGAAAAAACGTTATAAGATAACAAATATTCTCAAAAATTAATTTTAGAAAATAACACATATTTTCTATGATGTGTGACTTATCAAAACAACAAAATGAAAGAAAATATTTTTGAAATAACCAATTATGCATGTGATTGCCAGGTATCAATCTATATGTTAGTACACACTGACATGCTACAGTCAAATGAACTAAAAAATGCAGCTAGATCTTTGTCTTCGCTTTTGTGTAATTTGCGTATGTGACTACTAATTGATTATATACAAATAGGTGTTGCTAAAAGATCATGTGCATTTTTGTGTATCAATAAAACTAAATTCTTAATTAAAATTAGATGAAAGACATTCTACTAAAACGAAACATAAAAACTCCTCTCTATCTCGAGTGGTGTTGTAGTGAAAAGGCCTCATAAAAGAATATCCACTAGTCAAGAAACTTTCTTGTATAGAAAATTGAGTTTGTTAGATAGCTAAACCTACTTTTGCTAAATATTTTTTCATGACATGGCTTCGTAGGGTATCATACCCATCTTCAAGCCTAAAGTTGTACACCTTTCTCTAATTGACACTTTGTTTAGCATTGAACTTTATAAAATGAATCTTGAATAAGTTATATCCTTGTGACTTCACTTTAGGGCCTCCTTGTCTAGGCTATGTAATTGAACCTCTAGTAGGGAAATGGTTTCCACCATAAATAAAACTTTATTACCAATACCAATACCTATATCTGTTGTGCTTCCTTGACTCATTAGTGTAGGCATAAGTCTTTAAGGAATATGACAACTTCGTCTTCTGCCAAGAATGACTTTATCTTTCTTTATGAATATGATAAAATATTAACTACAAACAAGATAATAAAGAACACTTAGAATCAAAGAGTTAACCAGAGAGTAAGTATGAAAAGAGAGAAATACAAGACGAAGAATCAAGAATGGGCTACTCGTGAGCTTGTGTATTTGTTGTTGAAAAGAGAGGTAAGCTCACCTATTTATAAAAGTTGAAACTGGGACCGATTACAGTTACTATTAGTTTTGTGGGAGGGCCGGTTTGAAACCGGTATGCCAAATTGTAGATATCCTTGTATGTCTAACCATTAGCAAAGTAGAATGTTTTGGGTATTCATTTATAGTGATTTGTGAAAATAACTTGTAAGTTTTTCTACATAAAAAAATCATCACCTAGGCTAGCTACATGATATGTAGCGGGCCTACCATTGATTATTGAAGATTAAACGTTGGGGATGCCAAAACAATTAGATATTATTTACTTTGTTTTCTGAGACTTCCAAACACTTGTTACCGAAAAAAGCTGATATTACAAAGGATTTTAGAAAAAAACTTATAGGAAGAAATTTATGTATATATTGAAGCCAAAAATCGAGGCAACAAGGATAGCATTTTAGAATGAGATTTGACCTATCCTCATGATGCTAGAATAGCATGAACTAGATGATGGGAAGCTGAGGCTAAGGGACATGTTGGCAGAAATGAAAGGCAACTTACATGTTGCCGCCTCAAGAACTCTATAAATGAGGATGGAAGAAACCAATTGAGGGACGGATCAATCAATTAATATTAGTCCCTTATTTTTGTTTCTTTCCTTTCTAGGAGTAGTATAACACAGTCTTAGCTATTTGTAATCACTTCCTCTCCGTGAATGAGATAATGATTACCTTTTCAAACTTCTATCTTGTTGCTCTCTTCACCTACCGTATCACGATCTACTCATTCTCTTAGTGTTGAAGGCATTAGAATATGCTCAAACAGATTCTAAGGGACTTGTATAGGTTACTTGAGCCTTATTTAAACTCTATGAGAATGGAAGTCGACGTTCTATAGCATGCCCCACACTTCACGAACACCATCTAACTGGATCACACAAGTATCACTTGAATTAAGTTGGTCTCGAAGGCAACATGTTCTTTGGAACTCCCGGTGAGATCCCATGCCCTTTGATACTTTGCAATGTAAGCGAACATGCTCTTATTGGGAGTATCTAATGGCTTCTACCAACATTGATATTCCTAGCTATGAACATAGCTTGCCAATCTATAGCAGCCATATACTAGTACTAGATGATCCATTTGGCCAATCCTTGGCCTCTCACCCTATGAGACTAGGCCATCTAGCTTTGAGCCTCCTATTGACAACAGGGTGACTTTTGAATTGTTGAAACCATTTGTCTAAGACTAGCTTCACGCATAGATATATGACATTCAAGGGTCTCCTTTTCAGCTCATGAAGGAGACCATGCTGACAATGGTTGTAGATTAGCTAGCTGCTATGCGAGAAGAGAAGTAGCTAGGTTAAAGATGGAGGCATGAAACCAAGGATCCCACGCACACTCAAATACAATCATGACCTACTTTATGGACATACACATTGAGTTTTGCTATTGCCAAATCAACAACCAATCACCATCCAAACCCTCTAGTATGGCACATCAATATTGTGTGAAGGCCACCTAGTCTAGTGATGCACACTAGTCCATATCCATCTATACCTTTATTCTCCTCGGTGGTTCCCTTAGGGCAGCTATTTGATTCTGCAGGCAGGAGACACATTCTTATTAGTATGTTGGGGGTACATATCATGTCTCTCATTTATCAATGCTGCCACTTGTGGTTGGTTTTACAGTGTTGAGAAGGAAACTGGTTTCCTTCAAATTCTTCTACCACCAAATGTTGAGTTTGTCTTGCAAGCATAACATATGGATGTTCCTCCATCTTAACCCATTTGTCTCGATATAGATAGTTCCTTAACTTCCTTCAAATGGCTTTCATCATAGATATTTTTGCATTATTTCTTACATGATCGGTAATATATAGTATGTCCTCGTTTATGTCTAGATTCAAGTAAAATGAATCTACTTCTAATGGTTGTATCAATTTACTATATTTAAGGAGAAGGCTAATCTTGTAATCACAACCCATGTGAATGTTGCAATGCATAATTACATGTTTTTTGGTTTGAACCTATTATCTCTACACGATTGTACACCCTCACAATCAAATCAAGATCATGTCTTGATATTCTTCTCTAGAGGTTTGCTACAATATCTTTTATTACGTCGATGTAATGTATGGTGATGGTTTATTAATCTTTAAATGACTTTTTCAATTCTGTAATATGTAACTCTATCAATGAATATAGTTATTTTTATTTGAATCAAATCTCTGAGTTGAGCTACTGAGAAACCCTTTCAACCTTGCGTGTGTACTTTCCACCCTAGCAACCATTAATAAACGATCATTATAATATTCAAAAATATTAAATGATAATGTCTTAATATTGAGACAATTCTCTCCTCATACGAGTTCAACCACGACTCTTTAATATAAGAGTGGAACAAGAATTTTTTTTTCATTTCAATTCTGCTACCTTCACTACCTCCTTGTAATTGGTCTCATTTGATGAGTGAATGACCTTTCTCCAACCTTTAATTTTACAATAAATACTTTAATATTTTTTTGCTATATATCATCTACATAAAAAGTGAATTGCATCTGGAAATATGATTTGGATGACATTCACCATTGTCAAATCACGATCACTATAGATTACACATGAAAAGTTGTTTGGAGTGCATAACTCTCTCTCATAAATCAATATCCACACATAATTCTCTTTCTTTTTCATACTCATAAAAGTGAACACTACAAAAAAATTCTTCGAGATTAATGTAAACTTGAGAACCTCGAGGAAAGACATCTTATACCATAAACTAGCAAGTATATATAACCATTACACACTACATATGACCCAATATTTAAAAAAAAAAGTAAAAAAACTTACATGTCTGTCTTAAATATATTATTAAACTCCAATACCCATGAAAATGTATGTAATAATTACACTAAATGAGCATGTCCAAATACAATGTCATTGACAATATCCGTACTAGAGATTTTTCAATACCATGTATGATTTTGGTGAAAGTTTATATCATGTAGTAGTTGTTATAGAACTCTTTACGAACCCTATCTTTTTCTCTAATTTTCATCCATGCATTATAAATATGTTTTGCCGTACAAACATTTGTCTCATCAACCCACTTCAAATGAGTCAAAATATACTTCAATTTTCAATTTTTTGTAAGGTCACTTATTACACTATCTTCATATCCACTAAATCTTTCTACAAAAACATACCCTTCAAAATACAAGGTTAGAGGGTGGTTATGTGTTTCATTCACTACATTCAACTTCTAATAACCATCGACTACACCTTCTTCTTTTAATAAAAATAAAAGTCTACCTTTTCAGTACTCGTCCACCTACTATTTTCAACATGAATATTTTTACTCACCTATATTTGCCACTCCTTTAACACCCAAGACATACCTTGTTATGTCTTTACTCTTCGAAGAAAGAATAACAATAATAATATTATACTTCCTTCTAATATTTCTTATATACTCAATAATTTTATTACAATTGCTAAACACATCCTATGTCGCAAATATGAATGAATAATCAAGTCCATCACTCTCCGAATCAACAAATTCTTCTTTTGCTTCATCAGTCAACAGTCAAAGAATACATCATACGTTGCACTATGATAACTTCCAGTCTCCTTAGTCTTGATATAACAAGTACTTGATAAGTCATTATATTCTTCGAGTCAATTCCATTGTAAGTGCTTTTGCTTGAGTTATTTGTCATTCTACAATACACAAAAAAATATAAGGTTTAAGTATATAACACATAACATATGCAAGTTTGGTTTGATAGAGACAGAGTCCAGTCACGTCCCACATGGGAGAGATGAGACTCAACAACATCTCTCTTTCAAGAAGAAACATAGATCAATTGTGTCTCTCCTTGAGGAAGAGTCATAATGGAACCGAGCGTCCCTTTCATAGAGAGACATTGTTTCACTACGTCTCTTTGCAAGGAGAGATGCACATGTGCCGCGTTTCAAATCGAAAATACGACAAGTGAATCATTTGATCCAAAACTGTGAAATGTCAACCAAAATGGAAAAAGTAAAAAAACAACACAAACCTATAAAATTATACTAAGATACAACCTTTTAAAACCTAGAAAAATTCAAAAATTGGTTGAGCGTCTCTTTCTTTTTTCTCCTTTCTTGTTTCATAAATCTATCTCCGGTGAGGTTCATAAGAGAAATAATCGTATATTCCTTGGCTGCAAAGAAAGCAACAATAGCTCTAAATGAATGAAACACCAGTCGTTAGAGTAAAAAGAAGGAAATGTCAGAATTAGGTGTGGAGAGGAGGAATAAATTGATGTTGGAGTATTTTTAGTATTTTCTAGGGGTGTGCGCATAGTAATCTCCTTAAAAATACAGATCCAGTTTGTAGTTATTCAATCAACTAATTAGCTAAGTTACGAGAATGGAAAAACTTTTGTCAAATATAACTAATAGGGATCTCCCTAGGCCATTTTCACCTTTTGAAACAAAAAACATATTAAGAAAACTCATTTTAATCAAGTAGTAGTTAGAGAAGTATTCGGTAGCTAGTTTTTGAAAAACTAATCTGATACACATTTTGGCCTGACTCACGGTACTTAGATTTCTAAACCCACAACTCACATGATCAGATTGCCAAATGATCTTTTATACATAGAAACATAGAGTTTTGATTTTACATGTATCTGCTAGGCTTTTTAAGAAAACGATATTGATGATACTATAATACTTGTCTACCATTTCTAGGTATTGAATTGTCACAGCCATAGCATGCTGTCTCAATCACAAGGACTCTGCATCTTGAACTTCTTTATTTCTATTTCCTTACCGCAATGAGGTTGAGAACCACCAGAAAAGATGATATCCAGTGATCAGAAATCATGAAACGGGATAAAACAACAAGTTCAATCAAGAATTCGTGCTGAATTTACCACTTCAAAGAAGACATCCTCGAGGGATGAGACACTGATTTCGAAAGCATGAAGCTTCTGCTTCTCCTTTGTAGCTTGCATTTTTCTGAACAGTTCACAAAACTTCACTGCATGCTTTGGCAGTCTAAATTTCACCATCCCTGTCTTCCTATAAATTTTTTCAGCATTCCCAGAAAGTTCATGAAACTCTGCCCATGTAAGGGATCACCCTTGCATTGTCGGTCCCAAGCCCGGATAAAAGAGGAGGGTTATGTTAGGCTTTCAACAGCCAGCGTAAAACTTTGTCGGATTTTTATACCATGGATTACACAAATTATGACCATTGCTTTGGGGATCCATGCCTAACGACACATTGTAGATCCCGAATGCAGTGATAAGTAAGCAAGGGTTACTATATTTTCACTCGGATGTAGTGAATCAATTGCAGAGAGGGTTTCCACATCATGGATGGGTGTGGGTAAAGAAGTTAGTCTCGCAACATTGTTGCCCGAATGTAGTGAATAATTTACAGAGAGGGTCTCCGCATTTTCAATATGGACGGATGCGGGGGGTAAGGAAGCTAGTCCTAGATAATAAGATTTGTATTGGTTCTTGGAATATCAAAACATTATCCGGTAAGCTAATGGAGGTGGTAGACACTATGATTCAGAGAAAGATTCATGTTCTATGTTTACAAGAGACAAAGTGGGTTAAAGAAAAAGCAAAGGAGATAGAGGATACAGGTTTTAAATTATGGTACTCAGGTAAGGAAAAGGCTCGAAACGGAGTTAGTAATATCATAAATAAGGATTTAAAGGATAGTGTAGTAGACATACAACTATATAGTGACTGAATCATGATGTTGAAATTAGTGTTAGGAGTTAGTATTATCATGATGTTGAATATAGTTTGTGTTTATGCACCCCAAGTAGGCCTAAAAGATAATACAACTTTTTTGGGAAGAGTTAGATAAGGTGATTCAAAGGATTCTACAAAGGAAGGTGATTTGTTTAGGAGGAGACTTAAATGGACATGTCGGTAAAGAGGCATTAGGATATTAAGGTACTCATGGAAACTTTGGTTTTGGAGATATAAAGGAGGAAGGTAGGGAGATTTTAAATTTTGCTATGGCATTTGATCTCTTTATAGTCAATACAATCTTCAAAAAATGAGATGAACATTTAATTACTTATAAGAGTGGCTTATCACAAACACAAATTGATTACTTTATTTGTAAAAAAAAAGATAGAGCGTGTTGTAAAGATTGAAAGGCAAATCCAAGAGAAAGTTTAATCACCCAACATCAACTTTTAGTTATGGATTTACAAATAAAAAAATAGACAAAGAAGAAAAGAGTGCATTGAACTATTCAAACTAAATGGTGGAACCTCAAAAGCAAGAAAGAAGATATATTTAAACAGAAATTCCTTCACAGAGATGCTTGGAATTATGTTGGTACACCTTGTGATATGTGGAACAATATGACTATACATATTAGGAAAGTGGCGAAAGATGTGTTAGGTGAATGTAAGGGAGGTGTACCGGCACAAAAAGAACCTTGGTGGTGGAGTGAAGTACAAAATAAAATCAAGGAAAAGAGGGCACATTACAAATTATATTATGCTAAGAAAACTAGTGAAACTTTAGAGGCTTATAAGAAAGCAAAGAAGAAGTGAAAAAGGCGTTTAGTGAAGCAAAAACTAAAATTTAGGAGGATTTATATAAAAAACTCAAGTCAAAAGAGGGTGAAAGAGATATTTTTAGAATAGGTAGGGCTAGAGATAAGAAAACTAAAGATCTTAATTCTGTTAGATGCATCAAAGACGAGGATGAAAACATTCTAGTGGAAAATGATGATATAAGAAACAAATGGGAAAACTATTTTTATAAGCTTTTTAATGAAAATAAAGATGTTAGTATTAGCTTAGGAGAGTTAGACAAATTAGAAAAGTATATAAAACACAATTTCTACTTACATATTCAAAAGAATGAAGTTAAAGAGACTCTTAAACATATAAAGGGCGGTAAAACAGTTGGACCAAACAATATTCTTATAGAAGTTTGAAAAATACTAGGAGAAATAAGAATAACTTGCTTAGAAGACTATTTAATGAAATATGGAGAAAGCAAAAGATGCCTAAGGAATGGAGAGCGAGTACACTTATACCCATATATAACAAGGGAGACATTCAGAATTATGCGAATTATCGAGGTATCAAGTTAATGAGCCATACTATAAAATTGTGGGAAAGAATTATCGAACGTAGGTTAAGACAAGTATCAAGTACAACAGAGAACCAATTTGGATTCATGCCAGACAGATCTATTGTTGAAGCGATTCACCTTTTGAGATGTCTTATGAAACATTTTAGAGTATATGATATTTATTGATCTAGAAAAAGCTTACGATAGGGTATCGAGGGAGGTTCTTTGAAGAACCTTGAAAAACAGAGGTATCCCATTAACATACATTAACCTTATAAGAGACATGTACGATGGTGCAAAAATATGTGTTAGGAATCATGAAAGAATGACAAACTTCTTTGAAGTTAATATTGGGTTACATCAAGGATCAACTTTAAATCCATACTTATTTATAATGGTGATTGATGAGTTAACAAAAATATTCAAGATGAAGTACATATGTTATTTGCTGATGATATTGTGTTAGTGGAAGAGTCTAAGGAAAAAGTTAATAGAAAATTAGAACTATGGAGAGAAACATTAGAAAGCAAAGGCCTCCGACTTAGTAGAATAAAGACAGAATATATGGAATGTAAGTTTGATCATTTGGTTAATGCAGAGGACATAGAAATTAAAATTGGTACACATTGCATCCCCCAAATGAAAAGTTTTAAATACCTAGGGTCAATTTTTCAGAGTGATGGAAGAATTGATGGAGATGTTACGCATATAATTAATGCTAGTTGGTTAAAATGGAGAGGAGCATCAGGTATTCTTTGTGATAAAAAGATACCATTAAAGTTAAAACGTAAATATTATAGAGCAACAATTAGACCTGCCATGTTTTATAGTTCCAAGTGTTGGGCAGTTAACCATAAACATGTACAAAAGATGTCTGTGACATAAATGAAGATGTTGAGATGGATGAGTGGTCATACAAGAAAAGACCGTATACATAATGAGGTTATTAGAAACAAATTAGGAGTGACACCAATAGAGGATAAAATGAGAAAATATCGTTTAAGATGGTTTGGATATATAGAAAGAAGATCAAAAGAAGAACCAGTAAGAAGGTATGAAAAACTAAATTTGAAAAGTATTAAAAGAGGTAGAGGACGACTACAAAAATGTTAGAAAGAAACAATAAAAAATGATCTAGCTTATTGTGAGGTAACTGCTAACACGACACATGATAGAGCTCTGTGGAAACAACGAATCCATGTAGCCGACCCCGTCTAGTATGGGAAAAGGCTTAGGTTGTTGTTGTTATATTTCCAGAAAGTTCGTGGACCATATTTTCTATAATCAGTCTCTTGGGTTGGATCAACTGACATGGTTAGTAGGAATGATCCTTGATACCTTGACCTGAGCTGAATTCCATGCAAGTAGATGCATAATGTAAACTTGAATCTCTATGTTAAGAATTATAGAACTCAGCTAATATGTTCAGCTAGCGACTTCCAGCATGTTCATGTAGGTTTGCATAGTGGGCATGCCCTCAGTTGTCATACAAGCCAGTCGCAAGCTGCAGCTACAAGCACACACACGTACCTCCTTAGCGCTTCCAAGGCATTGTAGATCGCCTTTAACAATTATGCCTACACGGTCACATAGATGTTCAACCTCTGCCATGGACAGTGCTGCTGTCAAACAAGCAATTTAAGTTTAGCTTCAAATTTTTTTCCCTCTACAAGTACTTTTCATCTGAGCCATCAAATGGTCAAGAAAGACGCATTTCTTAAGTAAATTATCTGTTTGTAGAAACTAGTCACATGGGTTTGACAAAACAAAATTAAAAGCTACTTGTAAGGATGATGGCTTGGTGCTTCTTTGCTTCCTTAATGACGTTCCATAAGTATTTTCTGGAATCCGGATCAAGTCCAGTTGTTGGTTCATCTAGATAAACAACCTATCCAATGCAATTTAAGTCTAGTTGGTTCAATTTGTAGATGCACTGATTTCAATTGGTGCTGAATTGATGCCTTGCAGGAAAAAACCAATCCTAGTTTAAATACCTCTAGTGCTTTACAAAATATAATGTTAAAAAAGATATTTGAACATAATGTACCGATGAAAACATTTTCAGGTAATGACAGTTGCATTAAGCACTCCACGATCTAAACAAAACATATCATGATGGATTGTCAATTTGTTTTATCAAGTATTCACACCTGTATATCACTTCAGCAAGTTTCTTTATGAAGTCTCTAATGTACCATCTTTTTCAGTTTCTACTAAACCAAACTTTTGATAGTATCATCGTAGGTTCGAGGAATTTATTAGAATGTTTCTGCCTCTCTATATATAGTATGCATAAATTTCTAGGTAATAAATTTCTAACATGTTAGATTCATTAAGAATAGTGTTTCTAGGAATATCATTTTATTTTTCCTTTTGTGTTTTTTAATTTCATTTTGAACTAGCTCAAAAAGACAGTTTAGCTGGCTGTTGGAAGACTTCCAACAACTGTTGAGCTAGAGTTCAAGGTCTTGAATGGTTGGCTCAACTGCCTGTTGAGACAACCTGATGGCTAGATGACTATCAATTAGATAGCAACTTTCCCTTTCTCGGTGTTGGATATCTCAAACAACACCCTGTTCAGTCTCCTCTTATCTTAATATAAAAGGGCTCTAACCTCCTCTCTCAATATTCACAACTGCAAGGTTTGATGTACGAAAAGATTAACATTTTACTATATTTTCTTCCCAGTTTTCTTGCCCCTTTTGTGGGAGCATTGTTGACACTTCCTCATAAGTGATCCTTTGGTGTTATGGTTGTTAGAATAAACATTATTAAATTTGGTTGTTATGTTAAATTGTTTCTAAATGTTCTTTAAATAGGAGTCACTTATTAGGGGCATTGTTATCTTTTTTTTTATATACTGTAATGCATATAACCCTAGTGGTTAGCCAACCACACTATAAAGAAAATAGAGAAGGCAGTATGTGTAGATAGTGGCTCAACCAATTTTCTCCATTGTGCATTTGATCTCATTGCATCATCATTTTTTCTTATTTGTTTTTTATTCAACATGGTATCAGAGCAGTATCCCATGTTTTAGGTCATAGGAAGCGTACGTGTCCAAAAATCTTTCTTTCCTAGGGTGAGCATTTGTGTACAAAACCCAATCATTGAAGAATCGAGTGAAAATCTATCATAACACTACTATATTTATTAGGAATGAAAAAATGGATCAACATTCATTGTAAGGTGACACACGACATAGATCTCGAGGTGGTAGATTGATGCACGTATCTCAAGGCCGTCACTAAGAACCCTAAAACAAACATATGGCTGAAAAAAGTGAGTTTTATGATAGTCCTATGCAGAGTTTGGAAGAAAATGACAGTAATAGTAAGATAAATACCATCCAAATCAAATCCATTAAATTTGATGAAAAAAATTTCAAATCTTGGTCTAGGGCACTTGAATTTGTCCTAATTGCAAGGGAAAATGAGAGTTTATCACGGGTAAAATTCTCCAACCACACCCCTCAGATCCTAATTACTTAAAATGGAGGGAGGAGAATGTCATTGCAGTCTTGTAGTTAATCAATTCCATGATTCCAAGTATCAACATCACATTCATGTACTTGAATATAGCATGTGAAATTTGGACAGTCATGACAAAGGCTTATTTTATAAAGATCAATATTGTAAAAAAATAAGAGATACAGGCAAAAATCAAGAAGTATCGACAAGGAAGTCGATCGATTAGCGAGTACTATGTAGAACTTAAAAGTCTATAGGATGAACTGCAATATTATACTCAAGGAGATTATGGTCATTGTTTCAAAAATAAAAATGCAGAATTAGAAGAAAAGAAAATATTCGGCGTATTATAGAGAGTCTCTAGTGACTTTGAGAGTGTAAAGGTGAACATCCTCAACAATAAAACTTTATCATCTCTAGGTGTAGTTTATTCATTACTGATATGAGAAGAAGACAAAAAGAATTTAGAGAAAGAAGAAGTACAAACAGGGGACAAAACAACGTTTGTGAGTCTTGGACAGTAGAAAAACATCCATGGAAGAGGGGTGCCTCTATGGGTGGTCGTGAATCCTCATGACCTGATGATAAAGACAAATTGAAATGCTCCTAATGTGAGAAGTCAAGATATACTAAAGAGCAATGCTAGGAGTTGATTTAAAAAACAACTTATCTCAAGAATAAAGTTTATTGTGCAAGTTCCTGAGATACCTCAGATGTAGAGAATAATATGCTTTCTTAAATATTGAAGAGACTAGATGACCTGGATAAATCTAGAGAGGGACAGGAGTCCACTTCCACTTATGACCTGCAAGCTTCATTGGTGCATGCATTAGGCTTTATTGCTAAGAACTCTACTGGTTTGTCGTCTTATACTTCTTCGATTATTGATTTAGGAGATACCATCATATGGTGTCAAAATCTATCATACTAATAGTAGAAACAAGAGATCGAAGATTGGAAGATGGAATTGGGTTGTCTATCAGTAGTCCCAGAATCTACCGCACCCTCTCTCTTTTCTTCTTTATTCTTCACAGAAATCGATGAGGATGCTGGTAGGGTTTCACCTTTTTAAATACCAACATTACACTAATGAGAATTACCTAAGTACCATTAATGAGATTAATTTAAAGCTACCTTTAAAAACAAACACTTAAGAAACTAAAACAGAAAATAACTACTGCATTGTTGCGTGTTGTACGCATTCTTCACGTCTTCTAACTCTCCCTTAAGTTGGTTAAGTATTGATGTTATATCTAACTTGTCAAATAATCTCAGCAATAAATATCCGTTAAGAGCTTTCGTCAGCATGTTAACACATTGATCTTCAGACCCCACATGTTCAAGCTTGAATTCTGATGTGTTCACACCATCTATGATAAAATGACAATCAATTTTAATGTGTTTTATTCTCTCGTGCTATACTGGATTAGAGGCAATCTGTATTGCTGCCTTGCTATCATAATATAATGGAATAGAGTCTTCCATGGGGTATCTAATTTTCATCAATAATGATCACAACCACTTACCTTCACATATGCCACAAGCAACGACCCTCTATTCGGCTTCGATTGTAGATCTTACCACAACTGATTGTTTCTTACTTTTGCAATATATAATATTGCCTCTCACTAAAGCCACATATCCTTAAGTGAATTTTCTATCCTCTTTAGAACCTGCCCAATCTCTATCAATGTAGATTTCAATTTTAGAGCACCGATTTGCTTTGTACATTATTCAATGTCCCAATATATACCTGAGAATATAAAATACTGCATCCATATAATTCTTAGAGCAACTTGCATAAATCGACTTACAATGTCCACAACTTAGGTGATAACGGGGCGTGTAATCGTTAGGTATATAAATTTACCAACTAATTGCAGGTATCTAATTGCATCAACTTTATCTCCTCCATCATCAACTTGTAACTTCTAATTTACATCCATAGGTATGTAAATCAACTTACATTCCTCCAACTTAGTTTCTTGCAGTAAATCTAATGTATATTTTCTTTGACTTAAAAAATAATTGTACTTGAATATACTACTTTGATGCCAAAAAAGTAATGTACCTTACTAAGGTCCTTAATGTCAAACAATCGATACATTTCAAGCTTTAATCTTTATATTTCTTCAATGTCATCTCCTATCACTATTATATCATCAACATACACAAGCAATAATGTTAGTTTTTTTCCTCTTTTAATGAATAGAGTGTGATCACTCACACTCTTTTTGTAACCCAAATCAATAATACTCTTGTTGAATTTTTCAAACCACGCTTGAGGTGATTGTTAGGCTTTATTTTCTGGATTTTGGTAACCAGGTGGTAATTTCATATATATTTTCTCCTTAAGCTCCCCCTGCAAGAATGCATTCTTCGAAGAATTTCATGAAAAATAACAGTAGAAAAACACTAAGGATAGATTCAGGAATTGGGGGTAGGCTCCACACTTGGCAGCCACAACCTCCCTTTCATTTTATTCATATGCCTTTCCCTAATGAACACACTTAGGGCTTTATATAAACATGATTCTAACTTAAATGATAGAAACACCCTTACTTAACAACACTAATTAGACCCGATTCCCAATGGATAAAAATAAGAGATACAGGCAAAAATCAAGAAGTATCGACAAGGAAGTCGATCGATTAGCGAGTACTATGTAGAACTTAAAAGTCTATAGGATGAACTGCAATATTATACTCAAGGAGATTATGGTCATTGTTTCAAAAATAAAAATGCAGAATTAGAAGAAAAGAAAATATTCGGCGTATTATAGAGAGTCTCTAGTGACTTTGAGAGTGTAAAGGTGAACATCCTCAACAATAAAACTTTATCATCTCTAGGTGTAGTTTATTCATTACTGATATGAGAAGAAGACAAAAAGAATTTAGAGAAAGAAGAAGTACAAACAGGGGACAAAACAACGTTTGTGAGTCTTGGACAGTAGAAAAACATCCATGGAAGAGGGGTGCCTCTATGGGTGGTCGTGAATCCTCATGACCTGATGATAAAGACAAATTGAAATGCTCCTAATGTGAGAAGTCAAGATATACTAAAGAGCAATGCTAGGAGTTGATTTAAAAAACAACTTATCTCAAGAATAAAGTTTATTGTGCAAGTTCCTGAGATACCTCAGATGTAGAGAATAATATGCTTTCTTAAATATTGAAGAGACTAGATGACCTGGATAAATCTAGAGAGGGACAGGAGTCCACTTCCACTTATGACCTGCAAGCTTCATTGGTGCATGCATTAGGCTTTATTGCTAAGAACTCTACTGGTTTGTCGTCTTATACTTCTTCGATTATTGATTTAGGAGATACCATCATATGGTGTCAAAATCTATCATACTAATAGTAGAAACAAGAGATCGAAGATTGGAAGATGGAATTGGGTTGTCTATCAGTAGTCCCAGAATCTACCGCACCCTCTCTCTTTTTCTTCTTTATTCTTCACAGAAATCGATGAGGATGCTGGTAGGGTTTCACCTTTTTAAATACCAACATTACACTAATGAGAATTACCTAAGTACCATTAATGAGATTAATTTAAAGCTACCTTTAAAAACAAACACTTAAGAAACTAAAACAGAAAATAACTACTGCATTGTTGCGTGTTGTACGCATTCTTCACGTCTTCTAACTCTCCCTTAAGTTGGTTAAGTATTGATGTTATATCTAACTTGTCAAATAATCTCAGCAATAAATATCCGTTAAGAGCTTTCGTCAGCATGTTAACACATTGATCTTCAGACCCCACATGTTCAAGCTTGAATTCTGATGTGTTCACACCATCTATGATAAAATGACAATCAATTTTAATGTGTTTTATTCTCTCGTGCTATACTGGATTAGAGGCAATCTGTATTGCTGCCTTGCTATCATAATATAATGGAATAGAGTCTTCCATGGGGTATCTAATTTTCATCAATAATGATCACAACCACTTACCTTCACATATGCCACAAGCAACGACCCTCTATTCGGCTTCGATTGTAGATCTTACCACAACTGATTGTTTCTTACTTTTGCAATATATAATATTGCCTCTCACTAAAGCCACATATCCTTAAGTGAATTTTCTATCCTCTTTAGAACCTGCCCAATCTCTATCAATGTAGATTTCAATTTTAGAGCACCGATTTGCTTTGTACATTATTCAATGTCCCAATATATACCTGAGAATATAAAATACTGCATCCATATAATTCTTAGAGCAACTTGCATAAATCGACTTACAATGTCCACAACTTAGGTGATAACGGGGCGTGTAATCGTTAGGTATATAAATTTACCAACTAATTGCAGGTATCTAATTGCATCAACTTTATCTCCTCCATCATCAACTTGTAACTTCTAATTTACATCCATAGGTATGTAAATCAACTTACATTCCTCCAACTTAGTTTCTTGCAGTAAATCTAATGTATATTTTCTTTGACTTAAAAAATAATTGTACTTGAATATACTACTTTGATGCCAAAAAAGTAATGTACCTTACTAAGGTCCTTAATGTCAAACAATCGATACATTTCAAGCTTTAATCTTTATATTTCTTCAATGTCATCTCCTATCACTATTATATCATCAACATACACAAGCAATAATGTTAGTTTTTTTCCTCTTTTAATGAATAGAGTGTGATCACTCACACTCTTTTTGTAACCCAAATCAATAATACTCTTGTTGAATTTTTCAAACCACGCTTGAGGTGATTGTTAGGCTTTATTTTCTGGATTTTGGTAACCAGGTGGTAATTTCATATATATTTTCTCCTTAAGCTCCCCCTGCAAGAATGCATTCTTCGAAGAATTTCATGAAAAATAACAGTAGAAAAACACTAAGGATAGATTCAGGAATTGGGGGTAGGCTCCACACTTGGCAGCCACAACCTCCCTTTCATTTTATTCATATGCCTTTCCCTAATGAACACACTTAGGGCTTTATATAAACATGATTCTAACTTAAATGATAGAAACACCCTTACTTAACAACACTAATTAGACCCGATTCCCAATGGATAAAAATAAGAGATACAGGCAAAAATCAAGAAGTATCGACAAGGAAGTCGATCGATTAGCGAGTACTATGTAGAACTTAAAAGTCTATAGGATGAACTGCAATATTATACTCAAGGAGATTATGGTCATTGTTTCAAAAATAAAAATGCAGAATTAGAAGAAAAGAAAATATTCGGCGTATTATAGAGAGTCTCTAGTGACTTTGAGAGTGTAAAGGTGAACATCCTCAACAATAAAACTTTATCATCTCTAGGTGTAGTTTATTCATTACTGATATGAGAAGAAGACAAAAAGAATTTAGAGAAAGAAGAAGTACAAACAGGGGACAAAACAACGTTTGTGAGTCTTGGACAGTAGAAAAACATCCATGGAAGAGGGGTGCCTCTATGGGTGGTCGTGAATCCTCATGACCTGATGATAAAGACAAATTGAAATGCTCCTAATGTGAGAAGTCAAGATATACTAAAGAGCAATGCTAGGAGTTGATTTAAAAAACAACTTATCTCAAGAATAAAGTTTATTGTGCAAGTTCCTGAGATACCTCAGATGTAGAGAATAATATGCTTTCTTAAATATTGAAGAGACTAGATGACCTGGATAAATCTAGAGAGGGACAGGAGTCCACTTCCACTTATGACCTGCAAGCTTCATTGGTGCATGCATTAGGCTTTATTGCTAAGAACTCTACTGGTTTGTCGTCTTATACTTCTTCGATTATTGATTTAGGAGATACCATCATATGGTGTCAAAATCTATCATACTAATAGTAGAAACAAGAGATCGAAGATTGGAAGATGGAATTGGGTTGTCTATCAGTAGTCCCAGAATCTACCGCCCCTCTCTCTTTTTCTTCTTTATTCTTCACAGAAATCGATGAGGATGCTGGTAGGGTTTCACCTTTTTAAATACCAACATTACACTAATGAGAATTACCTAAGTACCATTAATGAGATTAATTTAAAGCTACCTTTAAAAACAAACACTTAAGAAACTAAAACAGAAAATAACTACTGCATTGTTGCGTGTTGTACGCATTCTTCACGTCTTCTAACTCTCCCTTAAGTTGGTTAAGTATTGATGTTATATCTAACTTGTCAAATAATCTCAGCAATAAATATCCGTTAAGAGCTTTCGTCAGCATGTTAACACATTGATCTTCAGACCCCACATGTTCAAGCTTGAATTCTGATGTGTTCACACCATCTATGATAAAATGACAATCAATTTTAATGTGTTTTATTCTCTCGTGCTATACTGGATTAGAGGCAATCTGTATTGCTGCCTTGCTATCATAATATAATGGAATAGAGTCTTCCATGGGGTATCTAATTTTCATCAATAATGATCACAACCACTTACCTTCACATATGCCACAAGCAACGACCCTCTATTCGGCTTCGATTGTAGATCTTACCACAACTGATTGTTTCTTACTTTTGCAATATATAATATTGCCTCTCACTAAAGCCACATATCCTTAAGTGAATTTTCTATCCTCTTTAGAACCTGCCCAATCTCTATCAATGTAGATTTCAATTTTAGAGCACCGATTTGCTTTGTACATTATTCAATGTCCCAATATATACCTGAGAATATAAAATACTGCATCCATATAATTCTTAGAGCAACTTGCATAAATCGACTTACAATGTCCACAACTTAGGTGATAACGGGGCGTGTAATCGTTAGGTATATAAATTTACCAACTAATTGCAGGTATCTAATTGCATCAACTTTATCTCCTCCATCATCAACTTGTAACTTCTAATTTACATCCATAGGTATGTAAATCAACTTACATTCCTCCAACTTAGTTTCTTGCAGTAAATCTAATGTATATTTTCTTTGACTTAAAAAATAATTGTACTTGAATATACTACTTTGATGCCAAAAAAGTAATGTACCTTACTAAGGTCCTTAATGTCAAACAATCGATACATTTCAAGCTTTAATCTTTATATTTCTTCAATGTCATCTCCTATCACTATTATATCATCAACATACACAAGCAATAATGTTAGTTTTTTTCCTCTTTTAATGAATAGAGTGTGATCACTCACACTCTTTTTGTAACCCAAATCAATAATACTCTTGTTGAATTTTTCAAACCACGCTTGAGGTGATTGTTAGGCTTTATTTTCTGGATTTTGGTAACCAGGTGGTAATTTCATATATATTTTCTCCTTAAGCTCCCCCTGCAAGAATGCATTCTTCGAAGAATTTCATGAAAAATAACAGTAGAAAAACACTAAGGATAGATTCAGGAATTGGGGGTAGGCTCCACACTTGGCAGCCACAACCTCCCTTTCATTTTATTCATATGCCTTTCCCTAATGAACACACTTAGGGCTTTATATAAACATGATTCTAACTTAAATGATAGAAACACCCTTACTTAACAACACTAATTAGACCCGATTCCCAATGGATAAAAATAAGAGATACAGGCAAAAATCAAGAAGTATCGACAAGGAAGTCGATCGATTAGCGAGTACTATGTAGAACTTAAAAGTCTATAGGATGAACTGCAATATTATACTCAAGGAGATTATGGTCATTGTTTCAAAAATAAAAATGCAGAATTAGAAGAAAAGAAAATATTCGGCGTATTATAGAGAGTCTCTAGTGACTTTGAGAGTGTAAAGGTGAACATCCTCAACAATAAAACTTTATCATCTCTAGGTGTAGTTTATTCATTACTGATATGAGAAGAAGACAAAAAGAATTTAGAGAAAGAAGAAGTACAAACAGGGGACAAAACAACGTTTGTGAGTCTTGGACAGTAGAAAAACATCCATGGAAGAGGGGTGCCTCTATGGGTGGTCGTGAATCCTCATGACCTGATGATAAAGACAAATTGAAATGCTCCTAATGTGAGAAGTCAAGATATACTAAAGAGCAATGCTAGGAGTTGATTTAAAAAACAACTTATCTCAAGAATAAAGTTTATTGTGCAAGTTCCTGAGATACCTCAGATGTAGAGAATAATATGCTTTCTTAAATATTGAAGAGACTAGATGACCTGGATAAATCTAGAGAGGGACAGGAGTCCACTTCCACTTATGACCTGCAAGCTTCATTGGTGCATGCATTAGGCTTTATTGCTAAGAACTCTACTGGTTTGTCGTCTTATACTTCTTCGATTATTGATTTAGGAGATACCATCATATGGTGTCAAAATCTATCATACTAATAGTAGAAACAAGAGATCGAAGATTGGAAGATGGAATTGGGTTGTCTATCAGTAGTCCCAGAATCTACCGCACCCTCTCTCTTTTTTTCTTTATTCTTCACAGAAATCGATGAGGATGCTGGTAGGGTTTCACCTTTTTAAATACCAACATTACACTAATGAGAATTACCTAAGTACCATTAATGAGATTAATTTAAAGCTACCTTTAAAAACAAACACTTAAGAAACTAAAACAGAAAATAACTACTGCATTGTTGCGTGTTGTACGCATTCTTCACGTCTTCTAACTCTCCCTTAAGTTGGTTAAGTATTGATGTTATATCTAACTTGTCAAATAATCTCAGCAATAAATATCCGTTAAGAGCTTTCGTCAGCATGTTAACACATTGATCTTCAGACCCCACATGTTCAAGCTTGAATTCTGATGTGTTCACACCATCTATGATAAAATGACAATCAATTTTAATGTGTTTTATTCTCTCGTGCTATACTGGATTAGAGGCAATCTGTATTGCTGCCTTGCTATCATAATATAATGGAATAGAGTCTTCCATGGGGTATCTAATTTTCATCAATAATGATCACAACCACTTACCTTCACATATGCCACAAGCAACGACCCTCTATTCGGCTTCGATTGTAGATCTTACCACAACTGATTGTTTCTTACTTTTGCAATATATAATATTGCCTCTCACTAAAGCCACATATCCTTAAGTGAATTTTCTATCCTCTTTAGAACCTGCCCAATCTCTATCAATGTAGATTTCAATTTTAGAGCACCGATTTGCTTTGTACATTATTCAATGTCCCAATATATACCTGAGAATATAAAATACTGCATCCATATAATTCTTAGAGCAACTTGCATAAATCGACTTACAATGTCCACAACTTAGGTGATAACGGGGCGTGTAATCGTTAGGTATATAAATTTACCAACTAATTGCAGGTATCTAATTGCATCAACTTTATCTCCTCCATCATCAACTTGTAACTTCTAATTTACATCCATAGGTATGTAAATCAACTTACATTCCTCCAACTTAGTTTCTTGCAGTAAATCTAATGTATATTTTCTTTGACTTAAAAAATAATTGTACTTGAATATACTACTTTGATGCCAAAAAAGTAATGTACCTTACTAAGGTCCTTAATGTCAAACAATCGATACATTTCAAGCTTTAATCTTTATATTTCTTCAATGTCATCTCCTATCACTATTATATCATCAACATACACAAGCAATAATGTTAGTTTTTTTCCTCTTTTAATGAATAGAGTGTGATCACTCACACTCTTTTTGTAACCCAAATCAATAATACTCTTGTTGAATTTTTCAAACCACGCTTGAGGTGATTGTTAGGCTTTATTTTCTGGATTTTGGTAACCAGGTGGTAATTTCATATATATTTTCTCCTTAAGCTCCCCCTGCAAGAATGCATTCTTCGAAGAATTTCATGAAAAATAACAGTAGAAAAACACTAAGGATAGATTCAGGAATTGGGGGTAGGCTCCACACTTGGCAGCCACAACCTCCCTTTCATTTTATTCATATGCCTTTCCCTAATGAACACACTTAGGGCTTTATATAAACATGATTCTAACTTAAATGATAGAAACACCCTTACTTAACAACACTAATTAGACCCGATTCCCAATGGATAAAAATAAGAGATACAGGCAAAAATCAAGAAGTATCGACAAGGAAGTCGATCGATTAGCGAGTACTATGTAGAACTTAAAAGTCTATAGGATGAACTGCAATATTATACTCAAGGAGATTATGGTCATTGTTTCAAAAATAAAAATGCAGAATTAGAAGAAAAGAAAATATTCGGCGTATTATAGAGAGTCTCTAGTGACTTTGAGAGTGTAAAGGTGAACATCCTCAACAATAAAACTTTATCATCTCTAGGTGTAGTTTATTCATTACTGATATGAGAAGAAGACAAAAAGAATTTAGAGAAAGAAGAAGTACAAACAGGGGACAAAACAACGTTTGTGAGTCTTGGACAGTAGAAAAACATCCATGGAAGAGGGGTGCCTCTATGGGTGGTCGTGAATCCTCATGACCTGATGATAAAGACAAATTGAAATGCTCCTAATGTGAGAAGTCAAGATATACTAAAGAGCAATGCTAGGAGTTGATTTAAAAAACAACTTATCTCAAGAATAAAGTTTATTGTGCAAGTTCCTGAGATACCTCAGATGTAGAGAATAATATGCTTTCTTAAATATTGAAGAGACTAGATGACCTGGATAAATCTAGAGAGGGACAGGAGTCCACTTCCACTTATGACCTGCAAGCTTCATTGGTGCATGCATTAGGCTTTATTGCTAAGAACTCTACTGGTTTGTCGTCTTATACTTCTTCGATTATTGATTTAGGAGATACCATCATATGGTGTCAAAATCTATCATACTAATAGTAGAAACAAGAGATCGAAGATTGGAAGATGGAATTGGGTTGTCTATCAGTAGTCCCAGAATCTACCGCACCCTCTCTCTTTTCTTCTTTATTCTTCACAGAAATCGATGAGGATGCTGGTAGGGTTTCACCTTTTTAAATACCAACATTACACTAATGAGAATTACCTAAGTACCATTAATGAGATTAATTTAAAGCTACCTTTAAAAACAAACACTTAAGAAACTAAAACAGAAAATAACTACTGCATTGTTGCGTGTTGTACGCATTCTTCACGTCTTCTAACTCTCCCTTAAGTTGGTTAAGTATTGATGTTATATCTAACTTGTCAAATAATCTCAGCAATAAATATCCGTTAAGAGCTTTCGTCAGCATGTTAACACATTGATCTTCAGACCCCACATGTTCAAGCTTGAATTCTGATGTGTTCACACCATCTATGATAAAATGACAATCAATTTTAATGTGTTTTATTCTCTCGTGCTATACTGGATTAGAGGCAATCTGTATTGCTGCCTTGCTATCATAATATAATGGAATAGAGTCTTCCATGGGGTATCTAATTTTCATCAATAATGATCACAACCACTTACCTTCACATATGCCACAAGCAACGACCCTCTATTCGGCTTCGATTGTAGATCTTACCACAACTGATTGTTTCTTACTTTTGCAATATATAATATTGCCTCTCACTAAAGCCACATATCCTTAAGTGAATTTTCTATCCTCTTTAGAACCTGCCCAATCTCTATCAATGTAGATTTCAATTTTAGAGCACCGATTTGCTTTGTACATTATTCAATGTCCCAATATATACCTGAGAATATAAAATACTGCATCCATATAATTCTTAGAGCAACTTGCATAAATCGACTTACAATGTCCACAACTTAGGTGATAACGGGGCGTGTAATCGTTAGGTATATAAATTTACCAACTAATTGCAGGTATCTAATTGCATCAACTTTATCTCCTCCATCATCAACTTGTAACTTCTAATTTACATCCATAGGTATGTAAATCAACTTACATTCCTCCAACTTAGTTTCTTGCAGTAAATCTAATGTATATTTTCTTTGACTTAAAAAATAATTGTACTTGAATATACTACTTTGATGCCAAAAAAGTAATGTACCTTACTAAGGTCCTTAATGTCAAACAATCGATACATTTCAAGCTTTAATCTTTATATTTCTTCAATGTCATCTCCTATCACTATTATATCATCAACATACACAAGCAATAATGTTAGTTTTTTTCCTCTTTTAATGAATAGAGTGTGATCACTCACACTCTTTTTGTAACCCAAATCAATAATACTCTTGTTGAATTTTTCAAACCACGCTTGAGGTGATTGTTAGGCTTTATTTTCTGGATTTTGGTAACCAGGTGGTAATTTCATATATATTTTCTCCTTAAGCTCCCCCTGCAAGAATGCATTCTTCGAAGAATTTCATGAAAAATAACAGTAGAAAAACACTAAGGATAGATTCAGGAATTGGGGGTAGGCTCCACACTTGGCAGCCACAACCTCCCTTTCATTTTATTCATATGCCTTTCCCTAATGAACACACTTAGGGCTTTATATAAACATGATTCTAACTTAAATGATAGAAACACCCTTACTTAACAACACTAATTAGACCCGATTCCCAATGGATAAAAATAAGAGATACAGGCAAAAATCAAGAAGTATCGACAAGGAAGTCGATCGATTAGCGAGTACTATGTAGAACTTAAAAGTCTATAGGATGAACTGCAATATTATACTCAAGGAGATTATGGTCATTGTTTCAAAAATAAAAATGCAGAATTAGAAGAAAAGAAAATATTCGGCGTATTATAGAGAGTCTCTAGTGACTTTGAGAGTGTAAAGGTGAACATCCTCAACAATAAAACTTTATCATCTCTAGGTGTAGTTTATTCATTACTGATATGAGAAGAAGACAAAAAGAATTTAGAGAAAGAAGAAGTACAAACAGGGGACAAAACAACGTTTGTGAGTCTTGGACAGTAGAAAAACATCCATGGAAGAGGGGTGCCTCTATGGGTGGTCGTGAATCCTCATGACCTGATGATAAAGACAAATTGAAATGCTCCTAATGTGAGAAGTCAAGATATACTAAAGAGCAATGCTAGGAGTTGATTTAAAAAACAACTTATCTCAAGAATAAAGTTTATTGTGCAAGTTCCTGAGATACCTCAGATGTAGAGAATAATATGCTTTCTTAAATATTGAAGAGACTAGATGACCTGGATAAATCTAGAGAGGGACAGGAGTCCACTTCCACTTATGACCTGCAAGCTTCATTGGTGCATGCATTAGGCTTTATTGCTAAGAACTCTACTGGTTTGTCGTCTTATACTTCTTCGATTATTGATTTAGGAGATACCATCATATGGTGTCAAAATCTATCATACTAATAGTAGAAACAAGAGATCGAAGATTGGAAGATGGAATTGGGTTGTCTATCAGTAGTCCCAGAATCTACCGCACCCTCTCTCTTTTTCTTCTTTATTCTTCACAGAAATCGATGAGGATGCTGGTAGGGTTTCACCTTTTTAAATACCAACATTACACTAATGAGAATTACCTAAGTACCATTAATGAGATTAATTTAAAGCTACCTTTAAAAACAAACACTTAAGAAACTAAAACAGAAAATAACTACTGCATTGTTGCGTGTTGTACGCATTCTTCACGTCTTCTAACTCTCCCTTAAGTTGGTTAAGTATTGATGTTATATCTAACTTGTCAAATAATCTCAGCAATAAATATCCGTTAAGAGCTTTCGTCAGCATGTTAACACATTGATCTTCAGACCCCACATGTTCAAGCTTGAATTCTGATGTGTTCACACCATCTATGATAAAATGACAATCAATTTTAATGTGTTTTATTCTCTCGTGCTATACTGGATTAGAGGCAATCTGTATTGCTGCCTTGCTATCATAATATAATGGAATAGAGTCTTCCATGGGGTATCTAATTTTCATCAATAATGATCACAACCACTTACCTTCACATATGCCACAAGCAACGACCCTCTATTCGGCTTCGATTGTAGATCTTACCACAACTGATTGTTTCTTACTTTTGCAATATATAATATTGCCTCTCACTAAAGCCACATATCCTTAAGTGAATTTTCTATCCTCTTTAGAACCTGCCCAATCTCTATCAATGTAGATTTCAATTTTAGAGCACCGATTTGCTTTGTACATTATTCAATGTCCCAATATATACCTGAGAATATAAAATACTGCATCCATATAATTCTTAGAGCAACTTGCATAAATCGACTTACAATGTCCACAACTTAGGTGATAACGGGGCGTGTAATCGTTAGGTATATAAATTTACCAACTAATTGCAGGTATCTAATTGCATCAACTTTATCTCCTCCATCATCAACTTGTAACTTCTAATTTACATCCATAGGTATGTAAATCAACTTACATTCCTCCAACTTAGTTTCTTGCAGTAAATCTAATGTATATTTTCTTTGACTTAAAAAATAATTGTACTTGAATATACTACTTTGATGCCAAAAAAGTAATGTACCTTACTAAGGTCCTTAATGTCAAACAATCGATACATTTCAAGCTTTAATCTTTATATTTCTTCAATGTCATCTCCTATCACTATTATATCATCAACATACACAAGCAATAATGTTAGTTTTTTTCCTCTTTTAATGAATAGAGTGTGATCACTCACACTCTTTTTGTAACCCAAATCAATAATACTCTTGTTGAATTTTTCAAACCACGCTTGAGGTGATTGTTAGGCTTTATTTTCTGGATTTTGGTAACCAGGTGGTAATTTCATATATATTTTCTCCTTAAGCTCCCCCTGCAAGAATGCATTCTTCGAAGAATTTCATGAAAAATAACAGTAGAAAAACACTAAGGATAGATTCAGGAATTGGGGGTAGGCTCCACACTTGGCAGCCACAACCTCCCTTTCATTTTATTCATATGCCTTTCCCTAATGAACACACTTAGGGCTTTATATAAACATGATTCTAACTTAAATGATAGAAACACCCTTACTTAACAACACTAATTAGACCCGATTCCCAATGGATAAAAATAAGAGATACAGGCAAAAATCAAGAAGTATCGACAAGGAAGTCGATCGATTAGCGAGTACTATGTAGAACTTAAAAGTCTATAGGATGAACTGCAATATTATACTCAAGGAGATTATGGTCATTGTTTCAAAAATAAAAATGCAGAATTAGAAGAAAAGAAAATATTCGGCGTATTATAGAGAGTCTCTAGTGACTTTGAGAGTGTAAAGGTGAACATCCTCAACAATAAAACTTTATCATCTCTAGGTGTAGTTTATTCATTACTGATATGAGAAGAAGACAAAAAGAATTTAGAGAAAGAAGAAGTACAAACAGGGGACAAAACAACGTTTGTGAGTCTTGGACAGTAGAAAAACATCCATGGAAGAGGGGTGCCTCTATGGGTGGTCGTGAATCCTCATGACCTGATGATAAAGACAAATTGAAATGCTCCTAATGTGAGAAGTCAAGATATACTAAAGAGCAATGCTAGGAGTTGATTTAAAAAACAACTTATCTCAAGAATAAAGTTTATTGTGCAAGTTCCTGAGATACCTCAGATGTAGAGAATAATATGCTTTCTTAAATATTGAAGAGACTAGATGACCTGGATAAATCTAGAGAGGGACAGGAGTCCACTTCCACTTATGACCTGCAAGCTTCATTGGTGCATGCATTAGGCTTTATTGCTAAGAACTCTACTGGTTTGTCGTCTTATACTTCTTCGATTATTGATTTAGGAGATACCATCATATGGTGTCAAAATCTATCATACTAATAGTAGAAACAAGAGATCGAAGATTGGAAGATGGAATTGGGTTGTCTATCAGTAGTCCCAGAATCTACCGCACCCTCTCTCTTTTCTTCTTTATTCTTCACAGAAATCGATGAGGATGCTGGTAGGGTTTCACCTTTTTAAATACCAACATTACACTAATGAGAATTACCTAAGTACCATTAATGAGATTAATTTAAAGCTACCTTTAAAAACAAACACTTAAGAAACTAAAACAGAAAATAACTACTGCATTGTTGCGTGTTGTACGCATTCTTCACGTCTTCTAACTCTCCCTTAAGTTGGTTAAGTATTGATGTTATATCTAACTTGTCAAATAATCTCAGCAATAAATATCCGTTAAGAGCTTTCGTCAGCATGTTAACACATTGATCTTCAGACCCCACATGTTCAAGCTTGAATTCTGATGTGTTCACACCATCTATGATAAAATGACAATCAATTTTAATGTGTTTTATTCTCTCGTGCTATACTGGATTAGAGGCAATCTGTATTGCTGCCTTGCTATCATAATATAATGGAATAGAGTCTTCCATGGGGTATCTAATTTTCATCAATAATGATCACAACCACTTACCTTCACATATGCCACAAGCAACGACCCTCTATTCGGCTTCGATTGTAGATCTTACCACAACTGATTGTTTCTTACTTTTGCAATATATAATATTGCCTCTCACTAAAGCCACATATCCTTAAGTGAATTTTCTATCCTCTTTAGAACCTGCCCAATCTCTATCAATGTAGATTTCAATTTTAGAGCACCGATTTGCTTTGTACATTATTCAATGTCCCAATATATACCTGAGAATATAAAATACTGCATCCATATAATTCTTAGAGCAACTTGCATAAATCGACTTACAATGTCCACAACTTAGGTGATAACGGGGCGTGTAATCGTTAGGTATATAAATTTACCAACTAATTGCAGGTATCTAATTGCATCAACTTTATCTCCTCCATCATCAACTTGTAACTTCTAATTTACATCCATAGGTATGTAAATCAACTTACATTCCTCCAACTTAGTTTCTTGCAGTAAATCTAATGTATATTTTCTTTGACTTAAAAAATAATTGTACTTGAATATACTACTTTGATGCCAAAAAAGTAATGTACCTTACTAAGGTCCTTAATGTCAAACAATCGATACATTTCAAGCTTTAATCTTTATATTTCTTCAATGTCATCTCCTATCACTATTATATCATCAACATACACAAGCAATAATGTTAGTTTTTTTCCTCTTTTAATGAATAGAGTGTGATCACTCACACTCTTTTTGTAACCCAAATCAATAATACTCTTGTTGAATTTTTCAAACCACGCTTGAGGTGATTGTTAGGCTTTATTTTCTGGATTTTGGTAACCAGGTGGTAATTTCATATATATTTTCTCCTTAAGCTCCCCCTGCAAGAATGCATTCTTCGAAGAATTTCATGAAAAATAACAGTAGAAAAACACTAAGGATAGATTCAGGAATTGGGGGTAGGCTCCACACTTGGCAGCCACAACCTCCCTTTCATTTTATTCATATGCCTTTCCCTAATGAACACACTTAGGGCTTTATATAAACATGATTCTAACTTAAATGATAGAAACACCCTTACTTAACAACACTAATTAGACCCGATTCCCAATGGATAAAAATAAGAGATACAGGCAAAAATCAAGAAGTATCGACAAGGAAGTCGATCGATTAGCGAGTACTATGTAGAACTTAAAAGTCTATAGGATGAACTGCAATATTATACTCAAGGAGATTATGGTCATTGTTTCAAAAATAAAAATGCAGAATTAGAAGAAAAGAAAATATTCGGCGTATTATAGAGAGTCTCTAGTGACTTTGAGAGTGTAAAGGTGAACATCCTCAACAATAAAACTTTATCATCTCTAGGTGTAGTTTATTCATTACTGATATGAGAAGAAGACAAAAAGAATTTAGAGAAAGAAGAAGTACAAACAGGGGACAAAACAACGTTTGTGAGTCTTGGACAGTAGAAAAACATCCATGGAAGAGGGGTGCCTCTATGGGTGGTCGTGAATCCTCATGACCTGATGATAAAGACAAATTGAAATGCTCCTAATGTGAGAAGTCAAGATATACTAAAGAGCAATGCTAGGAGTTGATTTAAAAAACAACTTATCTCAAGAATAAAGTTTATTGTGCAAGTTCCTGAGATACCTCAGATGTAGAGAATAATATGCTTTCTTAAATATTGAAGAGACTAGATGACCTGGATAAATCTAGAGAGGGACAGGAGTCCACTTCCACTTATGACCTGCAAGCTTCATTGGTGCATGCATTAGGCTTTATTGCTAAGAACTCTACTGGTTTGTCGTCTTATACTTCTTCGATTATTGATTTAGGAGATACCATCATATGGTGTCAAAATCTATCATACTAATAGTAGAAACAAGAGATCGAAGATTGGAAGATGGAATTGGGTTGTCTATCAGTAGTCCCAGAATCTACCGCACCCTCTCTCTTTTCTTCTTTATTCTTCACAGAAATCGATGAGGATGCTGGTAGGGTTTCACCTTTTTAAATACCAACATTACACTAATGAGAATTACCTAAGTACCATTAATGAGATTAATTTAAAGCTACCTTTAAAAACAAACACTTAAGAAACTAAAACAGAAAATAACTACTGCATTGTTGCGTGTTGTACGCATTCTTCACGTCTTCTAACTCTCCCTTAAGTTGGTTAAGTATTGATGTTATATCTAACTTGTCAAATAATCTCAGCAATAAATATCCGTTAAGAGCTTTCGTCAGCATGTTAACACATTGATCTTCAGACCCCACATGTTCAAGCTTGAATTCTGATGTGTTCACACCATCTATGATAAAATGACAATCAATTTTAATGTGTTTTATTCTCTCGTGCTATACTGGATTAGAGGCAATCTGTATTGCTGCCTTGCTATCATAATATAATGGAATAGAGTCTTCCATGGGGTATCTAATTTTCATCAATAATGATCACAACCACTTACCTTCACATATGCCACAAGCAACGACCCTCTATTCGGCTTCGATTGTAGATCTTACCACAACTGATTGTTTCTTACTTTTGCAATATATAATATTGCCTCTCACTAAAGCCACATATCCTTAAGTGAATTTTCTATCCTCTTTAGAACCTGCCCAATCTCTATCAATGTAGATTTCAATTTTAGAGCACCGATTTGCTTTGTACATTATTCAATGTCCCAATATATACCTGAGAATATAAAATACTGCATCCATATAATTCTTAGAGCAACTTGCATAAATCGACTTACAATGTCCACAACTTAGGTGATAACGGGGCGTGTAATCGTTAGGTATATAAATTTACCAACTAATTGCAGGTATCTAATTGCATCAACTTTATCTCCTCCATCATCAACTTGTAACTTCTAATTTACATCCATAGGTATGTAAATCAACTTACATTCCTCCAACTTAGTTTCTTGCAGTAAATCTAATGTATATTTTCTTTGACTTAAAAAATAATTGTACTTGAATATACTACTTTGATGCCAAAAAAGTAATGTACCTTACTAAGGTCCTTAATGTCAAACAATCGATACATTTCAAGCTTTAATCTTTATATTTCTTCAATGTCATCTCCTATCACTATTATATCATCAACATACACAAGCAATAATGTTAGTTTTTTTCCTCTTTTAATGAATAGAGTGTGATCACTCACACTCTTTTTGTAACCCAAATCAATAATACTCTTGTTGAATTTTTCAAACCACGCTTGAGGTGATTGTTAGGCTTTATTTTCTGGATTTTGGTAACCAGGTGGTAATTTCATATATATTTTCTCCTTAAGCTCCCCCTGCAAGAATGCATTCTTCGAAGAATTTCATGAAAAATAACAGTAGAAAAACACTAAGGATAGATTCAGGAATTGGGGGTAGGCTCCACACTTGGCAGCCACAACCTCCCTTTCATTTTATTCATATGCCTTTCCCTAATGAACACACTTAGGGCTTTATATAAACATGATTCTAACTTAAATGATAGAAACACCCTTACTTAACAACACTAATTAGACCCGATTCCCAATGGATAAAAATAAGAGATACAGGCAAAAATCAAGAAGTATCGACAAGGAAGTCGATCGATTAGCGAGTACTATGTAGAACTTAAAAGTCTATAGGATGAACTGCAATATTATACTCAAGGAGATTATGGTCATTGTTTCAAAAATAAAAATGCAGAATTAGAAGAAAAGAAAATATTCGGCGTATTATAGAGAGTCTCTAGTGACTTTGAGAGTGTAAAGGTGAACATCCTCAACAATAAAACTTTATCATCTCTAGGTGTAGTTTATTCATTACTGATATGAGAAGAAGACAAAAAGAATTTAGAGAAAGAAGAAGTACAAACAGGGGACAAAACAACGTTTGTGAGTCTTGGACAGTAGAAAAACATCCATGGAAGAGGGGTGCCTCTATGGGTGGTCGTGAATCCTCATGACCTGATGATAAAGACAAATTGAAATGCTCCTAATGTGAGAAGTCAAGATATACTAAAGAGCAATGCTAGGAGTTGATTTAAAAAACAACTTATCTCAAGAATAAAGTTTATTGTGCAAGTTCCTGAGATACCTCAGATGTAGAGAATAATATGCTTTCTTAAATATTGAAGAGACTAGATGACCTGGATAAATCTAGAGAGGGACAGGAGTCCACTTCCACTTATGACCTGCAAGCTTCATTGGTGCATGCATTAGGCTTTATTGCTAAGAACTCTACTGGTTTGTCGTCTTATACTTCTTCGATTATTGATTTAGGAGATACCATCATATGGTGTCAAAATCTATCATACTAATAGTAGAAACAAGAGATCGAAGATTGGAAGATGGAATTGGGTTGTCTATCAGTAGTCCCAGAATCTACCGCACCCTCTCTCTTTTCTTCTTTATTCTTCACAGAAATCGATGAGGATGCTGGTAGGGTTTCACCTTTTTAAATACCAACATTACACTAATGAGAATTACCTAAGTACCATTAATGAGATTAATTTAAAGCTACCTTTAAAAACAAACACTTAAGAAACTAAAACAGAAAATAACTACTGCATTGTTGCGTGTTGTACGCATTCTTCACGTCTTCTAACTCTCCCTTAAGTTGGTTAAGTATTGATGTTATATCTAACTTGTCAAATAATCTCAGCAATAAATATCCGTTAAGAGCTTTCGTCAGCATGTTAACACATTGATCTTCAGACCCCACATGTTCAAGCTTGAATTCTGATGTGTTCACACCATCTATGATAAAATGACAATCAATTTTAATGTGTTTTATTCTCTCGTGCTATACTGGATTAGAGGCAATCTGTATTGCTGCCTTGCTATCATAATATAATGGAATAGAGTCTTCCATGGGGTATCTAATTTTCATCAATAATGATCACAACCACTTACCTTCACATATGCCACAAGCAACGACCCTCTATTCGGCTTCGATTGTAGATCTTACCACAACTGATTGTTTCTTACTTTTGCAATATATAATATTGCCTCTCACTAAAGCCACATATCCTTAAGTGAATTTTCTATCCTCTTTAGAACCTGCCCAATCTCTATCAATGTAGATTTCAATTTTAGAGCACCGATTTGCTTTGTACATTATTCAATGTCCCAATATATACCTGAGAATATAAAATACTGCATCCATATAATTCTTAGAGCAACTTGCATAAATCGACTTACAATGTCCACAACTTAGGTGATAACGGGGCGTGTAATCGTTAGGTATATAAATTTACCAACTAATTGCAGGTATCTAATTGCATCAACTTTATCTCCTCCATCATCAACTTGTAACTTCTAATTTACATCCATAGGTATGTAAATCAACTTACATTCCTCCAACTTAGTTTCTTGCAGTAAATCTAATGTATATTTTCTTTGACTTAAAAAATAATTGTACTTGAATATACTACTTTGATGCCAAAAAAGTAATGTACCTTACTAAGGTCCTTAATGTCAAACAATCGATACATTTCAAGCTTTAATCTTTATATTTCTTCAATGTCATCTCCTATCACTATTATATCATCAACATACACAAGCAATAATGTTAGTTTTTTTCCTCTTTTAATGAATAGAGTGTGATCACTCACACTCTTTTTGTAACCCAAATCAATAATACTCTTGTTGAATTTTTCAAACCACGCTTGAGGTGATTGTTAGGCTTTATTTTCTGGATTTTGGTAACCAGGTGGTAATTTCATATATATTTTCTCCTTAAGCTCCCCCTGCAAGAATGCATTCTTCGAAGAATTTCATGAAAAATAACAGTAGAAAAACACTAAGGATAGATTCAGGAATTGGGGGTAGGCTCCACACTTGGCAGCCACAACCTCCCTTTCATTTTATTCATATGCCTTTCCCTAATGAACACACTTAGGGCTTTATATAAACATGATTCTAACTTAAATGATAGAAACACCCTTACTTAACAACACTAATTAGACCCGATTCCCAATGGATAAAAATAAGAGATACAGGCAAAAATCAAGAAGTATCGACAAGGAAGTCGATCGATTAGCGAGTACTATGTAGAACTTAAAAGTCTATAGGATGAACTGCAATATTATACTCAAGGAGATTATGGTCATTGTTTCAAAAATAAAAATGCAGAATTAGAAGAAAAGAAAATATTCGGCGTATTATAGAGAGTCTCTAGTGACTTTGAGAGTGTAAAGGTGAACATCCTCAACAATAAAACTTTATCATCTCTAGGTGTAGTTTATTCATTACTGATATGAGAAGAAGACAAAAAGAATTTAGAGAAAGAAGAAGTACAAACAGGGGACAAAACAACGTTTGTGAGTCTTGGACAGTAGAAAAACATCCATGGAAGAGGGGTGCCTCTATGGGTGGTCGTGAATCCTCATGACCTGATGATAAAGACAAATTGAAATGCTCCTAATGTGAGAAGTCAAGATATACTAAAGAGCAATGCTAGGAGTTGATTTAAAAAACAACTTATCTCAAGAATAAAGTTTATTGTGCAAGTTCCTGAGATACCTCAGATGTAGAGAATAATATGCTTTCTTAAATATTGAAGAGACTAGATGACCTGGATAAATCTAGAGAGGGACAGGAGTCCACTTCCACTTATGACCTGCAAGCTTCATTGGTGCATGCATTAGGCTTTATTGCTAAGAACTCTACTGGTTTGTCGTCTTATACTTCTTCGATTATTGATTTAGGAGATACCATCATATGGTGTCAAAATCTATCATACTAATAGTAGAAACAAGAGATCGAAGATTGGAAGATGGAATTGGGTTGTCTATCAGTAGTCCCAGAATCTACCGCACCCTCTCTCTTTTTCTTCTTTATTCTTCACAGAAATCGATGAGGATGCTGGTAGGGTTTCACCTTTTTAAATACCAACATTACACTAATGAGAATTACCTAAGTACCATTAATGAGATTAATTTAAAGCTACCTTTAAAAACAAACACTTAAGAAACTAAAACAGAAAATAACTACTGCATTGTTGCGTGTTGTACGCATTCTTCACGTCTTCTAACTCTCCCTTAAGTTGGTTAAGTATTGATGTTATATCTAACTTGTCAAATAATCTCAGCAATAAATATCCGTTAAGAGCTTTCGTCAGCATGTTAACACATTGATCTTCAGACCCCACATGTTCAAGCTTGAATTCTGATGTGTTCACACCATCTATGATAAAATGACAATCAATTTTAATGTGTTTTATTCTCTCGTGCTATACTGGATTAGAGGCAATCTGTATTGCTGCCTTGCTATCATAATATAATGGAATAGAGTCTTCCATGGGGTATCTAATTTTCATCAATAATGATCACAACCACTTACCTTCACATATGCCACAAGCAACGACCCTCTATTCGGCTTCGATTGTAGATCTTACCACAACTGATTGTTTCTTACTTTTGCAATATATAATATTGCCTCTCACTAAAGCCACATATCCTTAAGTGAATTTTCTATCCTCTTTAGAACCTGCCCAATCTCTATCAATGTAGATTTCAATTTTAGAGCACCGATTTGCTTTGTACATTATTCAATGTCCCAATATATACCTGAGAATATAAAATACTGCATCCATATAATTCTTAGAGCAACTTGCATAAATCGACTTACAATGTCCACAACTTAGGTGATAACGGGGCGTGTAATCGTTAGGTATATAAATTTACCAACTAATTGCAGGTATCTAATTGCATCAACTTTATCTCCTCCATCATCAACTTGTAACTTCTAATTTACATCCATAGGTATGTAAATCAACTTACATTCCTCCAACTTAGTTTCTTGCAGTAAATCTAATGTATATTTTCTTTGACTTAAAAAATAATTGTACTTGAATATACTACTTTGATGCCAAAAAAGTAATGTACCTTACTAAGGTCCTTAATGTCAAACAATCGATACATTTCAAGCTTTAATCTTTATATTTCTTCAATGTCATCTCCTATCACTATTATATCATCAACATACACAAGCAATAATGTTAGTTTTTTTCCTCTTTTAATGAATAGAGTGTGATCACTCACACTCTTTTTGTAACCCAAATCAATAATACTCTTGTTGAATTTTTCAAACCACGCTTGAGGTGATTGTTAAGCTTTATTTTCTGGATTTTGGTAACCAGGTGGTAATTTCATATATATTTTCTCCTTAAGCTCCCCCTGCAAGAATGCATTCTTCGAAGAATTTCATGAAAAATAACAGTAGAAAAACACTAAGGATAGATTCAGGAATTGGGGGTAGGCTCCACACTTGGCAGCCACAACCTCCCTTTCATTTTATTCATATGCCTTTCCCTAATGAACACACTTAGGGCTTTATATAAACATGATTCTAACTTAAATGATAGAAACACCCTTACTTAACAACACTAATTAGACCCGATTCCCAATGGATAAAATTATGATCCATTGGGATCCAAACTACTCAAGACATAAACTTAAATATAGAGATGTAAATTATGCAGAAACATAAAACTAGTCTTGATCTTCAACTCGATCTCTAGCACGCCCCTCAAGTTGGGTCTTAAAGACTTGAAACACCCAACTTGGCAAGAGCTTTCTTTAACCCATTAACAGGAAGTGGTTTCATGAGAATATCTGTCAGTTGATCTCCTGAACGGACATGGAGGAGATTGAAGATTTCTTGAAAAACTTTCTTCTCTCATGAAAGACTGGATTATAAACTATTTAAAGAGCTGCTTTACTATGAGAGAAGAAGTTAATTGGAGTATTATTTCCCAAACCAATCTCCTCAAGAAGTGATATGATCTATAGACCTTCGCACATGCCGAGAGCGATAGCACGATATTCAGTCTTTGCACTTAACCTGGCCACCACATATTCTTTTTACTTTTTCAAGATACTACGTTACCTCCTAAGCATACCATATAACCGAATGTTGACTTTCTATCAACTTTGGAGCCTGCCCAATCGGTATCTGAATAAATCTCTATATCAAGTGATACATGCGAAGCATATAGTAAACTATAGGTGATAGATTATTTTACGTATCTGATGATATGAAACACTGTACTCATGTGATGTTTAGATGGAGAATGCATCCATTTACTAACATATCCGACTGCAAAACTGATGTTAGGTCTTGTGATAGTAACATATATTAGTCTTCCCACCAATCTCTGATATCTACCAATATCTTCATATGGTTCAGTTGAATCATCATTATCTTCCTTCAAGATTTTAATTAGAGTAGAACATATCGGACAATCCTCCATTTTAGTTTCTTTTAGTAAGTCTAAAATGTATTTTCTTTAACTTAAAATAAACAATCTTTACTCTCAATGATTTCAATCCCCAAGAAATAATGTAATATTCTCAAGTCCTTTAAGTCAAATAACTCACTTAGTTGTTTCTCAGAATAAGTAAGCCTTCTGTATCGTCACTTGTAATGATGATATCATCAACATATACCAATAGTAAAATGATTTTCTTACCTTGATTGATAAATAGTGTATGATCAGTGATACACCGTCTGAAACCCAAAACTCATAACACCATCATTGAATTTTTAAAACCATGCCCGTAGAGATTGTTTTAAAGCATAAATTGATTTCTTTAGTTTGCATACCTTGTTTAGCTTTTGTCCATGATCATACCCAGGTGGCAAGTCCATGTAAATATCTTCCATAAGGTCTCCTTGAAAAAAGACATTCTTCACATCCAACTGCCATAAGTCCTATGCTTTATTGACAGCCACACTTAAGATAATTCTAATGGTGTTCATTTTTGCTATCGGTGCAAAGGTTTATTTATAGCCAATGCCATATAATTAACTGTAATCCTTAGTCACTAATCTAGCTTTGTATCTTTCTATATTTCTATCGGCCTTGTACTTTACTGAATACACCCATTTGCATTCAACTATCTTCCTCTTTGGTGGTAAATCTACCAGTTCCTATGTTTTGTTTCTTACTAACGCTGTAATTTCTTCTTTCATTGATGCCTTTCACTCTAAATGTTGCTCCTCTTCTTCAAATGTTTTGGGAATATAAGTGTTATCTGCATTCATCATAAACAACTGATACTCTTTGGGATAATTAGTATATGAAACCATCTTCTATAAAGAATATTTTGTAGTTTCACGTTTCTCTTTCCAAATTACAATAGGTAAATCATCAAGTTCAATACGAGAATTTTGAGAAGTTATTTGAGGAGGAGTCAAATCTGATTAAGGGTGAGGATTAGGTCTAAAGCGAAAAGAGCCCGCTTAGCCATAATCGCCCGTCAGATTTAATTTTGCTAGTTTTTAGAAAACTAGTTGGCACGCTCGCGTATTAAGTGGAGCTGAAAATTTTATTTTAAGTCTCTACATAGGCTTGGAGTGAAAATTTCATGTCTACACCTAGCCTACTCGTTAGGATAGGTTTTTCAAATAAGTGCTTGATTGGATCAAGCTTAGACACTATCCAAATTTTATGGTCTAGAAAATAATGTCTAAACTTTTGGCAAGCCCATACCAATGCCAAGCACGTTTTCTCCATGGCTTGATAATTTCTTTCATATGCCAATAGAGTTTTCAAAATGTAATAAGTAACATACTCCTTAAGACTATCATCCTCATATTGAGCAAGTAAAGCACCCAATGCATTCGTATGAATGGAAATGTAAAGAAATAAAGGTTTTCCTTGCTTTAGAGGTTTTAAAATCGGAGGATTTACCAAATAAGTTTTCAATCTTTCAAAAGCTTTTTGGCAATCGGTGTCCCATTCAAATTTCACCCCTTTTCTCAAAAGCCTATTGAAAGATTCACATCTTGTTGCTAAATTAGAGATAAATCACCTAATTGCTTAGAGTCAACCTTAGAGGCTTCAGATTTGGGTCAAGTTGGAGGGTGGAGGCATGTTTATGACGGCTCGATACTTAGAGGGGTCGACTTCTATGCCCCTTTGGCTGACTATGAACCCTAAGAGTTTGCCCGATTCCACTTTAAAAACATATTTTTGAGGGTTTAGTTTCACTTTATAAACCTTAAGTCTTTCAAAAACCTTTTACAAAAATTCTATGTGTGTGCATCGGGTTTTTTATTTTACCAAAAGATCATCCACATATACTTCCAAGAGCTCATGGATTTGATCATAAAAAATAGTAGTCATGACTCTTTGGTATGTGGCACCCTCATTTTTCAAACCAAATGGCATAACCGTGTAACAGGATCTTTTGATGCTAACTTGATTTGGTTATAACCCGAATAGCCATCCATAAAAGAAAATATTTCATGATTTGCAGTGCTATCCACTATCAAATCAATGTTTGGAAGAGGAAAATTATCTTTCAGAGTGACTTTATTCAAATTTCTAAAATCAATGCAAATTCGAATTTTTCCATTGGATTTTCGAACCACAACAATATTTGAAACCCATTCGGAATAAGCAATGGGTTTTATAAATCCGGCTTTTAAAAGATCTTCTAAACTCTCTTTCATTTGGGAGTGAACATCGGGATGGATTTTTCTAAGCTTTTGCTTAACCGGTTTCGCATTGGGTTCTAAGGGTAGATGATGTTTGTAGATGTGAAATTTTCACTCCAAGCCTATGTAGAGACTTAAAATAAAACTTTCAACTCTACTTAGTGTGTGAGCGTACCAGTTAGTTTTTTAAAAACTAGCAAAAGTTAAATCTGACAGGCGATTGTGACTAAGCGAGCTCTTTTCGCATTAGACCTTCTTGAACCGATGCTCAAGAGTCAGTCTAAGCGCTTAGGGATTCCAACTAGGTAGGTGAGACTTCCAAATTCATGTGGAAGAAAAGATGTTTGAGAATAGAAACATGTGCACTTGATTCAAGTTTTAAAATGAACAAGTTCTGAAAAGCAGAAAATTCTGTTTTCAGGACTTGTTTCCCGAAACCTTTTGGATGCCTTTGAGACCTCCTAAAATCATCAAAATTTTACAAGGCAAATCCTAAGATGTGAGAGTCTATAGCATATTTTAGATCGTGATTCGGAGTTATGTTGTTGCAAAATTAAATCTGAGAAGTACCTTTTCTCAAGCACCTGAAACTGTTTTGTCATAGAAATATAGACTCAAAATGAGCCTATAGCTCCAAATTTAATGAATTGGATCTTAATAAAATCTATAGATGTCAACTTTCCAATGAATCATAATTCATAGATTTTGGATACCCACAGACAAAGTTATGGGATAAAAACCTAAGATCTATTGAAGGAAAACTAGTTGACAGATAGTTTATAAAAATTCTTTCGGTTTTACATAATTTTAATTATGATGTTACACGGCCCTAAAATTCTTGCAAATTTTATTAGAAGTGGGCCTATATGTGTAGAATTAGTGTGCAAAGTTTCGAGACAATTGGAGTATAGGTTCAAGAATTAAAAATCAAGAAATCTACATATGCAGAGATGATGAAATCATGTTTTCAGGTTTTTAGAATCATTCGTGATACAAATTCACACGAATTGAAAAGCAACAACCCAACATCACGAATTGAAATTGCTAAAGGGAAATAAATGAAAATATACTGAATAGCTTAAGCATAGAGGAGACTAGAGAATATAGAGTGTTTATAGAATATAGAGAAGTAGAATCAAGAAATCAAACACATAGAGTGCATAATCAAAGAAAGGGAAATTTCAGCAAAATCTACTTCTATTACATCATAGGGGGAGACAAAGCTCCATTAACACAACCCCTTTTGAATTGAATTTGAAGAAGAGATCTAGAAGAATTAAAATAGAGCAGCACTTATTGGACTTAAGGAAGGAAATGTCCACCAAGGTAGTGGCCGATCACCCCTTTTCTTCACCCTTTCCTCTCTTGATCAAACACTCACCTCTCAAAAATATGGTATACCTTCTACACTCCCTTTGAAGCATTGGCTCACACCATCAATGACAGTGGTGAGGATAACGTTGATAAGAGAGATGCTCTTTCTGAAGAAAATACTTATTGGAGATCAATTTCAATGGATACTGGTGGTGCTTCTCCTAGTTCTGTGTGACTTGAGAATGCATGACAATCAAGGAGTCTCACTAGGCTTTGATAGCATGAAGAATTTCATGAAAAATAATAACAGAAAAACACTAAGAACATATTCAGGAATTGGTGGTCGGCTCTACACTTGGCAGCCGCAACCTCCCTTTCATTTTATTCATATGTGTTACCCTAATGAACACACTTAGGGTTTTATATAAATAGGATTCGAACTTAAATGATAAAAACACCCTTACTTAATAACACTAATAGGATCCAATTCTCAATGGATCCAAATCTGATCCATTAGGATCCAAACTACTCAAGACATAAACTTAAATACAGGGATGCAAATTATTCAGAAACATAAAACTAGTCTTGATCTTCAACTCGATCTCCAACATATTTCACATCGAGTTGCCTCATCGTTCACCTTCTTTGAGCAATAATACTAGTTATGACTTGTATGAATGTAAGTTTAGCAACTAGTGCAAAAGTCTCTTCATAGTCGATCAAAAAGGATTGACTATACCCGTGAGCCACTAGTCTGACCTTGTACTTCTCTAAGGTCATATCTGCACTAAATTTGATGGTATATACCCACCTATGATTGCCTTTCTTCTTGTTGGTAAGTCACTGACAACCCATGTCTTATTCTTCTCAAGAGCCTGCAATTCTGATTTTATTGCATCTACCTAGTGTGTATATCTCAATGCTTCTAAGAAGTTCTTAAGAATTTAGGAATTTTATAAGTTTCAGCATTCAATATAAAACTCTGACAGTTTGAAATATTTCATCATATGACGATAATTGAGAAATAGGACATTTATTATATAATCTTTTACCTTTTCTCAACACAATAGGAATGTCCAACTTGTTTTTATAATGTTCTTCCATAGTTTCGGCCCTCTGATCCGAGGAAAGATTTTCCCCTTAGTCCATGGAGTCGAAAGGATTGGGCATCACTATTTTCATCTTTTGTTTTGGAGATACTTTTAGCTCATTCTCTTCCATTAACTCTTCTTCTTCATTCTCTTTCTCTTCCACTCTCTCATCGTGAGGAATGTTTATTGGCAGAACTTAGGTGACTCATTTTTACTTTGGAAATAAGGAGTAGTTTAAAAAAATATTACGTCCATTGACACATACCTTTTATTCATTTTAGGATCATAATACATATAACCTTTTTTCTCACTTGAGAAAAATGGAAAAACACATCTAATAGCCCGTGGATCCAACTTATCTTAGAAATGATCATGTACATGTACAAAACATAGACACCCGAATATACGAGGTATAATGTAAAATGGTTTATCTCCAAGTCTAGTTACTTAAGAGAGATCAACCAGATATAATAACTAAGGATAGTCTATTAATAAGATGAACAATTGTGAGTACTTCTTCGGGACAAAAGAATTTAGGGACATTGTGCTCTAGAAGTAAGGTCCTCGTTGTTAGAGAATGAAATCAGATCTTGGATCTCAATACTGGATCCGTATAGTCCGTAGTTCATATTTTATATGTCTTGTATTTCTTAATTAATAGTATGGGTAGTTTAGTCATTCAATTTAGAATCATAGTATAAAATGTAATTAGGGTTTACGTTTAATAAGTGAGTTGGGTGGCTACCAGAAAATAGAGGCAAAGAGTAGACTTCTGCAAGTATGCAGATTGGAATGTTCTTCTCTAATCCGTAAGTTCTTTTTATTTTATCAATAAAATCAATGTTTTAAACATGGTATCAGAGCCTATAAGGCATTAAATCACATATTTCGAAAAGACAACCCTGTTGCAAATCGGTGGGAGATGATTGTAAAGAAATGTTGCAGTTTCATTGGAATACAAATTATTATAGAAATTTCTTGTAAACGCACCAATTGTTAAATGTAATAGGATTATGGGCCACTAGGACTCGTTGCCGGCTAGTTCACTACTCTCCTCTCTCTCATCCCTTTGCTATAATTTTCCTTCTCTTTGCTCTATAAATAGAGCTCTAATATACATCAATAAACAAGTTGTCATGTACAACATTTTGATATGTGGATTTGTATATTTCTTAACTTGACTTGTGTATTCTTGACTTGAAATATCTATATTTGGATGTGTTGGTATCTTGACGATTCGATCGATACATTGATGATTTGTGATTAGGCCGCTCCAACATTCATACATCAACAAATATTTACAAGGTATCAAAACCTCATTTTGAAGAAATCGAGCACATTAGAAAATATGCCGAAATTAAAAAGTTCATGATATTGCATGTTTGACGTTCCAAACTTGAGGTAACATCAAAATTCTTATTTATTCCTTGAAATGGATAGTAAAAATGAGTCATTTAAATACATTCTTAATCCAAAATGCTATCAAAGTTGGGCAAAAACCATAAAAAGTATTTTTTGTCTAACGATTTTTGGGATTATATGGACAAGACAATTCAAGAACCAATTTTAGATATTGAAGATTTAAATAATGATGATGCTTTTAAAGCCCAAGAAAAATATAAACAAGATTTGAAAACTTAGGAAAAAATGAATGCAAAAATAATATAGATAATTTATCAAAATGTGGATGACAAACATAGAAATCAAATTAGTGTATTTGAAAATGCATTTGAAACTTGAATATTTGAAAAAGATCAATTCTTAAGATGACTTCGTTTTTCAAATAGATTTGATGGAAAGAATGATATGCTTAAGTAAGGTAACCTAATCATTAGAGAGTATCACAATGAGTTTTCTGAGTTATAGACTCAACTTCATGATTTTAATAAATTTAGAAAACTTCAAAAAATGAGTGAATTTGAAGAGTTCTTGGACAATCAATATTTCTTCTTATTTAAGCAGGGATTAAGGGATGAATTTGAAAATATTAGATCACTAAGTCATTTTGCCACTATCCGAGATATCTTTCCTACCTATTTGTACGGGTAGACTAATGTTACTACATCTCAAGCATAACTGCTAAATTTTAAAATATCATGTATCAATAGATACCATCATTATTGACACTCTATCTCTAGACTTATCTTGATATAATGTACAACTTATCTGTACAACAAATATAATAAAGTCTTATTTTTTTATTGACTCTCTTTCTTAAAAAATTACTTCAAATCTCCTCAAACTTATTCGATCTAGACTTAATCTTTAGTATTAATTCATCGATGCTCATCTCCAATATATCACTTAAAATGGCTTCCTTGCAAGTCATAATCTCTGGTGTTAAGGCAACAAGTTGTCCCTCTATTGGAAGTTAAAATATCTCATGGATATTGTGAAGTGTGATAGTCATCTCACTTTATGTCATGTGAGTTGTTTGTATCTGGTTGTCAATACTCGATAAAAATAATTAACAATACATGATCTATAACTTCATACAACAAACATTCTTGCCCAATCAGCCTAATGTTATTTACAATCTAAATCAATTATTGGGCCTCACACCCATTCTCTTCACTAACCATGCTCTATCAACATCATACCTTATGTGGGTTGTTATCACTTTCCATATTATCTACGTATTTACATTTACATAGTCAATTGAAATAGTGTGTATTGATACTGAATGAATAATTTTACTAAAGTCATAAATTACCTGTTCTTGTCAGGTCCTATAAGCAATATGACATTCAAAGATAGGGAGTATCTCGGCATATCATGAAATCCCTCATCCTTGCTCTCTACAATATCAATTTGAGTCTTTAAGATATCTATGTCCTCCTCATAACATGAAGGCTCGGCTTCAACAATATTTTTATCTTGCAAAATGCCTTCTTCTCTTCATTATCGTATGTAGGGTCATCCTTTGTATGACATGGCATTATGCCTTCTAGATAAAGCAGTGACATTATGCTCTTATTATACTTGTACCCTATGAGCTATATCTGTATAGCAAAAAGTAAATTTAGTTAATCAAATTGAAATAAGAGAGTCTCGTAACAGAAACCCAATGGATTTTTTCGACGAGAATCCGATAAAAAATAATGAAAACAACAAAAAATGATAAAACCAAAATCAAATCAACGACATGCCTTAACAAATCACAGAATCTTCCTTCGAATTAGCCTCCTATTTCTTCTCATTCTTATTTTTCTCTTTTCCTTCTTACCTCCTTTTTCTTCTTTGTCCTTTTTTTATGGATTTCAATGAATTCTTTTAGTGCAAATAGATGTAGATCAAACAATGAATGGTTAAGGTACGTTGAAGAGAGAAGAACAAATAGAAAAAAGGGGTAGAAGGGGATGGTGGTTCGCACAACAGAAGAGAGTTTGTTTATATGAAAAGGGTACACTAAAAATTACGAGGAGTATTTTGAGAAATACAAGAGAAAAAGTATGTGGATAATAAAAAGGGTGTGTGAGCCTTCACAGTAACTTCATTGATATTACCTACCAAATAAAAGGCCTACTTAGGAGAACTACCTAATTGTCTCGAGTGGAGAAGTTGAAACCCCCTAATTGTTTCCACAAGAGAAACATCTTTCCCTGGAGAATCAGTAAAGACTTTTGCTACGAAGAAGGGTTGTGGTAGAAAATGTTTCACTTTTTGTGTGTTTAGACAACTTTCTTCAACTAATTCGTCCAATCCAAAAATAGCTATATTGTCTTGAAGCTCTTTGTAACATTGTAAAGTTTGCTCAACTCTTGTGCAGTTTTGTAATGTTCTTTTGCCAATAATCCGAGGAGTGAGCATAGTTGGGCTTGAATCTAAAAGATCTGCTGCTACTGCGGGATAGATACCATCAAATGCAATTAGACATTAGACCTTGATGAGTGAATTAGAGTGAGCCAATTTGTGGATCTTCTCGGCTTATTGCAGTAGCTTTGGTTCAAAATCTATCCCTTGAGATGCATCGAAGAAACAAAACTGGTCTATAACAAGATCCACCTTTGGTATCGACGGTTCATGCTTGACCCAAAACCAAACCCTATTGAACCTGTAGAGTCTGGGTTTTCTAACAAATGAGTGGTTTATTTAGTTACTTGGGTACTTAGACCTAGACATGGCTGGTTTGGAACCTGTTTGGCAGTTTGAAACCGAAACCAAACTAGGTATGAAACTGGAACCAGCCTAACCATATTCAAAATGTTAACCAAACTAGGGATCTCTCGATTCAGTTACCATTCCTCCTCCCATGGAACCAAAACCAGCTGTTAAGCTCGCTTGCTTAAGTCTAATTTTATAATTTTTTCTTTTGAAATTTCTTTTTATCTTTTTAGTTTTCTTTTCTTTTCTTTTTGCTCTAGAATCGCAATTGGACTGAGAGTTGCAAATCGAAACCAAAACTGGGTGGTACCAATTCCATCAGTTCATGGTTCAGGTGAACCAAAACCAACTGTAAACTGGTTTACCTGGAATCATCTACCTGGACCTGCAAAGTCGTACCAGTACATAGATTCAGGTATGGCATGAAAAAATTGTTCTAAATTGTGATTGACCTGAGTTTTCATCAACATTTACAAACTTCAACATAAAAACATAAAGTATTCCTAAATATAGGTATGCTCTGAGACATGATTCAGATTTTTCGCATATTATCTTGGCATGGTTTTCCTCATGCGAAAACCTGGAATTCTTTTCCTGGATCCTGATCAGATAAAATAAGTTTAACATACCCCTATTAGATCTGACTTTATAAGTGGATCCAGATCTTGATTCCGTGTGGTAGGCCTAGAGGTTGCAATTGTGGACGCGGAATGGTGATCCGACACGAACACGACCCGAAATGATGTCGTCCATGTCAAGGCGTATCCTTCTGCATGTCGTGTTCCGTGTAAGAACAAGAAGCAGGTGAAAGGGTGTGCCCTGTTCGGGTTAACAAGAACACGACATGTATCCCTTCCTTCTCTGATCCCAGCGATCCAATCGATGTTTCCTTATGCTTGTTTCAGTTATTTATTCTTTTGCTTCTTTTGTCTGAAGTTTGAAAAAAACCTTTCCAGTTCCATTTCATATTTTTCAGGAAGCACATTATTAGGTTTTATTCTATTCGCACCTCATTGCATTCTTTCACCTTTCTTCATTTTTCAGTTTGACATCAGTTTCCTTATGCTTGCTTGCCTACAAATTTGTTTTGTCATCAACTACGAGAATGGTGCAAATTGTAGCTTATACATGGTAAATAGAGTTGAATCTAGAGCTTTGACATAATTCAAATAAGGATGAGGGTGAACCTTTTCTTCATGGGAGACTCGGTTTAATTTGCTTAAAACCTTTCGAGATTAAAAGCTACTCACCATGATGTTCCCCTTCCAATCTTGTTCCAAGCTTTTTCTGGTCACCATAAAAGTGCAGAGCTGTTCAAAAAGATGTTACTGAAATGATTGTTGCAGAATTTTTAAGATGAGATAATTCATAGAGCTGTTCTTCAAAAAATATCAGGATAACGTTTTATGGGTATTTTCCTTTTATGGTTCTTGTTGAGATTGCTTGTCTTTAGTTCCTGTGCAACTGGTCATACGGAAGTTGGTTTTTGTTACCAATTTTAAAGCCTTCCCATTTTGCACTATACATGAATAATAGCTAACTTAAACCATTTTTTTCGTGCTCTAGTAGGCACTCCTCATTTCGTCTCTTTTCTTTTCTTTGATGGTTCCTGTTCTCCTGTTCTTTCTCTTCCTCTTTCTTATTTTCTCTATTTTCTTCTTCCTCTACCTCATTTTCTTCTTATTTTTCTTCATCTTTATCTTTGCCTCTTTGTACCATGTGTATATTTTATGTTGCAACTTGTTGATGACTTTGTTAGTCAATATTAAAAACTAATGATGATTTAAATTTTATCATAACATGTTATCAAATTAATTGTTTTTGAATTTTGTGCTTACACTGACCCATATTTATAAATGTTTTTGATATATCTTTGTTATTTTTTGAATCAATATGTTTTTATTTTTTATTTGTTGCTTAATGGTAGTTTACCGCCATATACCTGATATATACTTGCTAAAGCTATCTTAAGGTCAAGCATTAACTCCCCGCTAATAGCTAGTGATAGCATAGGGGATTCATTATGTATCTTGTATGAGACAATTAATAGCTAAAGTTTCTCTTAGGTTTATATAACGCATGTTAATTATAGGATTTTGATGTATTATGTACTTTGTTATATTTCAACTTGGTCCTTTGATAGGCAGGAAATCCTTCTATGGCGATAAGGGACCATTACTTCTTGTTTCATCTTTGTTGAAGTAATGGATGTGATTGCCTTTCAGTATGGTGATTGACAATTTCCGTTCATTTGATGATCACAAGAATCTTAATTCTGTAAATGGTGCAACGACCCTTTTACCGCAAGATCACTCAAGGTTTTCAGTTTTGGGATACTGCATTGCTGACATATCTAGAGATGCTGATTGCCAGCATGAAAGTGCTGAAGTGGGAAACGATGATTTCACGACTGTGGATGCGGAAGTAGCCAGTATAGATGCTACTAGGACCCTTTCAAAAAATGCAACTTCTGCAAGTATTTGTGATTGTAGTTGTCAATTTATGGCAGGATACCTACACCATTGTCCACAGAATTCTGTTGGAAAACATTTTTCTGCTCAATTATTTCATGATAAGGGTGGGTTTTCTGGTATAAAGTTTAACTGGGTTCCTCAGCTGCATCATATACACAGGAACCGGTTGCTGTTAACATGTGATTTTCATGTAAGTCAAAATTTTGTTTCCATTATTTTTTCCTAAATATAATCTGCTCTCAAGGTTTTCAGTTTTGGGATACTGCATTGCTGACATATCTAGAGATGCTGATTGCCAGCATGAAAGTGCTGAAGTGGGAAACGGTGATTTCACGACTGTGGATGCGGAAGTAGCCAGTATAGATGCTACTAGGACCCTTTCAAAAAATGCAACTTCTGCAAGTATTTGTGATTGTAGTTGTCAATTTATGGCAGGATACCTACACCATTGTCCACAGAATTCTGTTGGAAAACATTTTTCTGCTCAATTATTTCATGATAAGGGTGGGTTTTCTGGTATAAAGTTTAACTGGGTTCCTCAGCTGCATCATATACACAGGAACCGGTTGCTGTTAACATGTGATTTTCATGTAAGTCAAAATTTTGTTTCCATTATTTTTTCCTAAATATAATCTGCTTTGCATTTTGAGTGGTTGCAGGTGGTCATTTATGAGCAACCAGTGTATGGTTTACATCATTATTCAATTAGTTCATGGTGCTCAATAGTGCATGTTAGAACCCAAAATAGTTCCTCCACTATTAAGAAGCCTAAATGGGTTCACAAGCTCGAAGAAAGGAACTCATCTCCTAAGTTGGTATGGAAGCTCTCCTTACTGATTCCGGTTAGCAATTCTTATATCAGCATATGAGTATGATACGTGAGACACTTGCAACAACTTCACGACATTCAAAACTTGTTACATAGTCATTATGAGGTGACCCTATGTTATCGGGCCTGATAGAGACATATAAGCAATACCATGAACGAATCCATCAATTCATACTTGATAGTGACGATATGTGACATTTTTAGTTTGGATTATATGTACAATGTTATTTATTTTCTTTTTGAATATAGTATATGTAAATTACAATTGTAGTAAAAGAAAGGTTTCTTTGCTACTAAAGCTTACATACATGATTATAATGAAATGTTGTACTCTCTCAATCAACAAAATATGTAAAATATCATGCAATTAAATATACAAATGGATAATAACACTTAGTCATTGTCCCCGATATCATATACAACATCGTCTCCTAGTCCTCTCATTTGTAAATATAAGTTGATATGTTCTTAAAACAAAGTTGGTCAACTCTCAATACTTTTATCTTGATAATGTTGCCATGTTGGAAAGATATGAGATATCAAAGAATCATCAACCATGTACATTTGTAAAAAAATAGAACTAGAATATAGGATTATTCCTAAATAACATAACAAAATATATAAATTTTATAATTAACGCTAGAAAATATTATCACATAATTATAGCACATGTATCACACATACCTCATAGCAAACTGTTAAATATCTAATACTAGTCTAACTCTATCGTAGAGAGGATTATCAATGCTATATTTCATCAAGTAGCAATAACTGAACCCATATCTGACATATAGACATCCAATACTAACTAAGACAGGGTCCATCTTTCATGTATGTAATTCCTCAAATAGTAGCATCAACACCACCATCTACAAAAATTTGTACATATATGTCACACCTACGTGCCACCTCATTCAAGTGCTCTCTATGAGTTTCACGCTACCACTACTCTCCTTATCCTAAAAGTGTACCAATAACTTTATACCTATAATTTTCATCTTTAATAACATTTATTGAAGCATCTACAAAGAGGCCCATAAGCACGGTATTGTCGTCTCATATCTTCAAAGTCAAGTTACTTGAAAATGTTCTTCTCAACGGATGAATAAGGATCACAACTCTCTAAAGATGAATGACTCATTCTATGAGAAGCATCTTATCTTTGACCATGTTTATGCCCATCCTTCCTCTTTATGAGGCATTATTGTCTGCACGATCTCAAGTTAACAAGTCCTACCTCATAGATTCGTTAGATGGTTTTCCTTAGGGTGATAAATTGGTGGTTCCTTTAATATAGTGTATTCAAGATTCAATTGCTTATCTAATATCTTAACAAATTTATCTCATTGTAGATGATTCCTTAATTTCCTCCAAACTGTTTGCATCTATGATGTTCTTGCATCCTCTCTTACCTAGTCAACATTGTATGTGATATTCTCTTTCATGTCTACCTTTTTTTAAAATGGAGCAATAGTTGATAATTTATTGATCTACTACATTTAAGCAGAAGGTTGAGCTCGTGACTACAAGGTAAACCATATGAACATCATATATTATAACATGTTCTTATATCTGAATCAATCATCTCTACATGATTTTATTTTTTACAAAAAGGTTAAGAGCATGTCGTGATACTCTTCTCCAAAAGTTTACAATAAGTTTTTTTATCATGTCAATGTAATTCATGGTCAGTTTTTGATTCCTCAAATACCTTCTTCAATTCTTTAATTTGCAACTCTATCAATGGATGTAACTGTTTCCAATTTTTATCAAATCTACCCGTTCAACTACCAATAAACCCTTTTCATCTTATGTATTTACCTTTCACTATAGCAAATATGAATTTACAATCATTATACATTTTAAGAATAGTATAATTTATGAGTGCATTGAAAACCAAATTTACATATATATTAGTCATATGAATACCATAATGAATCACCATATTTGTCTATGTTGAGAAAATTCTCTCCACTTTAATTTCGTTACCACTACTACCTCCTTGTAACTGCTCTCTTCTAATGAGTAGACAACCTTCTTCCAACTTACACTAACTGCACTCCTTATATCTTTATTTCTTGTTAACTTTATAATAAATACTTCAATAATTTTTGCTACATAACGTCTATACAAAAATATGTTGCATCTATAAAAACTAATTGAATGGTATTCACCATTGCAAATAACATGTGAAATTTCGTTTGGATTGCACAACTTTCTTATACCTCTCAACACTCAAACATAATTATCTTCTTTTTTCATGCTCATAATAGCAAAGGTTACGAGAAGTTCTTATAGGTTGATATGAACTGAACTACCTCAAGTAAAGGCATTTTATACCTGCAGAATAGGAAAAAAATATATAACCGTTAAAGACTGATAATATAGGATAAACATTACTATACAAAACTAAGACACATGTTTGTCTTATATATGCTATCAAATTTCAATATCCATAGAAATGCATAAGTAGATGAATTGAATGCGGATGTACAAATACAATATCACTAACAATATCCATATTAGAGATTTTACAATGCCATGTATGATAATAGTTATTGTCTAAATCATATAGTAATTATTATAAAACACTTCGAGAATCCCTATCTTCCTTCACAATTAATGAATTGATCTTCAACCTCATCTACCAACTAGTCAATGAATATTTTTCTAGTCATTGTATGATAAGTACTTTGATCAATTGTTGTCTTCTCTAAATTGCTTTTATTGAAAGTACTTTCATTCGAGTTGTCTATTATTCTGTAATAAATACATAGATATCAGGATAAGACAAAAGATAAGTACCGGTTAAAGGAGATGCAGGACAGGCGTGCGTCGCCTACTTAAGTAGAGACGTGGAGGAGCGGACATAGCTCGGTAAACGTCTCTCTATGAAGAGAGACATGTATGTACTGTGTTTCAACACGAAATTCTAATGATCCATTGGATTTTATTCAAACCCATGAATCATCTTCAAACATTAAAAAATCATAGAAACCAACAAAGATACAATGATCTCACTAAAAACCAACCTTTCAAATTTAAGAAAAATTCAAAAATCAATCAGATAAAAGTCAATCACCAGAGAAAGAGGGTGAAACAATGGAATTTGTTGTGAAGAGGAGAGAGAAAATAGTGAGGGTATTTTGGATATTTATAAAAATACAGTATGTGTATAGTAAAAGAGGTATGCAGATAGTAATGCCCGAGTATTATTATTCACTAGATAAATGATAATTGATGAATTCAAAAATAACTTCTAGGACTTTGTTTGTTTTAATATATACACCGTAGAAAATGTGTTATTTGGTTAAATCATTTTTTGATGAATATTTGTTATCTTGTAAAATTTTTTTCAATATCACCTAATAATGTTGTTGAAAATACTTGTATTATTTTATACTTAAAAATATAACAAATTATTTTAGGTGATAAACTTTTTTATATTCGTTGTTCTTGTCGTGTACTTAACTTATGTATATAAGATTGTTTGAAGATTTTATAATTTGAAATAAAACCTATTAGAAACATCTTTAATTTTTTATAAGTTTGTCCTAATGTTAGAAATGAATGGAAAAATATTTTGTAATAGAAAAGGTAAAAAACCAAGAATATTTACAAAGAACATTGGACATCGTTGGAATTCGATCTACCAAATGTTGTTTGTGACTATGCTCTATAGAGACCTATTAATTGAGTGTATGCATCTTTATTTTGCACAAAACTTATTCAAGTCTAATTGTGATATTTATAAGAGTCTTTTAGATCTCTTGTCTATATTTAATAATGGTATAAATATATTATCTAGTGTTTACTATCAACTTTTTACTTGATTCGTGTGTATAGAAGATGATAGAAAAATGACTTTATTATTATACATATCTTCTTCCTATTATTTTAGTTGTTGTTGCAATAGATCTTGAATTAAAATTAGATAGCTAAACAAAACTATTGGTTGTTTATTATAATATAATTAAGGATAAAAGATCGACCATCGATTAATTATCAGAGATTATAGTTCTGTAAATAGCCATCTTATTCCAGAAATAGAAGAAGAAAGTTGTAATATCATACATCCTCTTCTTTTGGCAGTATATTTTTTATCATATTTTGAAATCAAGGCATAGAAGACATCAAAAATCTATATATTTGACACAATTTGAGGCATATATTATCACACATTATGATCCTCATGAATTTCGAGATGATGAGGATGGGAAAAATTTTGCTATCTCAAAATGGTGGAGAGAGCATTACATTACTTATTATAGTTTATCTTTAATTAATTGTTGTTGTAGAGCTTTTATTTAGTGCAAGTAGGAATATAATGTATGAATATCTCTCCAACTCACAACCTAAGATATTGAAAGGTCAAGTTTGCCTAGGAGATTAGAAAAGAGCAAGGCATCGAGTATAAGTGCATGAAAAAATAATAGTTGATGTATACACAAAGGATGTTTACACTAATAAAGGATGGACTAGTATTAGCACTAAAACTGTTCAGTATGGAGCAATATAGATGATTAAGTTTAGAGTTCATTAATTCAAGTAAAGAGTGCTCGCCAAAGATAATTGAGAACTACTTGAGCTTTAATTCCTCTCTACCTAAGAGAATACATAGAAGACTTAATTCAAAGGTAAGAAAAATAAGGTCAATCCCATTGTTTTTTTTCTTCTTATGTTCAAAACGTAAGTGAAATGTATTATATATAAATGTAATATTCGTATTTTTAAGTCAATATCAATATATCAATTTATAATTTGGTAACTTAGTTCACATATAATGAATGAGACATTAATATATATTTAATTTATTATTCAATAAAATGATATGTAGAAGAACCACTCTCAAAACTACACTACAACTGAAATCGTCTTGGAATCGACCATCCATACATCCAACTAGCTACACCAATAATCAAACCTTGAGCATTTAGAGGTTGAGTTATAGATCTAATTGACAATAAAATGAAACTCCTACATCATTATTGTTGCTAATTATTTTACCAAATGGGTCGAGGCCTATCCAACAGTGTTGGTAATGCAAAGTGATGTGATTAGATTCATAAAGAACAAGATTGTTTTCAGTTTTAATATACTACAAATTATTATGGTTACCAAGGAACATGTTCTTACTGCAGAAAAGATAACAACCTTTACACACAAATACAACTTCACAATTATTTGTTCTATACATATTATACTCAAGCAAATGGAAAATAGAGGCAATAATTAAAATACTCATTGATATGATTACAAAATCAATTAAGGACTTGCCAAAACAATGTCATAAAGAATTTGCTGAAGTCCTTTGGGCTTACATAAGATCAAAGACAACAACAATTGGGGTGACTCATTCCTGACATACATATAGGCAAGATGGCATTCTACATTTAGAAATATCAATTATATTACTCGAAGTAGGGAAACAAACTTGATCTCAAGCCCATTGAGTACTTGCACACAATGCATATGGGACTTAATTTGATGGATGAAGATAGACTTTTAACAATAGAAAATTTAAAGCAAAACAATAAAAAAATGTAGAAGCTTATAACAGGCATGCTTGCCTAAAGTGGTTAGATGTCAATAATCTGGTATAAAAGTCATACTAATGCCTGAGACAAAAGATTGCGAACAAAGGAAATGGTTGGTAAAATGGGAAGGTCCTTTTGTAATCACCGAATCTAATGAAAATGGTGCATATTGGTTAGCAAATATGCATGATAAAGAACTAGAAAGGAGAATTAATCTTAATACTAAAAAAGATATGCATCATCTAACTAGGAAGGATAAAGTTTATAATAAAAGGAAAGAGGGAGAAAGGGAGTGAAGAAGTTTAGAAGCCAATAACCAATCCTTCATTTGTGAGTGACTTGAGGAAGGTATATTGTTTGAAACTAATTGTCTTCTCTTCAAGACCTTTTGCAAGCCATCCAAAATTTGTGCATCAACAATAGCAATTATGGTTTTCTCCTTATCTTTCAACTTTGCTTTCCATAAAGTATGCATTCGTTGACAATAAAGGATTGTCGAGCACTTATTTATTCCTTATAGTCTTAACACTAGAAAGGAGAGAAGCATTTATTCATTGATTAGTTTGAAGATGTGCAATCTCACCATCAAGACAAGCAAGCTCTTGGCAAAGGTGTTTTGATTCATTCATGAGTCTTGCAACATGAGACACCATTAGAGTTTTTCATTTTTTCTAATACCTCATATTGCTAGATTAGATCAATCAACTTTATCTACAAATCATGAAAACTAGTAAGCTCGCCAACAATTTCACCTTCTTTATACTGGCATCATAGTATTTGGTAAAAAATGATCGAAAAGTAGGAAGCAGACGATGGCGACCTTGGCAAAGAGAACATGTAGACTAGCCCATCTTGAGCCTTGCTAAGTGTGTGCAAAGAAATCATATACAGCGTGACGAATGGATCCATTAGTTGGCATCTATTCATCAAATAAAGCCTCAATAAACTTGAGGTGATTTAGCAATGGGTCATGCAACTTGAGGAGTACCAAATTATGCTTAGGATATGTTAATGATGTATTAACTTGAGTGTAGAGTGTATCTAAAGTTTCAAGCTGATTGGAAACCCCATCGGTCATAGGTGACTAATATTAGTTGCAGACACCATTGTTTCTTCTAGCATAGGGTCAAGACATTCTTCCCCTAGAGTAGGGTCTACTGAACACCAACAAGTTTTGAAATGTGGTTGCATAGAAAGAAGAGAGCATCACTTGTAAAACCATGCTGAATGAGTAAGAAAAGCTTAATAAAAGAGCAAGAATGAACATGTTATGATGCTTGCAAGATTTAGCCACATAGGCCGATGTGGTTCCCACTTTGGCATGAGAATCACAAGCTTAAGATGATAAAGAAACTTCATACAATATAGGTGATGAAGGTCACAAGGAAGGTTCAACAATGATTTGAGTGGTGTCATCACTATTGAATGACTCTGCTAGAATAAAGTAGAAAAGGAAAAGAGAGAGATAAAGTATACTTTTCTATCACACTACAAAATGATTTAGACTTATACATTTTAAAAGATAGAAGGTAAATTGAACTTAACACCACTTCCTATAATTTCTTCACACTCCTATAACTTCTCTATACACATAAAAATATAACCACCATAATTAAGCGCTCCCTAAAAAGTAACCATTATATGTAACTTCATCACACAACTCTTATCTCCTAAAGTTTAGCATCAAATCAAAAAATGAAAACTATTTTTAACTATCTACTCATAACCTACATACATGAGCATCATCCAACATTACTTTTTCATAATGAAAAATTCTTCAAATGCCAAGAGAAACTCTAAAGTTGATGATTGTTTTATAAGAGTTTTTGTTAATCCATCCATCATTTGATCATTTATATCATGTGCAATTGCATTAGGAATAAAATGATGACGAATCTTGATATGTTTCATTCTTTCATGAAATATTAGATTTTTCACCATTAAAATAGCCACCTTATTATTATAAAATATTTATATTGCTTTAGTTTGTTTCACATTTAGGTCTTTGAAATTTATGATCCTATTGTTTGACATGTTGATGCATCAATATATTATGATAATAATGCAGGTGAAGGTTGCTTTTTGGAAGTTCATGATATGGCTCAATATTCGATACTGAATATGAAACTGCTTGTGCTTTTCCAATCGGTAGTTGAACCTACTCAAAAACCATCAGTAAAGCTAGTTAGATTAAAATTATTTGCAGGCTTATATCATATTTCGTAATTGGATGTAAATCAAATATAAGGCAAGATTTGCTTTGTTTTCTCTAAATGATACATCGGTGGATTCTACATAAATCTGGAAATTAAACTAATTAGAAATAATATATCTCCATGTGTATGAGTTAAATACATTAATCATCCAACCATACTTCTAAAATATTTTTCTTTGGCCTTTGGAGTTTCATCATCCACAGTCAACTTTTCACATGCATTAATAGGAGTATAGCAACCCTTACTACCATATTAAAGTTTTTTAGTAAGTCTAATACATGTGAAACAAAAATACCATTACGAGTTTGCTTGATCTGAAGCTCAAGAAGAAGATACAATATACCTAAATCAATCACTTTAAATCTATTCATCAAGCCTCTTTAAATTCTTTAATAAGCTTGCTTATCATCTACATATATACCCATAATAATGATGTCACTACCATTATCCTTTATATATAAAATAGGTTCATTGCCACTTCGTTTAAAATTATTTTGGTAAATGTATGTATCAAGGCGACAACACCATGCTCTTTGAATATACTTAAGACCACAAAAAGCTTTTTCAACCTCTAAACTTTTTCCTCCTTTCCTTGAAGAAAAAATCCTTGCAGTTATTCAACAAAAACTTTTTATTTAAAAAACTATTTAAAAATATAAATTTTGTATCAAACTGAAAATCTTTCCAATTAAACTAAGTTGCTAACGCTAAAAATGATTCTTATAATTTCAAAATTTTGTCAACGGTAAAAAAGCTTTAAAGAAATCAACCTCTTCTTTTTAGCATAACCTTTAACAACTAATCTTGATTTATATTTAAATACATTATCATTTGCATTATACTTTATCCAATATACCCATTTGACACTAATTGCATCCTTTTCTAGCAGCAAGTCTATTAACTCTCATATTTTATTGCTCTCAATGGCAAGTCTATTAACTCTCATATTTTATTGCTCTCAATGGCATGCATTTATAAGTTATGCAATCATTAAAGAAAATATATTTCTATAAATTTCATAAAGTGATCATACTTTTCTGGAGGAGTATCATCATCCAATGCTAGCTAACCAAACTTGTAACTCAAGCCTTTGAAGAAAATGGTATTCCTTGCGATAGCTCTTTTTTCATTTTGTCTCCTTTAACTTAGCTTCATCTTCAGAAAAGGTTATATGTTAATTTTAAATTTTGTATCATTTTTAAAACTATTTTCATTGAAACTAACATCATGTTGAATAATTAATTTTTTTGAAATAGGATTATATATAACCTAAAAATATCCAACAATATGCAATTTCGCTCTCCTTTTTGGAGCGCTCATTTGACTCAATTAAAGCATAAGAAATGCACCAAAAAATATGTATGTTAGCCTTGTGTTCTGCCAAGCCTCATGGGTAGTTTTGTTATGCATTTTTCTTGTTGGTGAGATATTAAGAAACTTCTTCCCAAGTCATTTGAAATATGACTTTTAGTCAACATACTTCGAGTCATTTCAACAATTGTTCTATATTTCCTTTAGCCACTCTATTATGTTATGGCATCTTTCTTATTGCTTAGGTATGTCATTTTGCTTATAAGAAAGCCAAATTTATCAGAAAAATTTCACCATATTTGTTAACATGAAGAACTTTTAATGCGCATCTATATTATTTTCTCTGATACTTTAATCTCTTTCACTTTATCAATTGTCTTTGACTTATAACAAAAAAGGACACCCAAGTCATATTGTAAAGTCATCAATAAAGAGCAAAAGGTATTTATTTTTATTCGAAGACAAGTTTTTATAGGACCACAAATATCTATATGAACTAATTCAAGATTTTTTATTACTCACTATACTTTTCTAACAGGAATTGTAGTTTATATTGCTTTTTATAAATGCATGTTTTACAACAAAAAATTGGTGTTAAGCCAAAGGCCATACTTTTTGACTCAACAATTTTAATGCATTAAAATGTAAATAACCATTATGATTATACCAAAATTTTGACTCCTCTATAACATTTACAACTAAGGAACAATTATTTAAACATAACAGTTAAAGAGGAAACATTCTATTTTATACCATATTTGACTTCACAACAAGTTGCATATTTTCTTTTTTCTAATTTCACATGCATCTTTATCAAAAGCAAGTTACTATCCTTTCTAAATTATTTGACTCAGACTAAGCAAATTATAACTCAAACTATCAACATAATAAACATTATGAACCAAAACTTCTATACTTAATTTTTACCATAATTGTTTCCTTTCCATCAACCTTGACTTAGTTGTTGTCTCCAAACCAAATGTGTGGCTTCATTGTATTATCAATGGTGTAGAACAATTCTTTATGTCATTTCATATGATTACTACAACCACTATCTATAAACCAAATTTCATTTTTCTTGTGACATTCATACATGTTATGAAAACATTACCATCCTTATTAGCAAAATTAATATTTTATTTTGCTTTCTAAAATCATTTTGTTTCAATATGTCTAAACCTTTTATAAAAGTAACATTGTTTCTCCTTAAAAATTAGTTTAAAGTTACCTTTGTCTCTACCTTTATTTTTCATATTAAAGTCTACCTTACCTTACCTTGGCCTCTTCTACGATCATGGGTGTTGTTTAGATGCTACCTAATCTTTACAACTTTTTTTATTCTTTTGATCACTGAACACTTCACTAATCTTTTCCTTGCTTGTAATTTCAACCTTGGACTGAAATGCTTGCTCAACTATCTTTTATGTCGACCTAATTTTTTTTATGTGCTAAAAGTAAACCCATTAGCTTATTAATAGTATAAGTAGAAAGATCTTCAAATTATTCAATAGTTGTCACAACGATCAAATTTAGTTGGCAAACTTCTCATGAAAAGTCTTCCTTAGTGAACTCATTAATACTTTATACACTTTTAAATGATTAATATTCTCACCAAAAGTCTTCGTGTGATTAATATTAACATAAAGATGAGAAACGAAATCTTGGATCGATTCTCCACATTTCATAGAAAAGGTCTCACTCCGTATGTAGGGTATGAAGTCTTAGCATTTGTAATATGTGAGAATATTTATCCGGTGATAGCTTATTGTATTATAGTAATACTTTTGCATCCTTCTTTTGAGATTCTTCATGTTCAAACTTTTGAACATTATTCTTTCATTTTACTTCGTACCTATTCTCCACTGAATCTCACAAATCCTGTGAAACAAAAATTATTCACATTTTGATGCTTCAAAAATAATAAGTTTTCACATTGAAAATGGCAACAAGAAACTTTGAGAGATTAAGCATGTTCAGATTGTTTGTCATGCTAAACAATCCCCATCTTTACCATTGCTTCAGTAATATCTGCTACTATGCAATCATATCAAACCCAGTGCTCCCATATCAGAAATTGTTATAATATGTATTAGAATGAGTAGAGGAAAGGAAATGAGAGATAAAAAATAGATTTTTCTATCATACCATATAAAAGTACTTGGATTTGTGTACATACACAAAAAGTAAAAGGGAGTTAACTCTACTTTCTATTTCTCCACACTCCTGTAACTCTACATACATTAAAAAAAATAGCCACCACAATTACGGACTCCTTAAAAAGTAGTAACTACAAATAACTTCATCCCACAATTTTTATAAGTCCTAAAGTTTAGCATCATACCCAAAAATACAAATTTATTTACTTTTATAACCCACGTGCATGAGTGCGACAAAGTAAAAAATAGGAAGTGCTCGGCTTTGGCTATAGGCAAACTAATGATGGTGGTGATCTCTAAGATTATTGGTGCTATCATGCCACGAGAAAAATAAAGCAGTTAAAATCCATAACATCAAAAAGAGAGAAGAGGGAATACTAGTCAAACATCACAATCTATCTGAGAGGCGAACAGCATAATGGCTGAATAGATGCACCATTTTCTCTTATCATTAGATTTCTGAGCCAAAACATACTTCAGCCACAGCAAATAGGTGGGGTGAAATAGCATCCAGTTACGAAACAATGATAGACATTTAGACCCAAAGAACCAGTCAGAAGCCACAGGAACTGAAGAAGTCTTTTGGCAGACAAACTCTTCCAAAACACCATTCAGGTTGGTGACAATTGGACCTAATATGACGCCTCCACGGTCATTCGAATGAAGGAATATATCGTAGAAACATTGGAAGATACACTTCCAACAAAGAGGAGGAGAAGCTTCAAAGGCGAATAGTCGGGAAGAAACATAAGTAGCTGGAGAAGAAAAGACACTGACATTTTTATAAACTCCAAAGAAGCTTGCTCAATAAGCTTCGTAAAAATACAAGAAATTTCTTAAATAAGTAATTTGATGCATGCTTGAGTGCCTCGCTAAAATGCGAGGTTCGGACATTTGTTAAACCATTTACATAATCCAAAGGGAAAATGGATAAATAGTAAAAGCGTGAGTTGCACATCATCAAATCAGAAACTGTTTTCAATCGGAATCAGCTCACCACGTGCGACACGGGAGTCGAGAGCCCTGACGATGAGCTCACGAGCTGCGAGCAGTCGTCTACAGTTGTTTGTTTCACGCTGGAAGTCTTGTTTTGGCCGTTGTTTAGATAAAGATGGCCTCAACCGGAAAAATCAGAAAATGGGACTACTCACATGGAATTATTAGAAAAAAATTGGTGTGTGTCAGGAAAAAACCGAAGGTGAACCCTATGCCCGAGCGCGCACGCAGAGAGAGAGAGTGAGAGATGTGGAGATTGACGGCTTGGAGTCTCCTGCGTAGGGCTGCCAGCAAGGGGCAATGGGCTCCAAAGGTATCCCTAATCGCTTCTTCTTCGTCATCCCTTGATTCTACGTTACATGACCCTTTTCTTCCAAAGCTGAGATTTTTTTCTCTACAAACAACTAAACGCTCTGATTCGTTATCTGAAGAAGATGCCACTTCTTCTGTAGTTGATGATCTCAAAATCTCTAATTCTCAACCCTCTAAGGATACTCAAATCACCGCCGTGCCCGCTAGTGATTACGGCAATAATGACAATGAGGTTGGAGAAAATGATGGGGAGGATCAAAACGGTGGTGATTTATGCGAAGATTGGCACCCACTATCAGAAACCTTAGAAAATAACAATGGAACATTCCCATTTGAGGAAAATGTAGAAAACCAATTCGGCGAGGACGCATTTGAGGAAAGAGCGGGTGGAGCGCTTGGATACCCAGTTGAGGTTGATGAGGAACAAGTTCAGAAGGTGTTCTCGATTATTCAGAGTCGTACAGATGAGTCTATTGAATCAGCACTAGACTCCATAAACGTAGACTTGAATGAGGAATTCGTTCTTCGAGTTTTGGAAGAACCCCATGTTTTGGCTGAGAATCTGATTGGTTTCTCCAAGTGGGTTTCGATGAAGATGGACTTCTCCAAGCAATCTATGGCTTTTGAGCTTTTGGTTCGTGCAGTTAGTTTGAATCTTAGGACGAAAGATGCTTACTCGTTATGGGATTTGATCAAGGATTCAATGTCAAGAGATAAGGACTCAGTCAGTACCAAAGCTCTCAATGGATTGATATCAGTGTTTAGGAGGTTAGGAAAAGCTGGGGCTGCGTTGGAAGCGTTTAAGAAGTTTGATGAGTTTGGCTATGATCGAGATTCAGATACGTATTACTTCACTATCGAGGCATTGTGCTGTCGATCTAAGTTGGATGACGCATGGTTACTATGCGAAGAAATGCTCAACTTAGGTAAGCTTCCGGATGGTAAGAAAACCGGTGAGATTATAGTTTATTTCTGCAAAGGAAATAGAGCAAAGGATGCCCACTTGGTGTACTTGATGGCAAAAGAAAATAACATATCTTTGCCAAAGTCTGTCATCAGTCTCTTGATCAGTAGTCTGTGTAGGGACGACAAAACAGTCCATTTAGGCGAAGAGATCTTAAATGATTTTCAAGGGGATGCCAGGAAGTATGCTATCAAGCCATTCTCTTCTGTCATTCGGGGCTTTTGCAGGAATAAAAATCTTGATGCAGCTAAGAAGCTGATGCTTAAGATGGTCGATGGGGGTCCTCCACCTGGTAATGCAGTGTTTAATGCCATTATCAATGGTTTCTCTAGGAGTGGGAATCTGGAAGAGGCAATTTCTTTGATGAGGTTGATGGAGACAAGAGGGTTGAGACCTGATGTTTACACTTACACTGTCATCTTGAGTGGGTTTGCAAGAAATGATCAAATGGATGAAGCTAACAAATATTTCTTGGAAGCCAAGCGAAGGCATTCTAAGCTCACTCCCGTTACTTATCATGCAATGATCCGTGGATATGTAAAGATGGAGAACTTCAGTAAAGCGGTCGAGCTTTTGAATGAAATGAAAGAGTATGGGGTCTCCCCAACTACTGATGAATATACTAAGCTTATCCAGTCACTTTGTAAGAAGGCACTTGATTGGAGAACAGCAGAGAAGTTACTCGGGCAGATGATGGAGAATGATTTACATCTAAATGGGCTGACTCATAGTCTTATATCCGCAGTTAGGGAATTGGAAGAAGAGGAATTGGGTCTTGGCGTCGAAACAATTGAATCTACATCATGACAAAATTTTCTTATTTTAGGTTACTACTAGATTTTGGAGTTCATCTTGTAACAGCTCTGTAACAGAGGCAAATTACATTTCCCTCCTTGTAATAAATTCAGGTTTCTGCTGTTTCTGAACGCTTATTTCATTTTGTTCTTTTTGTCTGTCCTTTTTAATGTATGTGGAGAAATCAGGTAGTCTTTAGTTTGTTAAAAGAAGTACATAAAAACCAACCAATACTTATATGCATTCTGTTTCTTCCACTTCTTGAGTACATATGGTTTTAATGCCGTCTTCCTTGCTTAAGAAATCAGAAGGTTGTTTAAACAATACTTTTGCAACTTTCCTGCTGCCTTGGTCATCTGATATGCAGCTGTTTCTGATCCAATAGACTAGCCAGCTTAAGGAAATGAGTCCTTAGGATTGAAGCTCCCACTTTATATTGCTTGGACGATGTTTTGAATAATCTTGGCTGTATCAGAAGCTTATCACCTGAATTCCGGTTACCTGCTGAGTGGATATATGATTGAACCAGTGTTATCCGTATCTTGTATCGTGGGCAACCACGATACGATACTATAAGCCGTATCGTAATACGGCTTGTATCACATCATATCGTACGATACGGTGCGTACGATACATGCGATACGGCTATGGACCCTTATAAAGGTCCCAGGCCGAACGGAAACCCGCGTTTTTCGCGAGTTTCCTCTCTCATTGAGTGTTTTAAGCTCCCTAAGAGCCGTTTTTCGCCTCCTTGGTGTTCAAAGCTTCAAAATCGTGCTCTACGGTGTCTGTGCAAGCCTCCTAACTCGGATTTTGGTATATTTTTAATGTTTTTCTTCTTTTTTTTCCTTTATATTTATTATTTTTTTGTGTTATTTTGTATTTTTCTTTTTTGAATGACAAAATAAGAAGTTATTAAGTGTGTGTATACGATTTTTATTGCATTCATGAAGTGGGACACTTCATTTGAGTGTTATTTGAAGATTGGGGGATTTACGAAGTGCTTTTATTTTCAAGTTTTTGTTTGAATTAAAGTACTCCATTGAGATGGCAGGAAGGGGTGGTAGAGAGTCTAGAAACTCTCATTTTCAGTCTAATGATCCGGCATGGCAGTGGGGTATACCAGTTGAGGGTTGTAGGTTAAAGATCATATGCTTATTTTGTGAAAAGGTAGTTAGTGGTAGAATTTCAATGTTGAAACACCACTTAGTAGGTACCAAGAAAGAAGTTGTTCCATACACAGACAGAGTTAGAAGTTTGCCAAAAGGTATTAAATGGCAATGCCTGCAGATGATTGAGAGTATACAGGAAAGGAGACAACAAAAGAATTATTTCGAGATGTTTGAAGAAGTTGATGCTATTGTCACTGGATTTGGATTCACTGATAGTTTGCCTTCAGATGATAAAACAGAGATTGGTAGTAGCAGTTCACGAGTACCTAGCAGGGGAAAGAGAGTTACTGAAGACTTTGACGGTGGTGGAAGAGGAAGTTCAGTAAGGAGTAGAGGAAGAGCTTCTTCTACCATACATTCATTCTTTCCTCCTTCCACTACACCTGGTGCTTAACTTGAAATTCATATTGCTATGGCTTGAGAAGAACTGCATGATCAGGCATACCTTGCAGTGGGGAGATGGTTTTATGATGCATGCATTCCATTTAATACAGCAAACAGTTTTCATTTTCAAGCAATGGCAGATGCAATTGCTAACATTGGTCCAGGATACAGGATGCCCTCTTATCAGAAGTTGAGAAGGAAGATATTAGATCAGACCGTCATTGAAGTGCAACAATACTGTTCGACTTTGAGACAGTCGTGGAAGGAAACGGGATGCACTATCATGGCAAATGAATGAATAGATTGGCGAGGAAGGACATTGCTAAACTTTTTTGTATATTGTCCTAAATGACTCATGTTTTTGAGATCTCAAGATATGTCAAAAGAGAGGCACACTGCTGAGATCCTACGATAAGAATTTGATAATGTTATACATGAGGTTGGGCTAGAGAATGTAGTGCAATTGATTACAGATAATGCAGCTAACTATAAAGCGGCTGGGAAGGAGTTAGCTGATACTTATGGAACTTTCTATTGGACACCATGCGTAGCTCATTGTTTAGATCTCATCCTTGAGGATATTGGTGGGATGGATGAGATAAAGGCAGCAACTGAGTGTTGTCAAGATATCACCAAATTCATCTATAACCATGTATTTGTACTATGTATGATGAGGAGATATATAGATGGTGCAGAGCTTCTTCGTACATCTATAACTCGATTTGTAACTGACTTCTTATCTGTAAAGAGTATTGTGAGACAAAAGCAAACATTGAAGAGAATGTTCTCCTCAGATGAGTGGCAACAATTTACAGAGTTGCCTCAAAATAGAAGAAACAGAAAGTTGAATGAGATTGTAGAGACAATTTTCAGAAGTACATTTTGGAATGCATGTGTTAGATTGTTGAGAATTACCTATAACCATGCATTTGTATTATATATGATGAGGAGATATACAGATGGTGCAGAGCTTCTTTGTACATCTATAACTCGATTTGCAACTGACTTCTTATCTGTACTGAGTATTGTGAGACAGAAGCAAACATTGAAGAGAATGTTCTCCTCAGATGAGTGGCAACAATTTGCAGAGATGCCTCAAAATAGAAGAAACAGAAAGTTGAATGAGATTACAGAGACAGTTTTCAGAAGTACAGTTTGGAATGCATGTGTTAGATTGTTGAGAATTATCTGTCATTTAGTCAATATTTTGAGATTGGTAAATAGCGAGGAGAAACCATCTATGGGCTATCTTTATGAAGCTATGGATAGGGTAAAAGAAGCAATTAGAAATAACTTTAATGAAAAAAAGAGAGATTATGTGCCCGTGTGAAAAAGAATTGATAGTAGATGGAATAAACAATTGCATCAACCTATTCATGCAAAAACATATTATCTAAACTCATCATTTAGGTACTCAGCAAGCTTCAAAAGGGATGATGAGGTTAATCGAGTCATCATTGATTGTATCGACAGATTAGTCCCTGATGAGAGTACAACAGATGCTATACATCGAGAGATGGAGATATATGATAATGCTCTTCACTTGATGGGTTTACCTATTGCAATTCGCAACCGCACTACTATGCATTCTGGTAAATTGTTTATTTTCATATTTAAGTTGTATCTTACATTACTGTGGATTATGTCTCTAATGTTTGTTTGTTTTTACAAATGTTTGGTGGAACAGGTTTGGAAGTGATTACCCAAACCTTAGAGATTTTGCAGTGAGAGTCTTAAGCCAAACCTTTAATGCAACAAGTTGTGAAAGAAATTGGAGTGTTTTTTAACACATCCATATAAAAAAGCACAACAGGTTGGAACATAAAAGACTAAATGATTTAGTTTATATTTGTTGTAGCATGCTCTTCATGAAAGGTAATGTTTATCGTAGGCAATTAAAAAAAGTAAATAGAGAAGAAAGTCAGTTCGATCCAATAAGTTTGGATAATTTTGATATATTAGAAGATTGGGTTATGGAAGATACTGAAGAAAATGTCCTCTTAACTGAAGAAGACATTGCTTGGATTAATTTGGAAGGAGCGCAATAACATAAAGGAGATGAAGAATTTGATTTTCAAGAAGAAGGTGTCGTTAATGATGAGGAGGAAGATCTGCAATAAGGAGAAGATGAAGATTATTTAGTTGATGATCCTTATTACAATTTGTAAAATGTAATTGTATTTCATTTTTTGGATTCAAAATATGTAAATTTGGATGCAATTGTTCAATGTTGAATGCTCAGTCTGTACTAAACTTACATTATATGAATTTAAAGCAATTACTAGATTTTTCTTGAATTTTTTCTGAACTTTTTTTTTGGATTTTTACTAATTTTTATTAATATTTTAATTATTTTTTGTATTATTTTAATATTAAAGTACGATACGATGCGATACGCCCGTATCGTGGAGTCCAGCGATACGTGATATGATACACGTCAGACAACACTGGATTGAACCTCTTTTTTAATTATTATTATTATTTGTGTGTTCCGTTAGCGATAGGGGTTCTCGACCCTATTTAAACATTCCTGCGATGTGATTCTCTGTGTCGGGTGGAGCTCTTCCCATTTCCTGAACTAAGTTCTTAGTTGAGGATCATTTGCCAGTTTGATATGCATTACACTCTCTATATGTTTCAAATCTGTTTGCCACCCCCTGTCCTGTCACTTCACCACCTGTGATCAAAAGTTCATAGATCTGTTCACCGTGCTCACTTTACCACACCAGCTAATTGGTTTCAATCCATACTTTTTGACTGCCTTCCTTCCAAGCGAGTTTTAATCCATCCAAAACAACCACATCTATGCAGTCAATTTAACGCTCTTATTTAATTATACAGATCAGTGCTCTTGTACAGAAGAAATGGACTTGATCCACTCAACTTCTGTTGTTCTAGATTAAGTCTTAAGTTCTCCGTTCCTTTTCTGGTTTTGGTAGGCAAGTTTCATTGTCAGAGGTTGAAGGGTTGCATGGTGGCAGATTCCCTCGCTACTTGGTGTAATATTATTGCATTACTGTTTTCATAAGTTGTGGATCACTGTAGATCTCAACTGTCAGCAGCTTATCTATTTGTTTTGGGGTCAGTAGGTCAAGTTATCATATACGTTCATGGGGCCTTCGGAAGATCCGTGAAATTCAGATTTATACTCGATTTGGAAACCAAGCCTCCTTGATCTAAGAACACATAATATGTTCCTATATTTTGGTCAGATTTAGCCTGCTTCTTCAAGTGATTATATATGGAAACTGCTCATCCCACTTTGAAATAGTTGTAAGATTTTCGCTTTTGATGTCTGATTACGCTTGGTTTTTAGTGTCATACTACCATGAGTGCACTAAACTCTGTCCCATGTAAGGGATCACCCTTGCATTGCCAGTCCCAAGTGAGGTTGCTTTAGGCTTCCCACTGTCAACATAAAACTTTGTCGGACATATTTATCATGGATTCTACAAATTATGATAGGACTTAAGGAAACAAAGAATTCATGTAGCCAACACAATCTAGTATGAGAGAAGGCTTAATTGTTGTTGTATTACCATGAGTGCACTAGAAGCTTAATATTCATAAAATTTCAATGCACTTGGTCTAAAATCGGAAGAGATTTGTTGTTTAGTTGGTAGGTCTATGTTCATCTGTTGTGAGGTCGAGAAGCCTGATGGAGTTGTAGTTTTGTCTTTTGTCCCTTCACTGTTTCGGCAAATATATTCCAATGTTTAACTTAAACACCTCTCCCCTATCTCCCCTCTCTCTCTCTCTCTGAGAAGAAGAATGGAACACACACATACACATTTATACCCCCGTGGATTACCCTATATTTAGCTTTCCTTTAAAAACATCCTCCGCCCCACCTTGGTAGATCCACCTCTGTTTCTATAAAACAGTGCATGAGATGATATTGGCAATGCAAATTTAACCCCATGATCATGAAGCCACCATACATTGTTAGAACCTGGATGACGAAGTACAGAGTGTAAACACCCCAAAATCCCACGATTTTCTCAAATATACCTGGTTTTGCAAAAGAAGCCCTAAAGGGCTATTTTGAGTCTGGAAACCCAGGAGCCTTCCAAACAACCCTGCACATATTCCAAACCTGTATATATGTTTTAAAAATATATACATATAGTTTTAAAACCTTAAAAAGGTGTTTTGAAACCCCAAAAAGCAGCTTGGTCTTATGAAAGCAGAACCGAAGAGGCAAAAGAGAGCCTGGACCCAGAGCATATTTCAAGCCCGGCACATCAACTCTCGTATCAGAATCATCCCCAGATTCTCGGACATCCAAGCTCTAGATATCAGCAATTTATTCAAAATGAACTCCGGAAGGTGAGAAGAAGAGCGGACGACAATGTTGGCGAAGACCAAACGCAAGACGGAGTATTGATGCAGTCAGGCCCCGTACAAATCGTCCGTTTCGAAACGCCATGAAGGAATCAGAAAATCAGATTTGGGCCAGATCTGGACCATATATATCCAAATCCAAACCCAACATGCATTTGGATTTGGATTTGGATCCAAAGATCCAAATCTAATATCCACATCCATGGCCCACATCACCTTCTCATAAATGGAGGTGGGGCCCACATATATTTCACGTGAAAAGCTTGGGTAGAGAGAAAAAAAGGGGTGATAAAGTATGAGTGAGAAAGTTGGTAGGCTTGACTTTTGGTCAAGGGTGGGTTAACCTTGTGGGTTTAGCCTAGAGTGTGGGTTTGAGCTTATATGCACCTACACCTAACCTGGGGCTGCACCAACTTGGATATGGCTGCAACTAGGTCCATGGACTGGCGCCAAGGGGAGGTTCCTAAAACCTAGCCCTAAGCTAGCCCACCTCACCTAGCCACTCTCTATTAAACCTGACTCAAACCTAGCCACTCTCACCCAAAACCATCCCAACCTCACCTAGTCGACCTCACATAGCTCACCTCACCTAGCTAGACCACCTAGACCCTAACTAACTAAGCCTAAACCCACCTTAATACACCTAATTAAACCCCTAACCACTAAGTCCCAGCCCACCTAACCGACCTACCCTAAACCACCAAACAGCTACCCTAACCGACCTACCCCAAACCACCCCATGCCCACCTTATTACAAATATCTAGCCTATACCACCCCAACTGACCCAACCCCTTTACCAGCCTGTAAAACCCCCCTTTCTTGCGGGTTTCACTCTCTCTCTTCCACTCACATCCCCCCTCACTCCCTCCAAGCTGCACCACTTCTACCGCCACTCCATCACCCGACTGCCACCTTCCCCACTTCCACCACCACTTCATCACCTGGCTGCCACCTCTCCGCTTCAACCAAACTCCAGCACCTTCCACCCGGCTGCCACCTATCTTCCACCACCATCCGGCCACCACCTTCATCCACCAGCACCCCTGCCATCCTCGGTTAGTACCCCACCTCAACCTCATCTAGCCTTTCACCCCTTTCTTTCCTAGCTACACACTCCATCACCCGCCAACTTACATCCTTCCCTTCTCCCTTACACCCGACCGACCTATACCATACCCCACTACCTTCCCTTAGCACCACCGACCTTAGCTCCTAGCTGGACCTTCTCCCTTAGTCACCCACTTCCCAACCCAACATCACCCTAACCTGCTGCCCCTAGCCACTCCATTCCCCGGCCAGCGTCAAGGCTCCACCCGGCTAGCGCCCTACCTACCGCCAACCTACATCCAAGGAGCTCCCCTTCAGCTGTCCAAGGTGACTCACTAGGCCAAAGCCAAGCAAGTTGAGCACGGACCAGCTACACGTAAGTGCCTAACTCGGTCCTTGATATGAACTTGCTTACATTTAATTAAATTTGATACGGGGTTGTATTAATTGAGCGTTGTCTTCTTCCGGTTGTAATAATGTGGTTTGGCACACCAACACACACGTGCACTTGAGCCATTCCGCTCTTAGCTGCACACCATTTTGGCACACACACGGGCCTAACCAACCCCTAAGATATAGTTATATATATATATATATATATATATATATATATATATATATATATATATATATATATATATATTCAGCTGCGTGGGTTTTCATTTAAGTTGTGTGTATTGTCTTTCAATTCTATACTCACACACATTGAGCTTTCGCTCTTACTCCCAAGACCCTAGTAAGGGCCATATTGCAATTCCGTTTGGGTGTTTTAATTCAAGTTGTGTGCATGGCATTTCAATTCTACACTCACACACATTGAGCTTTCGCTCTTACTCCCAAGACCCTAGTAAGGGCCGTATTGCAATTTCATTTGGGTGTTTTAATTCAAGTTGTGTGCGTGGTCTTTCAATTCCACACTTACACACATTGAGCTTTCGCTCTTACTCCCAAGACCCTAGTAAGGGCCATATTGCAATTATATTTTGGTTTACATTACAAGTCGTGTGAGTTGTCTTTACATATACACACAACACCCACGCACACGTTGGCGACCTTCGGGCCCATATATATTATAAGTATTTCCCTTCCGCTATGTGTTTAAGATTTGGGTTTTAAGGTTCAGTTGTGTGAGTAGTCTTTCCATATATACACAATACACACTTGCACAATTGAGCCTTTCCACTCTTAAGATATAGCCATATTTCCCTTTTGCAATTTACATTAAGTCATTTCCCTTAAGCATTGTCTTTCAATTCGGGTTTTCCCTTTGGAGTTGTGTGAGTTTGCATTGCATATTCGCCATACCACGAGTTAGGACGCATATTGCATCAAAGCAAGCCCCACACTCCCGTGCAAAAATCACCCAACTTAGGTCACTTGCACACACACCTAGTTGGCCCTAAAAAGCATAAAAAGAAAGACATAGGCACGTGCAAATCCCACGTGAAATAAAACTTGCAATCATACAAACAAAGCCCAAACACTTCGGGTATTTTTTAAAGAGGTTTGTTTTAAACGACTTTGCCAAGCGTACAGACTGACTCTTGTGCATCGGTGCAAGAAGGTATGCGACGAAAAGAGCTCACTTGCTAACAATCGCCCCGATAGAGTCAGATTTCAAAACTTACTTCGCTAGCTTGAGTAAGCTAGCTGACACGCCCTTGTTATAAAAACAGCTTAGACACACGAAAAGGTTCACTTCGGGCCTAAAAACCAGAAGTGGGAATTTTTCGTGTCTATAGATTTGGCACGCCCGGTGGGATCTAGACCTTGTGCAGAGTCAGTTCATGTAGAAAAACCTCATGAAAAATTTTCAAAGAAAGTGCTTTTAACTTTGTTTGTTACATTTTCATACTTAGGATTTTGAAAAAAACATATTGAAGCATGTCGAGTCCAGGCTCCCAGGAGGTATCTAGCCACGGCTCATGCGCATCAAGTTCTCAATCTAGGAAGTTTTCGAAAAAACAAAACAAAATAGAAGAGATTGAGGATTTGAGAAGGGATTTCGAGGCCAAAATCGGTGCTCTTAGCCAAGAGGCTGAAGCAGGCGATTCATGTTCGTCAAACGGTGAACCAAAGGCCAAGAAAAAATTTGAAAAACCTCGCAAACATAAGAGACTTTCGCAATGGAAGGTAACCAATACCACGAGTCATTCACACACAAGGACCGTAAAGCCCTACAATAGCTGCTGAGAGGGCAAAATAAAGAGAAAAGAAGTTACGCCCTGTCTGATTTCTTGCTTGTAGACTATGAAACAGACAGTGACGATGAAATACCGAACTTTCATCGGTATGATGGCATGGGAGACCCTAGGTCTCACTTGCAGCTTTTCTCTCGTCGAGCCCTCAAGAAAAAGGACTCGATGAAATGGGTGTATTGGTTCCCTTTGTCCCTCAAGGGCACAGCTGCCAAATGGCTGGCTTCCTACGATCTTAGCCAGTTCGCCACTTTTGAAGAGTTAGCGAACTGCTTTATGCAGAGATTCTCGCATAACATAGAAGTCACGCCAACTTTAAACACCTTGAGGGATACAAAACAAGGTGTGAACGAGGACGTGCATACGTTCATCGTTCGTTGGAGGTCTCTCCTAGGTCAAGTGCGAGAGCCAATATCTGAAGGATGTGCAATCATGCTCATCCTAGATAATTTTAGAAATGAGTTGAAAGCCCTTCTCTTGCTTCACGAAATCTCAACTTTTCATAAGTTGATAAAGAAAGCATCCCTTTTTGAAACAAATTTAAAAAAAGGGGTGTATGATCACTTATGAAAAGAAAATGCCATTTCGAAAACTCGCTTGGAGAAACCCAACACTTATGGGCTACCCACCGCGAACAAAGGGGCAAAACCCCACAAAATCGCCAATGTCCGGGTGGATCCAAGCCCGGCAAGTGCTTCAAGAAATTTTGAAAAGTTAAAAAATAAAAAGGAGAGGAGTTTTCAAAAACCCTTCAAAAGACGGGAGTATACTCCGCTGGCAACCTGTATCAGAGGTCCTAGACCTCCTACTCGCCCAGGGCATGATTGAACTCCCTGAGATTCCTGAGGGAGTCACTTCGAAGGGAGGATTTTTAAACAAATTCTGCAAGTATCATCGGCTCAAAGTCCATGATACAAGGCGGTGTTTCTCCCTCCTAAATAAAATTGAGAACTTGATAGCAGAAGGCCGACTCCAGGTATGTTCAAAGCTATCTTCAAAGAGGTATGTGCTCTCACGATTTCGAAGAGTCTAGCGCATGCATGTGAGTCTGGTTTGTCTACTTGTACATCTACTCTTATATTTTACAAAAAACCCGCCTAAGTAGTTATCCGGGGACCACCAAGAGTTCTGTCCCCGATTAAACCAGTTTTAACCATTCAAGGTGCTCCAAATCTCTCAATTAGAGCCATGTTAAGTGCGAAACCTAGGTTGATCGTGGGGGAGGTGATAAGATCCGGGAGGACCTACCAACCCCCACATCTGCAAAGTGTTAAAAAGGTGGTCAATATGCATGGCCCCTCAAAAGCATGTATTCCTAGAGTTCCGTCAAAAACGGACAAAGGAAATGTCGTTTTAAAGGTATATGATTTCGAAAACCATCTTTTAAAGATTCCTATCAACATGTCCATCCTAGAGCTAATACAAACTTCGCCTAGGCATAGACTAGTATTAGAGAAAATTCTAGGAAGAGCAAAGGTTAGTTCGAACATTACCCTAGAATCTTTGTCCAAACAAGTGGCCTCCATAGGAGCAAAAACGCCCATCGTATTCTCGAAAGACGATGTAGAAAGACCCTACGAGTCCCATAACCAAGCCCTACATATCGAGGTGGTTCTGAATAACCACTCTCTGGATAGCTGCCTTGTCGATGGGGGAGGAGGGCTCAACATCCTTCCACTTTATGTGGCGAACCAAATCGGAGTCACCTTGACATCCGTGAATCCAAGTCCCATCATCATCACTGGATACGATGGACCACTAGGATCTATCGAACTCCCCATTGAAATGGGAGGGATAGCACACACAGGGGTATTCATGTCCTGGACATCCACTCCCATTATAACCTGTTGTTGGGAAGGCCTTGCATACACATCTTGTTCGCTGTGCCATCCACCTTCCACAGGTGTGTCAAAATCCCTTTCAGGGACAAAGTCATAGTAATCCTAGGTGAGAGTCATCCTCAGCTTCAAGGGGTCATAAATTCTCCTTGCTTGTCAAGCTCCCAAACCCACGAGGTAAAACTGGGGCAAACCATGCTCGAGCCACCAAGGCTCACATTGTATAACCCTAGGAAGGTCGTGTATGTGAAGGGGCCACCCAAGGCTGGCCCCCTCAAAGTTCTGACCATTTCGGGAAAACCCAAGAACCCCTTATTTCTAAAACCCCTGGACAAAAAGCCCTATGTGCACAATATAGACGACAGCAAGTTCCAAGACCACGATTTATATCAAACATTTTCTAAAAATAAAAAATCGTGGAACATGCTCTTAAACATGAGCTATTTGCCTTATAAGAGTCTAGGGGCACAAAATCAAGGTCCCCTAAAACCCATACTGCCTAGGACCAATCCAAGCCGATATGAGATCGGCTATACTCTCAGAATACCACCAGAACCACCCCCTGTGACCACCTAGGTCAAGGGTGCCTTGGAGCCTACCCTAGAAGAAACCTACGATTTAGACCTCTTATTCATAGTCTAACCAGTAGTGTTTTCCCTTTGTAGGTATGATGAAGATCTCTTTATCAAAAATACAAAAACATTTGAAAAATTCGAAATCCAAAAAATGGAAAAATTACAAAAGCTAAAAACATTGGAAAATCAAAAACTCGAAAAAAGAGTAGTTTGTATAGTTCCCAAAATACTCGTTTTACAAAAGAACAAAAAAATCGAAAATTTATAAAATTTCAAAAAGATTTTGTACATAGCTGCTCCTGGTAAGGATTTGGAAAAAGGAAAAGATTTTGAAAGAAATGTTGTCTATATAACCAGACCAAAAATTTCGAAATCAATAGAAATTCCAAGTGTAAAACCAGGTCTTTTGAAAATCCATGCATCAAATTCCCTAGGATCTATAAACCACAAGAATGATCGAAGCCCCGAAGTGGATCCCCTTAAAGAAGATCCCACTTTTGAGCTCCTAGAATTTCATAAAATTCTCGATTTTGAAAAACCTTCAAATTCAGTAGGAGGAGATTTCATAGAGGTAAACCTAGGGAGTGATTTGAAGCTCAAACTCATTAAGGTAGGCGCATGTTTGCATGAGCATGAAAGATCAATATTCATGGCATTTCTACAAACCTACTTAGTTGTGTTCGCATGAACGTATGAAGACATGCCGGGCATAGACCCCAGTATTGTCGAACATCGTCTTTCCTTAGATACGGATGTGAAACCCATAAAGCAAAAGCTTAGGAAAATACATCCGAATGTACACGCACAAGTCAAAGAGGGTTTAGAAGATCTGTTAAAAGTCGGATTTATAAAACCCATTGCATATTCTGATTGGTTATCCAGTATCGTTGTTGTTCAAAAAACCAATGGGAAGATTCGAATATGCATCTATTTTAGAAACCTGAATAAGGCCACTCCAAAGGATAATTATCCTTTACCAAAAATAGATTTGATAGTCGATAGTACTGCAAATCACGAAATGTTTTCGTTTATGGATGGCTATTCAGGGTATAATCAAATCAAACTAAGCCCACGAGATCAGGGTAAGACCACTTTTACAACCCCATGGGGCACGTACTGCTATACAGTCATGCCCTTTGGTTTGAAAAATACCGGCGCCACATACCAGAGAGCTATGACCATGATCTTCCATGATCAGATTCATGAGCTCGTAGAGGTATATGTGGATGATCTCTTGGCAAAATCCAAAACTCGATGCACTCAAATCGAATGCTTACAAAAGATTTTCAAAAGGCTTAGACTTTACAAAGTAAAGCTAAACCCTCAAAAGTGTGTGTTTGGAGTAGAATCCGGAAAGCTCTTAGGCTTTATGGTGAGTCAAAGGGGTACAGAAGTCGACCCATCTAAGTGTCGAGCCATCATAGACATGGCTCCACCCTTCAATCTCACACAGATTCATAGCCTCCAAGGTCGATTACAATCCATTCGCAGGTTCATTTCAAACCTGGCGACTAGATGCGAACCCTTCAACAAATTATTGAGAAAGGGCACGAAATTTTCATGGGATGACGACTGCCAAAAGTCATTTGAAAGACTAAAGGCATACCTAGTTAATCCCCCTATTTAAAATCCTCTAAAGCAAGGAAAACCTCTTTTGCTTTACATTTCCATGCATACGAATACCTTGGGAGCTTTGTTAGCTCAATACGAGGATGACACCCACAAGGAGTACGCCATCTCTTATATTTCGAAAACTCTCTTGGCTTACAAAAGGAATTACCAAGCCATGGAGAAGACGTGCTTGGCCCTAGTTTGGGCCTGCCAAAAATTTCGACACTACTTCCTAGATCATGAGATCTGGATAGTGTCCAAGCTTGATCCAATCAAGCATTTGTTCGAAAAACCCATTCTCATTGGTAGATTGGGCAAATGGCAACTCCTTCTAATGGACTATGACCTGAAATACCATCATCAGATCTCCATTAAGGGGCAAGCCCTAGTTGACTACGTGGCTAAGTTCCCCCTAGAGGACACATATCCCACACTTAGTGAAATAACTGATGAAGGCATATTGCAAAACCAGTTTCAAAACCATATTTTGGCAAACTCTTTCGAAAACCATGTATGGAAGATGCACTTCGATGGGGCATAAAACCAACGAGGGGCTGGTGCTAGGGTCATCCTCATATCCCCTGAAAAGGTTGAGATCCCCATAGCCATTCGCCTAGATTTCGAATGTTCCAACAACAAAGCTGAGTATGAAGCACTCATACAAGGCTTAAGGATTTCAAAAAGTCTAGGGGCATCATGCATCGATGTCTTTGGAGATTCACTCATTGTTATAAACCAAGTTTTGAAAATTTGGCAAGTGCGAAATGAAAAACTTCTTCCATATCACGAGTTGGCCACTCGATTAGCTAAGTCACTCCAATCGTGTACACTCACACACGTAGGAAGAGAGGATAATGGCATTGCCGACGCCCTCTCCTCCTTGGGTTCACCCTAAAGGTCGATCCCACTTTGGGAACCCGATCTTTAGAAATATGGCATGCGCCCACTCCATCCACACACGATTTGGATATTTGCCAAAATAATCCAGATTCTGTTGAAAAAACTTGGTTCTATGACATCAAATGTTTTCTAGAAAATGAGGGATTCACTGAGGATGCTACATCCAAAGATAAGGCATTCATCTAGAAAATTTCTACCCGATACACGATTTTGGGTGGGGTTTTGTATAAAAAAAGTTTTACCGGCATCTTACTAAGATGTGTCGACCTAAAGGAGGCTAGGACTGTTATGCATGAATTCCACGATGGAGAATGTGGAGGTCATATTAATGCCAACATGATGGCAATGAAAATACTTAGAGCGAGCTATTTTTGGTCCACCCTGAAAAAGGATTGCCACGATCATGTTAGAAAGTGTCATCCATGTCAAGTGCATAGGCACGCCATTCATATCCCCTCATCATCATTGCATTCCGTGGTCAGTCCCTGGCCATTTACCATGTGGGCGTTTGATATTGTAGGCCCAATATTTTCAAAGGCATCGAATGGGCATAAGTTCATTTTAGCAGTCACTGAGTACTTCTCCAAGTGGGTCGAAGCCATCTCCCTAACCAACGTACAGGGGCAACATGTGGTGGCTTTCGTTAGGAGAAATATCTTGGCTCGATTTGGAGTTCTAAGAGACCTTGTGTCCGATAATGGCACCCCATTCAAAAATGAGCGGATGGTTAAGTTGTGCAACACTTATGGAATAACTCACCACTTCTCCTCGCCCTACTACCCTCAAGGCAACGGCCAAGCCGAAGCCACGAATAAGACTCTCATTAGTATAATTGAGAAGACTTTAGAGAAGGGTAGGACGTGACACGAGAAGTTGGATGAAGCCTTATGGGCTTATAGGACTTCCATCCGGACTCCCACGAATGCCACACTATTCGAATTGGTCTATGGCACAAACACCATTCTTCCCATTCATACACAATTACATTCATTCTATATATCTATTGCACTCGACCTCCCCCTAGAGACGCTTCAGCATGCTAGGATGGCCGAACTAGATTTGCTAGATGAGAAGCGACTCCTTGCTATGGATCATGCTCATGCATACCGGCAAAGGATAGCCCGACATTATGACAAACATATGAGACCTCGCCACTTTGAAGTGGGAGATCTGGTTTTAAAAATCATCCTCTATCGTGGCCCACATCCACTTGGAAAGTGGCGCCCCAAGTGAGATGAACCCTATGTTGTGCGTGCAACCACCACGAACAACTCATATTGGTTGATCGATGTCGAAGATAGGAATTTAGCAGATCCTATCAATATTCAATACTTAAAGAAGTATTATGCGTAGAGTTTGGGTTAAATTTCAGTTTTCAAAAATCCTTAGGGATAGCTACTTTGAAACTTCGAAAGTAAGGTTCAAAGGCGATTTGTGTGACCCTGAGCAAGAGAATTCGCACTTGTGAAAGAGTGGAGTTTTCCAAATACAAGGTTACATTTCAAAATCCTTCTTCTTACAAAGAAAGGCCTAGTTCAATATAGCAAGATACTTGCAAGTAGTACGTGCTATTTCTAAATAGGCTGATCTGGAATGGATCGAGTATGACCTTGGGATAAGTCCTCTCCTCTTCTCTTCTCCTTCCAAAAGGAAAATATGGCCAAAAGCAAAGGGAAATCCCCGCCAAAATCTCTTTCACAAAGAAAGAAACATGAATCAAAAAGAAAAAAATTCAATTCTTTTATGGAAAAGAGGGATTAAAGAAAAAATACTCCCAAAGGGAGACCCTCTATAAAAAAAAGGAAGAAAAGGCTAAAAAGCTAAAAAAGAGCAGTTTTCCGTCTTCTATGCCTCAAACCATGGGACGCTTCAGAAGGGACTGTGGTATCTCTTTCCCATCCCTGGCTTATCCCAAGTAAAACATGGTTCATTTCGAGGAATCCTAAAGTAAAAATAGGATTTACTTACTTGAATTTCATTTTGTTTGAGAATTCGACATTTCGAGTAAGGCATAGGAATTTTGAAATATAGCTTGTTTTCTTATAAAACCCCCGCTAGGTTAGCGAGTGTCAAGACTCAAGCAAAGGCAAACACGAAGAGCTTGAGATCCTTAGGATTGAGGCTAAAAGTAGTTTTCCCTTTTGTAAATAGATTTTTAAAAAATTGAACATCGAGCAACATAGGGTTTGCTCACTTGGAGCAGCAGGTCTTCGTAAGTCTCAAGAGTTCGACCATGCCATCTGGTCTCTAGGAGGTCGCCATTCTTGGCGTCTCATCCATGACATGTATGTGCATATACACGCATGAACACTTGCATAACATGATCCCGTTTTAGGACCAGAAACCATAGAAGACTCCCTTTGGCGTGATATCTCCTCCTACCAGGTTTAAAAGAGAGATTTTTGCTCAAAAATTGGGACGATCCCATATTTTTGTGGATAGATCTAGGGAGACATCGAAAGGGGTGTTGTCGTCTTTGCCATTATCAAAATAAATTTGGATAATGCCAAAGAGAGGCATCTGTAAACACCCCAAAATCCCACGATTTTCTCAAATATACCTGGTTTTGCAAAAGAAGCCCTAAAGGGCTATTTTGAGTCTGGAAACCCAAGAGCCTTCCAAACAACCCTGCACATATTCCAAACCTGTATATATGTTTTAAAAATGTATACATATAGTTTTAAAACCTTAAAAAGGTGTTTTGAAACCCCATAAAGTAGCTTGGTCTTATGAAAGCAGAACCGAAGAGGCAAAAGAGAGCCCGGACCCGGAGCATATTTCAAACCCGGCACATCAACTCTCGTATCAGAATCATCCCCAGATTCTCGGACATCCAAGCCCTAGATATCAGCAATTTATTCAAAATGAACTCCGGAAGGTGAGAAGAAGAGCGGACGACAATGTTGGCGAAGACCAAACGCAAGACGGAGTATTGATGCAGTCAGGCCCCGCACAACTCGTCCGTTTTGAAACGCCATGAAGGAATCAGAAAATCAGATTTGGGCCAGATCTGGACCATATATATCCAAATCCAAACCCAACATGCATTTGGATTTGGATTTGGATCCAAAGATCCAAATCTAATATCCACATCCATGGCCCACATCACCTTCTCATAAATGGAGGTGGGGCCCACATATATTTCACGTGAAAAGCTTGGGTAGAGAGAAAAAAAGGGGTGATAAAGTATGAGTGAGAAAGTTGGTAGGCTTGACTTTTGGTCAAGGGTGGGTTAACCTTGTGGGTTTAGCCTAGAGTGTGGGTTTGAGCTTATATGCACCTACACCTAACCTGGGGCTGCACCAACTTGGTATGGCTGCAACTGGGTCCATGGACTGGCGCCAAGGGGAGGTTCCTAAAATCTAGCTCTAAGCTAGCCCACCTCACCTAGCCACTCTCTCCTAAACCTGACCCAAACCTAGCCACTCTCTCTTAAACCTGACCCAAACCTAGCCACTCTCACCCAAAACCGCCCCAACCTCACCTAGCCGACCTCACCTAACTCACCTCACCTAGCTAGGCCACCTAGACCCTAACTAACTAAGCCTAAACCCACCTTAATACACCTAATTAAACCCCTAACCACTAAGTCCCAGCCCACCTAACCGACCTACCCTAAACCACCAAACAGCCACCCTAACCGACCTACCCCAAACCACCACATGCCCACCTTATTACAAATATCTAGCCTATACCACCCCAACCGACCCAACCCCTTTTCCAGCCTATAAAACCCCCCTTTCTTGCGGGTTTCACTCTCTCTCTTCCACTCACATCCCCCCTCACTCCCTCCAAGCTACACCACTTCCACCGCCACTCCATCACCCGACTGCCACCTTTCCCACTTCCACCGCCACTTCATCACCTGGCTGCCACCTCTCTGCTTCAACCAAACTCCAGCACCTTCCACCCGGCTGCCACCTTCTTCCACCACCATCCGGCCACCACCTTCATCCACCAGCACCCCTGCCATCCTCGGTTAGTACCCCACCTCAACCCCATCTAGCCTTTCACCCCTTTCTTTCCCAACTGCACACTCCATCACCCGCCAACTTACATCCTTCCCTTCTCCCTTACACCTGGTCAACCTATACCATACCCCACTACCTTCCCTTAGCACCACCCACCTTAGCTCCTAGCTGGACCTTCTCCCTTAGTCACCCACTTCCCAGCCCAACATCACCCTAACCTGCTGCCCCTAGCCACTCCATCCCCCGGCCAGCGTCAAGGCTCCACCCGGCTAGCCCCCTACCTGCCGCCAACCTACATCCAAGGAGCTCCCCTTCAGCTGTCCAAGGCGACTCACTAGGCCAAAGCCAAGCAAGTTGAGCACGGACCAGCTACACGTAAGTGCCTAACTCGGTCCTTGATATGAACTTGCTTACATCCAAGGGTTGTATTAATGGAGCGTTGTCTCCTCTCGGTTGTAATAATGTAGTTTGGCACACCAACACACACGTGCACTTGAGCCATTTCGCTCTTAGCTGCACACCATTTTGGTACACACACGGGCCTAACCAGCCCCTAAGATATAGTTATATATATATATTCAGCTGCGTGGATTTTCATTTAAGTTGTGTGTATTGTCTTTCAATTCTACCCTCACACACATTGAGCTTTCGCTCTTACTCCCAAGACCCTAGTAAGGGCCATATTGCAATTCCGTTTGGGTGTTTTAATTCAAGTTGTGTGCGTGGCATTTCAATTCTACACTCACACACATTGAGCTTTCGCTCTTACTCCCAAGACCCTAGTAAGGGCCGTATTGCAATTTCATTTGGGTGTTTTAATTCAAGTTGTGTGCGTGGTCTTTCAATTCCACACTCACACACATTGAGCTTTCGCTCTTACTCCCAAGACCCTAGTAAGGGTCATATTGCAATTATATTTTGGTTTACATTACAAGTCGTGTGAGTTGTCTTTACATATACACACAACACCCACGCACATGTTGGTGACCTTCGGGCCCACATATATTATAAGTATTTCCCTTCCGCTATGTCTTTAAGATTTGAGTTTTAAGGTTTAGCTGTGTAAGTAGTCTTTCCATATATACACGACACACACTTGCACAATTGAGCCTTTCCGCTCTTAAGATATAGCCATATTTCCCTTTTGCAATTTACATTAAGTCATTTCCCTTAAGCATTGTCTTTCAATTCGGGTTTTCCCTTTGGAGTTGTGTGAGTTTGTATTGCATATTCGCCGTACCACGAGTTAAGACACATATTGCATCAAAGCAAGCCCCACACTCCCGTGCAAAAATCGCCCAACTTAGGTCACTTGCGCACACACCTAGTTGGCTCTAAAAAGCATAAAAAGAAAGACATGGGCACGTGCAAATCCCACGTGAAATAAAACTTGCAATCGTACAAACAAAGCCCAAACACTTCAGGTATTTTTCAAAGAGGTTTGTTTTAAACGACTTTGCCAAGCGTACAGACTGACCCTTGCGCATCGGTGCAAGAAGGTCTGCGACGAAAAGAGCTCACTTGCTCACAATCGCCCCGATAGAGTCAGATTTCAAAACTTACTTCGCTAGCTTGAGTAAGCTAGCTGGCACGCCCTTGTTATAAAAACGACTTAGATACACGAAAAGGTTCACTTCGGGCCTAAGAACCAGAAGTGAGAATTTTTCGTGTCTACACAGAGTAACATGACCGATGCAAAATTGGACACAAGGCTGGTATGGGAGAGAGGTGATTCAAAATGGGAGAGAGGTGATTCAAAACCAAGAAGTCACCCACGTACGTTTTATTTTCGTAGTCAGGCATGAGCCCGCAATCTAAGAGACGACATGAAGACCTAAACACAAACTACCTGAAAAGTGCATGTTTTTGTAAGAGTGATGTATGTTTTGTGTCTCATCCGTGTGCACCCAAAGTTGACAAAAGATCGGTTGTGTTTTGGTTGACCGGTTTATGACATGAAAATTGGAATGGCACAAGACAAATATTACCTGACACGAAATTGCCACTGAACGGCAGTGACATACTGAATTGAAATTGTGGCAGAGACATGGCCGTAAAGTTCATTTTCTTGTTAGGGTTATGTTTGGTGTCTTGCTTATGTCCACCCAAAGACAAGAAAGATCAGGTCAGAATCAGGTTGAACTTTTCATAGCACGAAATGACACAGAAAACAAACATTCCAGAACAGGAAATTCGGTACCCGTATCCTTGCATTGCATCCAAAAATCAGAATCCCGAGTATAGCTTAAGGTTCTGAGCTTGTGTGGGTGCATGTCTGTGTGTGTGCTTCTTTTTCATATATATGCTTAAGGTTGTGTTTGAGAATATAGGAACATGAAAACGATGTTCTCACCCCTTTTCATGAAGCTTTTATTGTTTGTGAATAGTTACTCCTAAGAAAAATATTCGTTAGATGTGTTCATGGATACAGTGGGAGGCCAAAGCCACATGCATTCCCCAGTTATTGAACTCGTGACTTTCAATGTATGAGTCGACCTGTAGCCGGATGAGCTATTGCTGTTTGTGCTGTCAGATGGCTTTCGCGATGCAAAACAAATCCATCAGACTTCAACAGCTTCATATATAAAGGTGTTTGTTGCCAAAACCAGGTTGGTATATAATATTTGTACTCACTCGCATGGTTAATGAATCTTGGAGGATTGCTGATCTAAAACGTTTATAAGCTGCTCTTATATGCTGAAACACCATTTCCATGTTTCCCTGGTCGCAAACAGAGCCTCGACTCAATTGTTTGTCGCCATATATTCGAAGGTCATTTGTGAATGGCGGTGGACAAAACTTCCTTTTCACTCTTGGTCTTCAATGCTTACTGGGTGCCCGTCCTTTTGAAGTTAACATGCTTTGTTCTTGGTATATCTAAGGTGGAATTCAGAGAACAAAATTCGTGTCTCTCTCTCTCGTAGAGGATTACTATGTTGCATATAACATTCTCTCCATTTCCAGATGATCCTATCGGCATTAAAGCTGAAGTGAACCAGATAGGAAGCATCAGTACTGGTTCGTCTATTTTTGAGAGTCGATCGTTTTATGTTATATATGATAACTTACTAGACAGGATCTCGGCAGTCCAACGTTGTTCCTTAGAGCAATTAAAAGGCTCACATCATCATGTGGTTCATCCACCACTCTGCCTATTCTCTTGGCGTACACTGGGTCCAGTCCGAAAGCACTCAGTCTTGGTGATCAATCTCAATCCACAGTCAGACACTTCTATTTCTTGTTTAGCAAGCTGGGTTATGTGAACTCTCTCTATCAGATGCAACCCCTGGCAATCAAACTCTGCGCCACTTTCACTAAAAGTTTGTAGAATGGGCCTTGATTGGATGGTTGAGATTGGTTGAGATATTGTTAGGGATAGTAAGAAAGTGAATCAAAGATGGGATACAAATACTCAACCTCAATCCAAACCTTAATGGGGCAGGTATGAGTTCAGTTTCTCTTTTTCCCAAAAGGTATCAGACAATTGCGGGGCAATATATATGTGTGTGCATGCGTGTATGCTTGTGTGTTTGTATACGTACATATAAATTCATATTCATATACAATCATACACATACACAACTACATGCATACATACGGTCACGTGCGGCTTGAGTATCTTATCCCCATACCCGAGTCAATCGGTTTTGTATTCAAGTATTTCCCGGTCGTTTAGGTCGAGTTGGGTCAAAGTTGTGTGGCTGGAGTCAATGTTGCCATCCCTATAGCTTGCATCCTCCAACCCCTCTCCCTCTCATATATATACATGTATATATATATATATATAAGAAAAGTAGTAAACACATAATGTGTTTCGGTGTTCAATCTTGCATAAACATCATCGCTATTTAATCTTTGAGATCGACTGTTAGGATTTGAATTATATTTAATGCACTATACAAAATAATTTATAAGGTTGACATCAAAGATCTAACTGTGAAAATGTTTAAGATCATGTAATTTAAATTTTATGCAGCTATTGCTCCATATATAATAATTGTCAAGTACTACTACATTTCTTAAAGAAAAATTACTTGATCAGGACAAATTTTGGCATCCAAGATTAAACTTCAAGTACGTGGGAAATTAAAGGCAATAACCCAAAAGGAGAGATGCATATGAGTTCAACATATGTCGCAAATCCAAAATTCATGAAAAGCCAGAACAGTTCCATAAATCATATTATATAATGAAGGTACCTACATTATTAAGCCAACTAACTCAAATTATATAATGGTGATAGATGATTCCACATGAGTTGCATGAGTAAGAAATGAAAGCGCATTACATTCACAACAGCACTAGATCGAGGCATTTATCTGCACGGGTAAGCACATCATATTGGAAACATGCAAATAGCACTGATATCCTATACAAAATAAGTTCCCCTGATGTGTGTGTGTGTGTGTGGAGAGAGAGAGAGAGAGAGAGAGATAGAGAGAGAGAGAGAGTTAAGGATGTATTCAGGTGAAAACATTTATTTTGACGAATACTTGTATGTAAAGCCTCATAGGGTTGTGCACTAGTAGAAGCCTTCAGCTGCTACGCAAGTGGTCAGAGGTTCAACTACCACGAAGGGTATCTCCTATAGCAAGCCAAAACCCGATGTAGACCTTGGGTGCAGGGGTCTGAGTCTTGGGGCCTATTGCTGTTTGGCGTGCAACGAAGTGTGACTGAGCCGGTGCCGTCTCTTTAGACAACAAATAAAAGGTGAAAGGAAAAGATTATTAGTGTCAAAGGGAATAATACTATATGAACTTTTGACATATCCCTACTCTCGTCTCTATTGGGACATATGTATTGGGTTCAACGGCTAAGTTTGTGGCTGGAAAAAAGTAAGTAGGAGATAGGATCAGTTGTGTTGAGCAGGGGCCACCACCATGTTCACCGATGGAGAGATGTCTTGCAGGACTTTTCTTCTTGGATGCCTCTCTACTTTCACAAACGAAACATTGGATGCTTAGGATTTTATGAAAAAGATAGTTTATGATTTGATCTGCTCACACTCTTTTGACTTGTTTTCAGAAACAAAATTAGACTGCATACACACACACACAGAGAAATGCATACATACACACGCATACGCATACAGATGATTTATTTTAGAAACAAAAATAGTCATTCAAATAGGCTTATAGTTTTCACCGTATACCAATATACGGTAGTGTTGGTTTTTAAGGATTCTTAGTGGTTCAGTGAAAAAGAAAGAAGAAAAAAAGCTATTATATTAAAGGAAAGCCACGTGAGGGGACGTGCTTATTCTCTTAAAAACTTTTTCTGTAAGTATAGCAACGGCTACAGAGGCAACTGAATAGAGCCTGCTCATTGATAAATACAATCATTAAAATAGAGGAAGCAATAAAGCCGGATTTGCTTTTGACTGAAGTTAATGTTCCTTGATTTCAACGATTGATTTAGCCGATAATCTTTTCCTTTTTAAGATGGCCGATTGAACTATTTGAAACTGCCCCTGTTAACCCACATGACAGTAGTAAGCAATGCCGTGCCGTTATCATGGGCAAGAGCATGTATATATATATATACATATGTGTGTGTATATAGCATGTGTGTGAAAGAGAGAGAGAGAATGCGCATGAAACCTTATGTAGCAAAGTTACATGTTTTTTTATTTCCTTGTTGGTACAATAGAGAGAACAAAGGCAGAAGCATGTCCCTGGTATAGAAGCTCACCACCTTCAGCTTGTGAGTGAACCCCTTGCCAAGTGGGTCGTTGCTCTTTGTCCTAGGACAGTACATAGTTTTAAAAAGCTTAGCAGGAAGAAATATTGTGTTCTAATACTATATATATATATAGAGAGAGAGAGAGAGAGAGAAAAGAGTTGCTATACTCTCATTTATACGAGAACATCAATGTCCATTCATACCATTGGTGAGTAAAAAGTTAAAAAGTATATGTCGTAGTTTGTACTTTAAAAAAAAAAAACTCACCTTTTGTGGTATGGATGGTGTGACAAGAATGAGTCTATCAACTCTTGCTCAGCTTATAAAACACACACACATATTTTAGAAAACTCTTAAATATTTTAAATTATACTTATGCAACTGAATACATGCACATGATATGCTTTTCCTCTCTCTTTCTATATATATTAATCGGATCATGTACACCATGTAATAATATTATCCCTTTTTTTTTTAAATATTAATTTTTTTAAATTAAACTAATGCCATCGAGGTGGGCAGGATTCAGTTTTTATATGTGTGTGTTTTTCCTTTTATTGCAAGCTCGGTTTGGATACAACCAGACGCTTCAGTTGCGCTGAGCCATTGAACTTGTGACGACTCCTGTCAGATAACGCAAAACACTCTTAACACTAGAAACTTCCTCGTGTGGGCAGGTAAGATCAAGATACAACAACAACAACTAAGCCTTTTCCCATACTAGACGGGGTCAGCTACATGGATTCTTTGTTTCCACATATCCCTATCGTGTGCCATGTTAGCAGTTAACTCCCAATAAGCTACATCATTCTTTATAGTTTCTTTCCAACACTTTTGTGGTCGTCCTCTACCTCTTTTAATATTTTCCAAATTTAGTTTTTTTAACCTTTCGGTTCTTCTTTTGATCTTCTTTCTATATGTCCAAACCATCTTAAACAATGTTCTATCATTTTATCTTCTATTGGTGTCACTCCTAATTTGTTTCTAATAACCTCATTATGTATACGGTCTTTTCTTGTATGACCACTCATCCATCTCAACATCTTCATTTCTGTCAGAGACATGCAGGTAAGATCAAGATGATAAGATAAATTAATTTCACTTGGATTCATATATAACGACCAATTAACTTTTATAAACATGAGTATTTCACTTGATCAACAAATTTCTTTTTTGCAAATTGGCAGAATCAAACAGAATTTGTGTGTGACGTCACGAGGCGCCTTCAAGATTTCTTGTTTTCTATTTGTTCGTGTCCTGTGCGATTTGTAATAGTTGCATATATATATTTTTTGTTTTCTATTTGTTCGTGTCCTGTGCGATTATATATATATATACATATACATATATACATATATATATATACATATACATATATATATATATATACATATATACATATATATATATATATATATATGTATATATGTATATATATATATGTATATGTATATATATATATATGTATATATGTATATATATATATATGTATATATGTATATATGTATATATATATATATATGTGTATATGTGTATATATATGTATATATATATATGTGTATATATATATATATGTATGTATATATATATATGTGTATGTATATATATACATATACGTATATATATATACATATACGTATATATATATATATACATATACGTATATATATATATATATATACATATATATATACATATAAACCTAGCCACAAGTTGATTTTGCAACTGTCATTCATTTTGAATTTCTTGTCTGTGCTACTGTGCATGCATTTTCTTTGAAAAGCATTGCACATGCCCTCTTAGTGAAGGCCTCTGCATTGGACACGCTCACAGACATTCTTCTGAATGAAAAGTACACGTGTGTGTGCGCATGTATACCCCCTCTTATAAGTTCTTTGCACATGTATACCTTTCAACCGACATTCTGCACTTTGATTTGGTTAATTAAGATGATTGACTTGAAAAGTATTCATTTTATTAAATAGATTAAAGGAGGAAAATATCTTGATTAATCAAATCAAAGGGCAAAGTGCTGTCCAGCAAAGAATTTGTTATAAGAGGTGTGTGTATCGTTTCCCAAAAGGCCTATGCATTGAGATTTCTCTGAAGCAGAAAAAGGAACGACTTAGTGATACTGGTTTTGTTGATTAATTCTTATACGGTGACATGCATAAAACTGAAAAACCAGAAGATCAACACCCAACAGTTCCTTGTTTTCATGGGCTTTTATCTTTTCAATTATCCATTAGCTAAACCTGCTGCTGTGCCCTAATTCTAAATTCCAAGAGTGCGAATGCAAGTGTGGGTGTGGCCCTGTGGGAGCGAGAAAGAGGACCTTAGCCTTGGACTTCTGTTGCAACCCCACTACTATCAAGTTTTGCATTTAAAGAAAACCTTTTAGAAACCCCGACGAGCATGCGTGGGACGCTATTACGAATTATCAAGGGTTGAAAGTCTGTCGCTGTGTGCCTCTGTTCTCTGATAACGTGTCCTTGTATTGCTATTTTTTGTTGCAGGAAATGAAGAGTTTGACGTCTTGCCGAAGGTTGGTGATGGATTGATTAGAATCGCATGCGGATCTAATCGTTCGTTATATATAATTCTTCACGTCACGAACGTTGGTGATGGATTGATTAGAATCGAACCGATTTATACAATGAGCCATGCGAGTGCCAGTGAGAATATATCACCAAACAATCAAAGAGAAGGTACGTTTTTACCAACTACTAGGTGTGGTTTGATGTGTATGTGTGTGTTTTTTTTAGAGAGAGAGAGAGAGAGGAGCGCCTTGGAATCTTGGATATGAAAGAGAGCTCCAAAAGTAAACATGATGAACCCCGATACAGCAAAAGAATTGCCTGATCATGATGAACAAAGGTTCCTTAAACTATGAACCTATACTACACCAAAAGCAAAAAGGCGTTTTTTCCGACATCAAGCGAGGTTGTCGATACGAATCCTTATATAATTAAGCTCGAGTTTGTCATATTAGCATTTAATTTCATGAAGGCGATACCGTGTATTGATTCATCTCCACTGACCTAGTTAATTGCGTCGAATTGCCCAAATAAATACTATCCATTGGCATCACATAGATAAAGACCATACAACACAAAAGCCACCATCATATAAACATTTGATGGTTGAAACCCCTCAAACCTATTTTATCATCTTAACCATTTCATCATTGAGACGAATGGTTGAAGTGATAAAACAAAAGGTATGTAATGTAAAGTATAAAAGTATAATCATACTTTTAATTTAAATTTTTACCATTGATTATGTTAATCAAACAATAAAGATATTTGAGTAGATTTGAGCATGAATGGGTCAAGCATTTATTTTTTGGAAGCATAAATGAAATAATAATGTTTTATGTACTTTTTCAAAAGCTCTTAAAACTTTTAAAATTATATTCATTCTACTGGAAAACAATAGATACCCGTGAGTGAGCTTGTCAATAGTAGATAAGATCCATACATAGCTTCATCAACATAACCTTATGCCTGTCCTTCACTTTTGACTTTTGGAGAATAGGCATTACGAACAATCTGTTAGATTTCTAATACTCATGTCCCACGAAGTAAAGAGGAGGCACGATTGCACTTTGCCCAAGTGTGATGGAAATCTACCATTTTGTGTGTGTGTAATGGAAAGCCCAAACATGAAAACCAGAAAGATGAAGCCATCTATAAATACTGTAAATAGAATACAATGAAAATAAAACTAAAAAAATTACAAGACCTTTCGTGCATAACCCGTCTGAGGGAAACCATGTACAATCATCCACTTTTTTCCTCCTTTTTTCTGCAGATCTCGACAATTTTCACTACAAACTCCGTCAATCACAACAGAAGCAAGGCCAGACATAGCCCGACATTGGTATGAGGACCTGGTTGTTGGGAACCTACACACAAGCGTAAACAATTAACAAAAAAAAGAAGGAAGAGCAAAAGACGAAAGACATGCAACGGTCGACCGAAAATACAGAGCAAAAGAAGAGGGTATAGCAAAAGAAGAAAGATAGGTGACACTCGACTGAAAAGGCAGAGCAAACAAACAAAGAAATAGGTGAGGCTCGGGCGAAAGGTAGAACAAAAAGAAAATACAGAGGCAAGAGGCAGAGCGGAGTGGCCAGCTCAGCAAGAAGGTAAGAGGCAAGACGGAGCGGCAAATTCAGCCAAAAGACAAGAGGCAAGGTGGAGAAGCAAGCTCAGCCTGAAGGAAAGCGGCGAGTATTTTCCAGTCTTCAAGTTGGGTCAAAGTTGTGTGGCTGGAGTCAATATTACCATCCCTATAGCTTGCATCCTCCAACCCCTCTCCTTCTCATATATATACATGTATATATATATATATATATATATACATGTATATATATATATATATATATACATGTATATATATATATATATATATAAGAAAAGTAGTAAACACATAATGTGTTTCGGTGTTCAATCTTGTATAAACATCATCGCTATTTAATCTTTGAGATCGACTGGTAGGATTTGAATTAAAAGTATTATTGTACTTTTATATTTTATATTTAACGCACTATACAAAATAATTTATAAGGTTCACATCAAAGATCTAACTGTGAAAATGTTTAAGATCATGTAATTTAAATTTGATGCAGCTATTGCTCCATATATAATATGTGTGTGTGTGTGGAGAGAGAGAGAGAGAGAGAGAGAGAGAGAGAGAGAGAGAGTTAAGGATGTATTATGGTGAAAACATTTATTTTCACGAATACTTGTATGTAAAGCCTCATAGGATTGTGCACTAATACAAGTCTTCAGCTGCTACGCAAGTGGTCAGAGGTTCAACTACCACGAGTGCTATCCCCTATAGCAAGCCAAAACCCGATGTAGACCTTGGGTGCAGGGGTCCGAGTCTCATCTCTATTGGGACATATGTACTGGGTTCAACGACTAAGTTTGTGGCTGGAAAAAAGCAAGTAGGAGATAGGATCAGTTGTGTTGAGCAGGGGCCACCACCATGTTCACCGATGGAGAGATGTCTTCCAGGACTTTTTTCTTGGATGCCTCTCTACTTTCACAAACGAAACATTGGATGCTTAGGATTTTATGAAAAGATAGTTTATGATTTGATCTGCTCACACTCTTTTGACTTGTTTTCAGAAACAAAATTAGACTGCATACACACACACACACACACACACAGAGAGAGAGAGAGAGAGAGAAATGCATACATACACACGCATACGCATATAGATGATTTATTTTAGAATAAAAAATAGTCATCCAAATAGGCCTATAGTTTTCACCGTATACCAATATATTTTTAAGGATTCTTAGTGGTTGAGTGAAAAAGAAAGAAGAAAAAAAGCTATTATATTAAAGCTCTTAAAAACTTTTGCTGCAAGTATAGCAACGGCTACAGAGGCAACTGAACAGAGCCTGCTCATTGATAAATATAATCATTAAAATAGAGGAGGCAATAAAGCCGGAGTTGCTTTTGACTGAAGTTAATGTTCTTTGATTTCAACGAGTGGTTTAGCCGGTAACCTTTTCCTTTTTAAGATGGCCGATTGAACTATTTAACCCACATGACAGTAGTAAAATGTCATGCCGTTATCATGGGAAGAAGTACACACACTTGCTATATATATATATATATATATATATATATATATATATATATATATATATATATATATATATGTATATAGCATGTGTGTGAAAGAGAGAGAGAGAATGCGCATGAAACCTTATGTAGTAAAGTTACATGTTTTTTTATTTCCTTGTTGGTACAACAGAGAGAACAAAGGCAGAAGCATGTCCCTAGTATAGAAACTCACCACCTTCAGCTTGTGAGTGAACCCCTAGTCAAGTGAGTCGTTTCTCTTTGTCCTAGGACAGTAAGTTTTAAAAAGCTTAGCAGGAAGAAATATTGTGTTCTAATACTATATATATGTATATATACATAGAGAGAGAGAGAGAGAGAAAAAAAAGAGTTGCTATACTCTCATTTATACGAGAACATCAATGTCCATTCATACCATTGGTGAGTAAAAAGTTAAAAAGTATATGTTGTAGTTTGTACTTTTAAAAAAAAACAAATTTCACCTCTCGTGTTATGGATGGTGTGACAAGAATGAGAGTCTATCAACTCTTGCTCAGCTTATAAAACACACACACACACACACACACACACACACACATATATATATATATATAATGCTCACTATTCATGCTACCTACTCATATTCTATTATTGTTTTTAGTATAATAATATTTGCTCTTCATATATTTTAGAAAACTCTTAAATCTTTTAAATTATACTTATGCAACTGAATACATGGACATGATATGCTTTTCCTCTCTCTATATATATATTAATCGGATCATGTCCACCATGTAATAATATTATCTTTTATTTTTATAAAATTTTATTAAGTTTTTTTAAATTAAACTCATGCCATCGAGGTGGACTGGATTCAGTTTTCATATGTGTGTGTTTTTCCTTTTATTGCAAGCTCGGTTTCGATACAAACAGACGCTTCAGTTGCGCTGAGCCATTGAACTTCTGACTCCTCCTGTCAGATAACGCAAAACACTCGTAACACTAGAATCTTCCTCGTGTGGGCAGGTAAGATCAAGATGTTAAGATAAATTAATTTCACTTGGATTCATATATTACGACCAATTAACTTTTATAAACGTGAGTATTGCACCAACCAAGAGACAAAATCCAGGTCAGCACTTGTTACCCCAATGATTGTAGTCAAAATAGACTCTGCTGGTGACCTTTCATTGAATGTTAGTTCAAGGGGGTGTTTGAGATCAACAAATTTCTTTTTTCCAAATTGGCAGAATCAAACAGAACTTGTGTGTGACCTCATGAGGCGCTTTGGAGATTTCTTGTTTTCTATTTGTTCGTATCCTTGTGTGCGATTTGTAATAGTCGCATATATATGTATATGTATATGTATATGTATATATATATATATATATATATATATATATATGTATATGTATATATATATATATATATATATGTATATGTATATATATATATGTATATGTATATATATATATATATATATATATATATGTATATGTATATATATATATAAACCTAGCCACAAGTTGATTTTGCAACTGTTATTCATTTTGAATTTCTTGTCTGTGCTGCTGTGCATGCATTTTCTTTGAAAAGCATTGCACATGCCCTCTTAGTGAAGGCCTCTGCATTGGACACACACACAGACATTCTTCTGAATGAAAAGTACACGTGTGTGTGCCCCCTCTTATAAGTTCTTTGCACATGTATACCTTACAATCTACATTCTGCACTTTGATTTGGTTAATCAAGATGATTGACTTGAAAAGTATTCATTTTATTAAATAGATTAAAGGAGGAAAATATCTTGATTAATCAAATCAAAGGGCAAAGTGCTGTCCAGCAAAGAATTTGTTATAAGAGGTGTGTGTATCGTTTCCCAAAAGGCCTATGCATTGAGATTTCTCTGAAGCAGAAAAAGGAACGACTTAGTGATACTGGTTTTGTTGGTTAATTCTTATACGGTGACATGCATAAAACTGAAAAACCAGAAGATCAACACCCAACAGTTCCTTGTTTTCATGGGCTTTTATCTTTTCAATTATCCATTAGCTAAACCTGCTGCTGTGCCCTAATTCTAAATTCCAAGAGTGCGAATGAAGTGTGGGTGTGGCCCTGTGGGAGCGAGAAAGAGGACCTTAGCCTTGGACTTCTATTGCAACCCCACTACTATCAAGTTTTGCATTTAAAGAAAACCTTTTAGAAACCTCGACGAGCATGCGTGGGACGCTATTACGAATTATCAAGGGTTGAAAGTCTTTCGCTGTGTGCCTCTCGTTGGGGGGGGGGGTTGCTTGCATCCCTGTGTTACAGAAAAAAAATTGCTTGATCATGATGAACAAAGGTTCCTTTGGGCCAAACTATGAACCTATACTACACCAAAAGCAAAAAGGCGTTTTTTCCGACATCAAGCGAGGTTGTCGATACGAATCCTTATATAATTAAGCTCGAGTTTGTCATATTAGCATTTAATTTCAAGAAGGCGATACCATGTATGGATTGATCTCCACTGATCTAGTTAATTGCGTCGAATTGCCCAAATAAATACTATCCATTGGCATCACATAGATAAAGACCATACAACACAAAAGCCACCATCATATAAACATTTGACTATTTCAATAAAGAACATAGTGTTATATATATATATATATGTATATATATAGAGAGAGGGAAATATGTTGAAACCCCTCAAACCTATTTTATCATCTCAACCATTTCATCTTTGAGATGAATGGTAGAAGTGATAAAACAAAAGGTATGTAATGTAAAGTATAAATGTATAATCATACTTTTAATTTTAATTTTTACCATTGATTATGTTAATCAAACAATAAACATGTTTGAGTAGATTTGAGCATGAATGGATCAAGCATTTATTTTTTAGAAGCATAAATGAAATAATATTGTTTTACGATACTTTTTCAAAAGCTCTTAAAACTTTAAAATTATATTCATGCTACTGCAAAACAATAAATATACGTGAGTGAGCTTGTCAATGGTAGATAAGATCCATACATAGCTTCATCAACATAACCTTATGCCTCTCCTTCACTTTTGACTTTTGGAGAATAGGCATTACGAACAATCTTTTAGATTTCTAAGTAATACTCATGTCCCAAGAAGTAAAGAGGAGGCACGAATGCACTTTGCCCAAGTGCGATGGAACCATCTACCATTTTGTGTGTGTGTGTGTGTCACAAGGAGTGCCGTTTAACAGTTGAGTGTCACCATATCGGCGGAGCCTTTGCAATTGCATAAAGCATTGGCCCTTTGAGGGAAAGGTTGTTTGTTGCGGTGCTTGTGAGAGGATGGTGAAGAGCAGCACATGCTTTTGATACCAAATATGACAAGTGAAACGTATCCAAAAGTGAAGGAATAAGTTTGGTTGTTCAATGCAGACATTATGTCATAATCCTCCCATTTCAAACTGCCAAATTCATGTCGGTGGAAAGAGGCATAGCACAATTCTGGGGCATAGGGACCTCCCATTTTAGGTCAGAATCCAAGTTCAGTTATAACCAGCAACTTAAACCTGGCCAGTTTTGGTTCCATTGGACCAAATATTTGGTTACAGAGTTCCAGTTCCAGTCTGGTTTTCCAAAAGGTGGAGCCACAACCACCACAACCAAACCGAGAATGTCCATGGTTCGGTTTCAGATTTTGGGGTGGGTTCCGTCAGTTAGGGTCCGGTTTGAACCGCTGGACCAGGTAACCACGGACCTCTGCAGCAAGGGGCCTCAATCCTGCTTGCCAATTAAGCAAAATTTTAATCATGTCAAAAGATTAACAAAATAGACATATTTCAATATTTTAATTGCCATTGTGTGTGTTCTTATACAGATGACCGTGAATTTATTTATTTTTGTTCAATACCAAATTAAACTTACGTGTCAGCACTCCAATTCTTGCATTATATCCGTGTCTTTGTGATGTAGGAATTACTGCCATCCGAATTCATGGACCGGTCGGCTTATGTTAATTAAAGTGTTGATTAAGGATGTGGCTGTGAATTAATTAACAAGTGAAACGTCTTCGTCTTGTAAGATCCACCGACACCGCATGCACTTTAGTGCATGTTCTGAGTGTGCGCGTGTGCATCTGTGGTGTGGGTGCATGTGTTCAGGTAGGTACGCATTCGAGTTAGGGAATCAAGGAGGGTGTCGCTGTGACGTGCATAAACAAAGCCATATGCACAGGCACACCATACAACTGTCTGTACACATGCATGCCCGTGCGACCGTGTGCACGCACACACATATGAAAGACAATACCGCAAGCATGCACTACCCGGGTTAGGATAAGAAAGATGGAGAAATTAGGGATAAACATTATTGCAGAAGGTGTTATAAGTGAAATGATTGAGTCATACGGTTTAGAACCAATCCAATGGTTTTAACCAAAACACCAGGCTAAGAACCGGTCAAATTTGACCTAGAACATCGTAAAAGACGTATCCCTTTAGCACTAATACTTGAAGGTGTAAACTATATTTTAAAAGATATAGTTTCACCACCTACTCTAACTGTAATGAAAGAAGAAAAGAAAGCGTACAAAACGTTCCCTAGAAATGATACCATAGCAAAAACTATAATGTTAACTTATATGGAGGATAACCTAAATAGAGTATTTGGAGAATACGAGGCTGCAAAAGAATTATTTTATTCAATAATAGCTAAATACGATACAATAACTAAACTATATGTTTAGTTATTATTACAAAAATATAACTCCTACAAAATGAAAGGAGATAATGTAGTAGAACATGTAAACTAAGTGTTGGTAATGGCAAGAGACATAGTTTTAGCAAAGTCAGTCATTCCCTACGCTATATAAATATCAACTATCCTAAATAGTCTTCCCCCTTCATGGAATATGGTTGTCACAACCTTTAGATTAGTAGGTAAAACAAACCTTTCTAAATTACCCCTCAAACTAGCAATTAAACTAGAGCACATGAATAGAAATAATGATAAGTTACTAGTACCTCAAGAAGATATTGGAACAAGCTCTAGACCAAACTAGAAAAAGAATAAACCAAACAAAAGGTTTTGCAAGAATAACAAGAAAAACGATCAAACTTTTAAGAAATCGCTTCTTATGTCAAGTGTTTTAATTGTGAAAAGTTGGAGCACTATAAGAGAGATTGTTGTGACAATAAGACTGTCAGTGAAAATACCCAACAACGCGGTTAATTAGAGAAGCAAGACAACTGCGTGATTTTAGAATGCCTCTACATGGATCGCCCAATATATGGTTGGCGGATTGACTCTAGAACAACAAGACATATCTCAAAGAGGAAATAAGTGACTATTGACCTAAAGGAATATAAACGAGGGGAATATAAGGTGTATATGAGAAATAACATATTTTCAAATATTCTTGGTATAGGGTTCTTTAGGGTTTATGTATAAGGCACACCGATCGTTCTAAGTGATGTAGTAATTGTGTCAACTATAAGGCGCAATCTCGTATCAATCCCTACCTTGGTTAAAAAGAGTTTTGAAGTCAGGTTTGTCCCTAAAAAGTAACCATAGGAAAGCATGGAATGATAACCTTCTCATGATTGTTCAATGACGAACAAGGTTTTTCAAATTAAATGAAAGGAAAGGATTTTCTGCTTATATAGATTGTGCATGTAATGATAGCCTTCTTATGTGGACCTTTTAGGGTAATATCTCATCGTAGGAAGGTATATTTCATAACGTTTATCGACGATTACTCGATATATATATATATCTTAGCACATACATTTGAGGCACTTGAAATATTTAAAGAATATAAGTAGGAAGTTGAGAACCAATTGGGTCATACAATCAAAGTCATGAGATCAGATAGAGGCGGTGAGTATACCTCTACAAAATTTCTATCTAGAATTCTGTAAAGATTTTGGTATTTCAAAGCAAAATATAATGCCCAAAACATCTTAATAGAATGGTATAGTAGAAAGATATAACAGGACGTTCTGAAATATGACAAGGTCTATGTTAATAGACGCATCTCTGCCAAGGGTATTTTGAGAAGAAGCAGTAAGTACAACTGTATATATTCTAAACAAAGTACTTGTAAAGTTGTATTCTCTATACCATATGTGATGTGGTTTGGAAGAAAACCAAACCTAGGTCATCTCAGGAGGTGAGGATCTATCGCCAATGTAAAGATCATTGACCACTCTAGAGATAAGCTAGACAGTCGGTCCTTAAAATTTATATTTATTAGATATCCTAAAGGATCGATAAGTTTAAAGTGAGATCGGTTACAAAGGGTTTTTTGCAAAAGGAATTGATAGATTATGTTGAGGTATATTTTTCTGTTACAAAATTTGCATCCATAAGAATAATCCTTGCGATATAAACATATTATGATTTGGACTTACATCAATTACAAGTAAAAACTGCTTTCCTAAATGGAGACTTAGATAAAATCATATATGTAATAGCCCAAAGGATACAGAGTTGAAGGCAAAGAAAATAAAATATATAGGTTGAAAAAATCCTTATATGGCCTTAAACATTCACCTTGTCAATGGTATTTGACTTTTCAAAATATCATTATTAAATTTGAGTTTTCAGCTAATGAACTTGATCATAGTGTATATGTCTGTAACAATGGGAGTCATTTTGTCATCTTATCATTATATGTAAATGACATATTATTGACTGAGAATGGCAATGAAATGATTGTCAAAACCAAATCATGGTTAAACTTAAGGTTTGAAATGAAGGATATGAGGTAAGCATCCTATATCTTGAGAATAAAGATTTCTCAAGATAGAGAATATGAACTTCTATTTATAAGACAAGAGAGATATATTGATTATATCCTCTAGAAGTTTAAAATGGGTGAATGCAAGTCTGCATTTACACCCGTCGCAAAAGGGGTTAAATTAAGTAAGGCCGATTGTCCTGGTGAAGGAGACGATAAGTATAATGTTCGTTATGCACAAACTGTGGGGATCTTGATGTATGCTATGAACAAGACTTGATATCAACTTTGTTGTTGGTCTTGTGAGTAGATACCAAAGTAATCTTACATGACAACATTGAATAGTTGTGAAAAGGAATTTAAGATATCTTAAAAGAACAAAAGACTTAAATTATGTTTTCAAGCAGATAAGCTAAAAGTGGTAGGATAGTGAGATGCTAACTTTGTTGGATCAAAAATGACAACAAATCAACTTCTAAACAAATATTTGTGTTTGGAGGTAGAGTTGTTTCTTGGGCTTGCAAGAAACAGGGTTGTGTAGCATTGCATACATAAGAGGTTGAGTATGTGGCTTGTTGTATGGTTACAGTTAGTGCCGCGGATAAGTCACTTCATACGTGATTTGAAGCTAAATATAGACAACAAGTCATTCTCATTTATTGCGATAACAATGTAGTAATTACTTTGACTAAAAGTGCAAATGATAACTCCAAAAGCAAGGATATAATGGTTAAATTACACTATGTTCATGATATGATTACGAGGAATGAAATATCCATTTCATATATGCCAACACATGATATGTTGGGAGACCCATTGACTAAAAGTATAACACAAGATCTTTTCTTAAAGTATATTACAAACATGGGTTTGAGATATGTTTGAATGTTGTATAGTTAAGAAACCACATAACATGTAATGGTTGAAATGACATAACTTAGAAAACCCTATAAAAGTGGGAGGCAAAACCAGTATGTCAGGATACTTGGCTCGAATGGCTAAGTGGGAGATGTAACGGAAAATGGTCATTCTCAGGCAGTAAAACATTACATGAGAATAAAGAAACGGTAATGTTACAGAAGCAATCACAGTAGAAGAAAGGTCGGACATAGGCCGACAGATGGATATATATATATATGTGTGTGTGTGTGTGTGTGTGTGTGTGTGTGAAACCATTTGATCATCTGCCAATTCTCGACAATATAGACATGGTTGGTTCCCAATCAGTTTGGCGATTTCAGCCAGAACCGAACCATGTCAAAAACTGGCTAAACTCAGAACCATGAAACAGACATTGGGCTTGAAACCAGGATCACTTGGTTCCCAGTTTCACCTGTGTTTGAAACCATTTGATCATCTGCCAATTCTCGACAATATAGACATGGTTGGTTCTCAATCAGTTTGGCGATTTCAGCCAGAACCGAACCATGTCAAAAACTGGCTAAACTCAGAACCATGAAACAGACATTGGGCTTGAAACCAGGATCACTTGATTCCCAGTTTCACCTTTTATAAAATCAGAACCACCGGTTCCATTTTTCTCATAATTTTAAAGAATTTTGTGATAAAATTATCAGTTCAGACTCAATCCAAAACCGAACCAACCCTGAGTTAGTTCAATTATGATTCCCTCTAAGGTAATCAAAACAGAACATGTCTACATCAACTAACACTTGAGTAGGTCTCTCTCTCTCTCTCTCTCTCAAACACACACACGCATGCACGCACATATGTGTGTGAGATTGACAATTCCCAAAGTACTTCATTTAGAAAACGAAAACTTTTAATATGTTCATTGTAGGCTAGAATCTTGGCTTCTCCTAGAAAAAACGAAAGGGAACTAGTGTCAATGTGTGAACAGGAGTGTTGATTGTCCTTCTAAGTTGGACGAACTAAAGAGTAGTGGCCAGCAAAGAACAAATAAGAGATAACTTTAACTTTTGTTAGAAAGGCTGCAGAATGGGTCTTTGAGAGGTGTGGCTTCCCAATAAAGCTTGCTGGTAAATAGTAAACCGAAGACCTTTTGAGGTAATCTGCGTGCAAAGGGAACCCAAACCATATTCCTGGAGAAATACACTTCCTTTAGTAAATATACACATACATTATATTTTTATTTTGGTGCTATAGAATATATATTATAAGCTGAAAACAGAAGATTACTATTTTGGAACTCGTATGTTTTAAAATGTAAATAGTCGATTGCAAGGTTTCTAGCATGATAATATAACAAACACACGCACACTCTTATATATGGAGGCAACAGTCCATGCTCAATTGAGGATTGTGCTCAAATGCTTATTTTGCATCGTTCCACTGGTTCAACCACCGGCCATTGTCTCTCATCATCTTCCACTGATCAAAACAATCATTTATCGATCAAATCTGTCACCACTAGCACCTGAAAAATATAAAATGAGGGATTAAGCACCATGCTCAATTGAGCAAGGACTATATAGAGAGAGAGAGAAAGAGAGAGAGTGAGAGAGATGATCCAGACGAACATAAGTCTAAATTAAATTTCAAGCTATCAAGATGATCGTGTGTTTCAGCAATTAAATGGTCATGCAGCTTGATTTGTCATCTTTTACTAAACAGAAACATGCTTTAGATAGTAAATGTTTATACTTTTAACAAAGATCAACGGTTCGACATGATGCATCATGTTCCATTTATTTCTTTTGGATATGATAATTATTGAAGAGGAGAGTTGCGTTAGATAGCCAGTAGTATCCATCCTAAAAACTTTATCAGAGCTTTCGGGGGGGTGCGATCTTTTAGGCACTGATACATCAAGTATGAATTTCCCACAGGTGATGATGGTCTGCGATAGTGGAAGGAAATGCCTTTCCCAAGGTAATTTTAGTACATCAAAACCAATTTTCATAAGAAATGGAGCACGCATGAATGAAGGAATGAATTTTGATCCGTCGGTTCTGGTTCTAGGAATCAAGGGTTCAAAAGCACTCAAAATCTTCTTGATGATTCTCCTGGCGATTAATGATATTGCAAGACAATATGAAGCACCGATGGAGTCCTCATTTTAATTAATTATTATAATGAGGGGTATATTACATTTTAAAATACCGTACAACTCACCTAAATTATTCACGTGCATGCGTGTGCATATACACACACAAGCACGCAGACACATGGACGCTCACACATGCACACACATATGGGATCTTACTTTTCATGTTAACTTATAACTCTCACCAAATTCTGCACGATGGTTCGATGTGCGTGTGAACGCGCACATATGTATGTACATACATAGGCGTATATGTATAAAATAAAAATCTAGTGTATTCGTTATGCTATATACTTGTTTCATCCTTAAACTTTTCCCTTCAATCTCTTGAAGTGAAAAGGCAAGAAGTATTTACCTGCTTTTTTTAGGTATTTTTTTTCACACGCATACTTTTTGCTTTTAAACTTTTGGTAACCATTGAAATTTTAAAGAATAATTAAAGTAGAAGATTATCAAACTTAACCCCCCCATCTCTCTCTCTCTCTCTCTCTCTCTCTCTCTCTCTCTCTCTATATATATATATATATATATATATATATATATATATATATATATATATATATATATAGCATATGACCACATTTTCTACATATGACATATATTATCATGCTCACACTTCACTTTTAGGAGCATGATTGTCATTTAGAATGTTTGATTTAAAAAGTCATATAAGTACTTTAAACATATAAAGAACACTATAGTTACACTCATGCCCATCCAAAAATAATATTAGGTGGCCATGGGTATGCAAGTCTTGCATGATCTAATCTCTCTCTCTATATGTGTGTGTGCATATGCATGTATGTGTAAGAGAGCACGAGGAGAAGGGGGTCCATGTATCGGTTTGTTGGATCTGTCCCGACTTTCTTTTGGTTGGTAACTGAAATCCAGGCAAGGGATTTCTATACCGTGACCCCATCTCGGATTCCAGTTAGGTTCAGGTCAAGTTGTCAAGTCGGTTCCGAAATCGCCACCTTTGGTTGAGCTCTACAAAAGAGGTTATGAGAGACTAAAAGGTGTAGTTCTCAAAACCATTACCTCTCACTTTATTTTGAATGCCGTTTCCATCCAACATTAATCAAAATGACCGATACCCTACTTAGCTAGTGCAGGAAAAGCCTTGGTTTTGGCTTTTGTATCGGATTGGGCAAGGCTCATAAATAAAGAACCTAGTGCATGACAAAGCTGTTGTTCGGGCACCATGGGTGTGGCTCAGGCAAAACTCTCGTTTTCAGCGTGCAGCACCTATCTTCTACTTTTAATGGGTCCCACTCGAATGTGGTTGGGAATCTCAGCCCTCCATCACGCTGACCAACAGCTGCGATCGTTTCCTGTCATGGTGATGCCTTTTCATAATGGTCCCCAGCTCACCACCAGAATCTGCTGCCATTCATCTCCAAAATGGGTGGCTGAAATTTTAGAACACAAGACGAGACATAATCTCTTCTATTTTATCCTCCTTTCACTTTCAAGTTGAAAATAATCACCTGAAATTCTGAAGTTGAAATTTTTTAAAAAAATAAAAAACTTTAAAGCATGTTCACCCGAACTTGAAGTCGGTCACACCCAAAAAAGTTTCTAGATCTGACAATAGGTGTTACTGATCGAGTCAATGACATGCATGATTGGTAAATGAACTAAAGGATCCAAATGAAGGAATTCGTGTCTTGCTCGTTGACTCAAAATCTTGTTCATGTTTGGCTTGTTAGCTTGTATGATCCAAGACTACCACCAAATGAGCACGAGCCAACTTAAACGAGCTGAATATGAATATGAGCTGTTCATTGTAAATGGGAATTCATCAGATAATATAATTTCCTACCCGGATTCGAGTTGAATTCCATTTTTTAGAATTAAAATATTTAATCTTTTAAACAGAAGGGGATCTGCCCAACTCCTGCTAGCGTATCAATAAAAGAAAAATTAAACTAAAGATGAGCTAAATTAATAATATATAAATAATGAATAAATTATCGAGGAAATAATTTAAAAAGCTGGACACCAGGCAGCATTTTGCCGGAAGCAGTAGTTGAAAGTGAATAATTTAACATTTGTGGGATCTTTTGGCAAATAAAAGAATTTACTATACTTCTCCTTTTAGGTGGTGGGGGCTTCTTGTCTTTGTTTTTCTCATCTTTCTTTTTCCAAAAGATCACAACTTTCTCGGGTATTGACAACTTTCTACCCTTTTTCTCTTTTTGAAGGATTAACAAAGAGATGAAATGTTTGATTGCTATAAGACTACAAAGATTCTTTACTGCCTTCTCTCTCTCTCTCTCTCTCTCTCTCTCTCTCTCTCTCTCTCTCTTATCACCACCAAAAAGGATCTGAACAAATTGGATTCAAAACGACGAATTTGATCAGCCCAATTCATAGGATTTTTAAGTTCTGAGTTTGAGTTTGAACCTGAACTTGAATCTGAAATCCGATTAGTTTATCATAATTGATACATGCATACTCCTTTTACTATACACATACCAAACTTTTCACGTTTCTTAAAATACTCCTGCACATTTTTGATATTTACAAAACTGCTCTTCTAGCATAAAACGGGACAAATCTCTTTCTTCCCATGTGATCCGGCTTATAGCTCCTATTTCTACTCATTTCTCTTGTTGATCTTCGCTTCTCACTTCATTTTAGTCATGTAGTAGGAGATTTACAATGATTTCTACCCAAAAAATGGATTGAAATCCGTTTTTTGATTGATTTTGGAAGAACATAAAACAAGAGAAAAAAGAATGGTTTTTGCAATTTCTAGAACCGATTAAAAGTAGATTTATCGAGGTATATTATTGATTTTGGGTTGTTTTACTGATTTTATTTATTTTTTAAGATTTGTTTATGATTTTGGGCATCAAAAAGACCAAAGTTTTTCGAGCATCACATGTTTGGGAGACCCGCCTAGGTTGCATCTTTCACGGCACATCTCCCTAAAGAGAAAGGCACTCTTACACACATCTCTCACTTTGAATAAAAACTTATTAATTATTTTTTAATATACAAATATGGTTGAAAGAATACGAGTATGAAAAGAAGATTAAGCTAACATACCATAGTGAGTTGATTGGACAAGCAAACTTATTGTACGAGGTGATAGATCATACATTGCTAATTACTTTTATCGAGTGTTGGCAACTAGACATAAACAGTTTTCATATGCTATGAGGGAAGATGACTATCACACTTCACTATGTCTACAAGTTACTTGGTCTTCCAATGGGGCAACTAATTGCCTTAACAAAAGATGTGATGGTTAGAAGCAATAAAGAAATTCTTGGTGGTATGTTGAGAATATCTATCGATGAAGTCGTTTGTGAGATTAAGTCTAGGGATGTTAAGTTTGAAGTGCTCTAAATTAATTTTGTAAGGAAGGAAGCGAGTAATAAAAATAAAACCCTATGTTATTTGTTGTATCAGTTAGAATACACCTTATATCAAGATAAGTCTAGAAATAAGGTATACATAACACTTATAAATATGTTGGCACACGATTGTAGGAGGGTTGACCGTTATGTGTGGGGTGAAGCTATATTAACATATTTATTCCGACAAATAGAAAAGGTATCTCAGATAGAAGTACAACATAGTGGACATACTTCTTTGCTTTAGGTAAAAAATATTTACTATTATTGTTTTCGTTATTTAAACTTTGTTTTTATTCAAAAATTAACAAGCTATATATTTTACTTTCAAGCATAAATTTATAAGTACTTTCTAGCTTTTAGAAACTCCGCCCATGTAAGGGATCACCCTTGCATTGCCGGTCCCAAGCCCAGATAAAGGAGGAGGGTTGTGTTAGGCTTCCGACAGCCAGCGTAAAACTTTGTCGGATTTTTATAACATGGATTACAAAAATTATGAGCATTGATTTGGGGCATCCCCGCCTAGCGACATGCTGCAGAGCTCGAATGCAGTAAGAAGTAAGCAAGGGCCACTACATTTTCGCCCGAATGTAGTGAATCAATTGCAGAGACGGTTCCCACATCATGGACGGGTGTGGGTAAAGAAGTTAGTCCCGCTACATTGTCGCCCGAATGTAGTGAAAATTTTTCAGAGAGAGTCTCCGCATTTTGATTATGGACGGATGTGAGGGGTAAGGAAGTTAGTCCTAGATAATAAGATTCGTATTGGTTCTTGGAATATCGAAACATTATCGAGTAAGCTAATGGAGGTGGTAGATACTATGATTCGGAGAAAGATTTATATTCTATGTTTACAAGAGACAAAATGGGTTGGAGAAAAAGCAAAGGAGATAGAGGATACAGGTTTTAAATTATGGTACTCAGGTAAAGAAAAGGCTCGAAACGGAGTTGGTATTATCATAAATAAAGATTTAAAGGAGAGTGTAGTAGACATACAACGATATGGTGACCGAATCATGACGTTGAAATTAGTGTTAGGAGTAGAGGTTTTGAATATAGTTTGTGCTTACGCACCCCAAGTAGGACTAGAAGATAGTATAAAGACAGTCTTTTGGGAAGAGTTAGATAAGGTGTTTCAAAAGATTCCACAAAGGGAGATTATTTGTTTAGGAGGAGATTTAAATGGACATGTCGGTAAAGAGGCATTAGGATATCAAGGGATTCATGGAAACTTTGGTTTTGGGGATATAAATGAGGAAGGTAGGGAGATTTTAAATTTTGCTATGGTATTTGATCTCTTTATAGTCAATACAATCTTCAAAAAACGAGATGAACATTTAATTACTTATAAGAGTGGCTTATCACAAACACAAATTGATTACTTTATTTATAGAAAAAAAGATAGAACGTGTTGTAAAGATTGTAAGGTAATTTTAGGAGAAAGCCTAACCACCCAACATCGACTTTTAGTTATAGATTTACAAATAAAAAAATGGACAAAGAAGAAAAGAGTGCATCGAGCTATTCAGACTAAATGGTGGAACCTCAAAAGCGAGAAAGAAGATATATTTAAACAGAAAGTCCTTCAAGGAGATGTTTGGAATTATGTTGGCACACCCTGTGATATGTGAAACAATATGGCTATACATATTAGGAAAGTAGTGAAAGATGTATTAGGGGTATCTAAGGGAGGTGTACCGACACAAAAAGAAGCTTGGTGGTGGAGTGAAGTAGTACAAAATAAAATCAAGGCAAAGAGGGCATGTTACAAATTACATTATGCTAAGAAAACTAGTGAAACTTTAGAAGCTTATAAGAAAGCAAAGAAGGAAGCGAAAAAGGCCGTTAGTGAAGTAAAAGCTAAGATTTGGGAGGACTTATATAAAAAACTCAACTCAAAAGAGGGTGAAAGAGATATTTTTAGGATAGCTAGAGCTAGAGATAAGAAAACTAAAGATCTTAATTATGTTAGATGCATAAAAGACGATGATGAAAAAATTCTAGTGGCAAATGATGATATAAAAAATAGATGAAAAAACTATTTTTATAATCTTTTTAATGAAAATAAAGATGTTAGTATTAGTTTATGAGATTTAGCCAAGTCAGAAAAGTATATAAACCATATTTTCTACCGACGTATTCAAAAGAATGAAGTCAAAGAGACTCTTAAACATATGAAGGGTGGTAAATCAGTAGGACCAGATAATATTCCTATAGAAGTTTGGAAAATACTAGGAGAAATAGGAATCACTTGGCTCACAAGACTATTTAATGAAATATGGAAAAACCAAAAGATGCCCAAGGAATGGAGAGCAAGTACACTTATACCCATATATAAGAACAAGAGAGACATTCAAAATTGTGCGAATTATCAAGGTATCAAGTTAATGAGTCATACTATAAAATTACGGGAAAGAATTATTGAATGTAGATTAAGACAAGTATCAAGTACAACAGAGAACCAATTTGGATTCATGACAGGTAGATCTACTATTGAAGTGATTCACCTTTTGAGACGTCTCATGGAACATTTTAGAGCAAAGAAGAAAAACCTTCACATGATATATATTGATCTAGAAAAAGCTTATGATAGGGTACCGAGGGAGGTTCTTTGGAGAACTTTGAAAAAAAGAGGTATCCCTTTGACATATATTAACCTTATAAGAGACATGTATGATGGTGCAAAAACATGTGTGAGGACTCATGAAGGAACGACGGACTTCTTTGAAGTTAATATTGGGTTATATCAAGGATCAACCTTAAGTCCATACTTATTTATAATGGTGATGGATGAGTTAACAAAACATATTCAAGATGAAATACCTTGGTGTATGTTATTTGCAGATGACATTGTATTAGTGGAGGAGTCTAAGGAAAAAGTTAATAGAAAATTGGAACTATGGAGAGAAACATTAGAAAGCAAAGGCCTCCGACTTAGTAGAACAAAGACAGAATACATGGAATATAAGTTTGATCATTTGATTACTTTAGAGGACATAGAAATTAAAATTGGCACACATTGCATTCCCCAAAACGAAAGTTTTAAATACCTAAGGTCAATTTTTCAGAGTGATGGAAGAATTGATGGAGATGTTACACATAGAATTAATGTTGGTTGGTTAAAATGGAGAGGAGCATCAGGTATTCTTTGTGATAAGAAGATAACATTAAAATTAAAAGGTAAATATTATAGAGCAACAATTAGGTCTGCCATGTTTTATGGTTCTGAGTGTTGGGCAGTTAATCATCAACATGTACAAAAGATGTCTGTGACAGAAATGAAGATGTTGAGATGAATGAGTGGTCATACAAGAAAAGACCGTATACATAATGAGGTTATTAGAAACAAATTAGGAGTGGCACCAATAGAGGATAAAATGAGAGAACATCGTTTAAGATGGTTTGGACATATAGAAAGAAGATCAAAAGAAGAACCAGTAAGAAGGTTAGAAAAACTAAATTTGGAAAATATTAAAAGAGGTAGAGGACGACCACAAAAGTGTTGGAAAGAAACTATAAAGAATGATCTAGCTTATTGGGAGTTAACTGCTAACATGACACACGATAGGGATATGTGGAAACAAAGAATCCATGTAGCCGACCCCGTCTAGTATGGAAAAAGACTTAGTTGTTGTTGTTGTTGTTTCTAGCTTTTAGAGCCACTATGAAACCAAAATGACAAGATAGAGAACCACAAGTAGGTTGATAGATGGGTAATGTGTATGTAATCTCCTATTGATTGGCTAACTCAATATTATAAGGAGTTGGACTTGATGAGTGCATATTAGGTATTTTGATGGTTATATATTTATATATTATATTTAAATATTATGTATGCTTACATGTTATTTTGTGTAATACAGATTTATTAACAATCATATAATTCTGTAAAATATTTGAATTGCAATGCATAAAAGTTATCTAGATATCATGGATGCATTCATTGCATAGATGCTATAGAGCCTTACATGTAAGATCATGTGATTCGTTAGTTTAGCCGACATCAAGGCATCCTAGTAGTAATGATAAGACCTTCCACTGTAAAGAGGCCTATGAAGTCATACAAGTATAAAGTACAATACAAGCCACGTGATATGACATAGAAAACTCAATACTCATTGTTTTGAACTTGAGTATTTTGGAATCTCATCAATATATGTGTAAGAGCATGACAAGTTATACATGAAGTGGTATATCTAAAGGATGCATCGATATATATTTTTAGATTCTAGCTACGTCATGCTCGACCTATTCTGGTTAGGCAACGTGATACATCATTCTATATATTGGTAAACAAATGATTATAATTTTATTAGAGGTTATTCTTTTTTTTTAAACTAATTAACTTATACTAATGTATGACCACGACATGGGAGACACTAGCAGTAATTTCAGTGCATTTAGAACTTGTGTCACGACCATTGGGTAGTAACCTATTATTGCTAGTTCTCTTAGAAACTTATGAGCAATGTCACGAAAGAATTCATTGGTTGACACTTCATGATGATGTTGATGATCAGTGAATTCAAAACATTGTATATGTCATACTCAATTGTTTGGGTTGTATTTAAATGTTATTTTGTAAAATTAAAATATTGTATATGGCATGCTCGATTGTAATGAAAGACAATTGTGTTTTTTGCTACATGTATACTTGCAATGAAATGCTATTCTCTATCAATCAACATAATACATAATTACTCCTAATAATAGATAATAGTTGGTAATAAAATTAAACAAATGGATAATAGTTGACACTTAGTCATCATCCTCGATATCATGTACAACATTGTTTCTCGATCCTCTTAATCATTATACATTTTAAGAATAGTAGATCATATAAATACATTAAAAAGCAAATTCTCATACCTATTAGTTGTATGAGTAACATAATAAATGACTATCTGTCTGTACTAATACAATTCTCTTCTTGTATGGATCCAACCATTATTCTTTAATGTATGAAAGTAAAACGATAAATTTTCTCCACTTTAATTCTATTACCTCTACTATATCTTAGTAACTACTCTCATATAATGAGTTGACTACCTTCCTCTTTTATTCCTTGTCAACTTTAAAATATATACCTTAATATTTTTTACTATATGTCATCTACACAAGAAGTGTTTTGTATGTAGAAAAATTATTTAAATAACATTAACCAAATCTAGATCATGATCATTGTAAATAATACGTAACATTTTATTTATAGTACGTAACTCTCTCACACTTCAATACTCAAATATAATTCTCTTCTTTTTCTACACTCATAAAAGCAAAGGCTATGAAGTTCTTAGAGGTTGATTTAAACCCAATAACCTCAAAGAAAGGCATCTTATGCCTATACAAAACATTAAAATATATAAAGATTAATAACAGTAATATAGGATACATATTACACCAAAACATTAAGACACTTACATGTTCTTCTTATATGTGTTATTAAATTCCAATACCCATAGAAACGTATGAATTGGGTATACAAAATGATGATAGGTGAATACAATATCACTAACAGTATCCGTATAAGGAACTTTACGATACCATGTATGATAATGGTTAATGTCTAGATAGTGTAGTAGTTGTTTCTAAAACACTTCGAGAACCACTATCTTCCTTCCTGATTTTCATTCTTACATTATAAATATGCCTTGTTGTACTCACATTATCCATGTCCACCCGTTTCAAATGCGTCAAAATATGCTTTGATTTGCAATAGTTTTGTGTGAGGTCTTTTGTTAGTCTAGATCATAATCCTCATAATCAACAAGTTCATCCTCTACTTCTTCTGCCAACTAATCTCCAAATATATCGTTCATTGCAATGAAACCATTATCACAATCCTCAATCATTATATGATAAGTGCTTTACTCAGTCAACGTCTTCTCTGAATTGCTTTCATCATAAAAGCTTTCATTCAAGTTGTTTGTTATTCTGCCAAAAAAACTAAGAAATATTTGAAAAAAATAACAAAAGGCACAAACTATTCGGTTGAAGCAGATGCAACATAGGCATGTCAACATTAAGGAAGTGACACGACTATGTTGCATCTACCTTAAGTAAGAAGACATGGTGGAATCATATCTCTCTTGCCGTGTTTTCATCTGCTATTTTGGTGAGAACTCCAGTTTCATCCGAAATAAAAAATCTTCTAATATTTTAAAAATTAGAATATTTCAACGAAAGTCATGAAAATATAATAATCTTAGTAAAAGTCAACCTTCCAAAATAGAGAAAACTCGAGACAATGGGCAAATCAGTCGTCTCTTTGATTTTTTTGTTTTCGGTCTTATTGTTTCTTGATTCATTGGATTCCAACTAGATTCATAACTAACTAATCGATGATGATTCATTGCAAATAATCATATAGCACTTAACAATCAATAGAAATAGGATGAAAATCAGTCACCAAAAGAGAAGAGAAGAGTTGTCGAATTTTGGTATAGAAAGAAGAGAGAATTCAACAAGAGATATTTTTGGTATTTATGAAATTTGAGGTATCTATATAGTAAAAGGGGTGTGTCGAAGCACTAACTGAAGTAGCTTATTTGATCTTCACTTTGCATCAAAGCACTTGCCAAAGCATAGGTAAGTTAGTGAAATTCCTTTAACACCATACTACCACTAGTCTACCACATGATTATATAACTTAAATGGGTGGATCCAGTTTAAGGATTTTGTCATCGAATTTCCCATTATAAAGATCTAATAAGCTAGAATGGGTAATTGGACTTATCCGAATCCAAGCCATGACCTCCTTGTGCCTAAGACATTTAGAATTTGATCAAACATTTGTTTTATACAATCTTTAGCTTTTTCTTTTGTTTAAAATAAGCTTAATTGTAAGTAAGAGCAAATGTGGATGAAGTTCTATGGTTGAAGAGCATCCAAACCACGTCTAAAATTATTTAGACTACTGGGGTAAATGCATTCAAGGACAAAACTTCTCTATCTCACTTGTGGCATGTTTACCCATTGCTTTTTAGATGACATATGTATTATTTAAAAAATTAAGGATTTTTCAGATTATATGAAAGCAATGCATGAGTGCATATTGCCTTTACTCATAATACTTTTTGGGAATATGAGTGTAATAACATTTTTTTTCCAAAAATCCTTGAACAATTTAAATTACACTCATGTTATCAAAAAGCAATGAATATACATATATATATCAATTCATGGCGAGATATTTAAATCTTTAGCCTTTTTGTTAGAACTAACCAAGAATAAATTGCTCTTGTGACTCTGGGTGAACGGTTTTAGTGGAAAAAACAGCCATTTATTTGCATTGTTGTTACTATAGAGAGCAAGCACACGTACAAACAATCTCTTTCTCATACCCTAAATCTGCCACACTATACCTCAACCTTTAAAAATATTGTTTTTAAAAAAATAAAGAGAGAAAGCCTTAGTTGCATAATGTCTTTTGTGCACAATCTTATATAAACATTTTTGTTGTTCAATCTTTCATCTAATGAAGAATTTGAATAAAAAGTATCATTGTATTTTTGTATTTTACATTTAACCTACTATATGCATTAAATACAAAGTAATTCAAATCTTTATCATTGATTTCAAAAATAAAATGATAAAAATATTTGCATAAAATTATACATCAAAAGACACCATACAACTAAGACATCCCTCAAAATTGCTCTACCTTAAACCCGACCCAACACCGCCCCACATTCAGGTCTTACCTACTTCTTAACGCCTCACTGCAGGACCGCGTCTTTTTACTTGACAACCCGCCCTATGTAGGAGCTAGACGGGGGATATACCTACCGGACAGGTAGAGATTGGCATCCCTACTCATACCTAACCAAGTCGAACCATAAGAAAAGTAGTAAAGTCTGCCATAACTAAACAGTGCCATTGTCGTGGCCCATGCACACACGGAATCCCAACGTGAAACTCCAGTTCGTATCCTGCAGAGTTCTAGGCTTCTCAGGTCGTTTCTACAATTCAGGAATTTAGTCATTATATATAAATTTAGATATAAGATAAGTTTTCGTACACATTATATATAAAGCAGACATATAAATTTAGATATATTAAGATAAATTTCTACAGTGCATAGTGTCCTTAAAAATTTATCTATGTGCTGGGCCAGGATCAACCCACGTCACTCCCTACTTGTGATCATTGTTCCGCGAGCTCAGGGCGGCGTCGACTCACAAGGGTATGGCCGGAGTCAGCTTCGAAGGACTTAAGCAGTGAAAATTGACATGAATAGGAAATCACTATTTTCTAAATAAAAAGTCACCAATTACCATGCAATTTAATTATAAGTTGCACAAACTATGTGAATTTTGGGCATGTTACACACAGACACGACCCACGCTCACGCATGATATAAACAGACATACACATACATATTACAAGAATAAGCAAAGTGACCACAAGAAGGAATAGTCACGTTAAGTTGTTAGTGACTCGCTATGGTTTGGTAACTTTGACTGTTCAATAACTAATTATAAAAAATTGATAATATATTCAAAGAAACTCAAAAGACACTCGAAGAATTAATGGTGAATGGTAAGTAACGTGAGATCTTGACCATGATTAACCCATTAAAGAAATAAAAAATAAGAGAATGGGAGAGTCAAAGAAAAAATGCCACCGACAAAGAAACCAATAAATGTCTAAAGGACTCCTCTAAAACTGTTTTAGCCTCTCTAATACAAAATAGGGGACAAGAACGTAGATATCACCAAATCATCTGTAGTAATTCCCTTACTTTAGCTTTTCTTTGTTTTCTTTGATCTAATTTTTATTTTTTTTAAAGCTCATTTTGATACCTTCTACTTTTGGTATCAATATATACCTCTTCTGTACTACCTTTTCTCGGGCTTTTTAAAAAATCTACGTGGATACTTGTTCAAGCTTTCTAATGATCATGTGAAACCTTTGACAACGGAGGTTAACATTCTTTAGCATGTCCATATACCGTTTACTTACGTAGACTCAGATTGCTTGAACGGGTTCTTAGGTCAAATCAAGTGTGCTTATCATTCCCAAGCACAACATATGGTAAGGATTGAGGCATGTCCAAACTTAATATAACAAATAACCCAAAGTAGACCTGACCAATTCGGAACCGGTTCAGAGGTTTGGACTGGAACTGATCCGGCCACAAAACCGTTTAGAACTGTAATCGAAATCGAGAACCTTCCAGTTCATGGTCTCTCAAATTGACTCGGAACCAGAACTAAAACAGGATTGAAAACCATAGGTATGATTATGGTTTGAAAGCAATGGCTTTCAATCAGACTCAGCATCAGCCTCACAACTGAGCGAGTGCCAAGTGGCACCCACCCATTGGAGAGGGTCGCAATTGTCAGTTTCATTTTAAAAATCAAAATAACAAGCATGCAGCACTTAGTGCCAGATTGCAGGCGGCATTCTCGTTTTTTTTTAATTAAAAATAGTGCCCGCCTGTTGGAGAGTATTAAGACTGTCAGCTTGACAACCGCGATAATAAAAAAAAAGATAAAACAATACATGGTGCCCGCTTATTGGGCAAGGTCTCGAAATAAACAAGTAATGAATTGTCCCATAGTGAATATACGCTCCAACTAAAACTTCTAATGTAAATCCTTCTTACTTTGTTCAATTTTCTTTTCTTGTAAGAGGAGGCGAACCTTAAATCACACACTTTAGGAGTTGAACTCTCCACCAAAGTGCAACCTTGTTCTGTTTCGACCCTTTCATAAGAGTTGTTCTAAACTAGGACTGATGGTTGCGAACCATAACCAGAATCAATCGAAACTCGGTTTGCCTACAGTTCATGTTTTGGAGGTACCCGAAACGAGCAGTTTTTTGCCTGTCCCGATTTACTACGATCTGCCCGTGCATGTATATATTAAAATTCATAGACTCAACCACTAACAATTCTGTACATTGCGCATACCTTTTCATAAACTCAAACGAAGTCGTGATCATACTTCATATCTTTATAAAATAAGATGCCATTAAGTTTTGAACATTAAAAATACACGAATACAATTAGTTAAAAAAAAACATTTGACGCTATATTGCTTTTAGTTAAAAAGCCCATTTTGCTTGACCACTCGTCTATATGTACGTGTTATATATACCAGCTAGTATGTGCTAGATGAGTTATTAATGATGGCGCACGCCGGCTGCTTTTTTCCTGGGCTATGTGGATCTCCTTTAGAATTTTGAAAAGAGTTCAAATCTGTACTGATAGCTTCAAACCGTCGGTTTCATATAATTTTTTAATAATTTTTATCGATTTTATATGATTTAAACTTGAAACCAAGCTAATTCAGTCTCAATTTGAAACCGTTTTATTTTTTAAAAAGATCGAAATTAACGTTTTGAATAGGATTCGGTGCAACTTATAAAACGTGTCATCCGTGAGTCTGCATAGGTGCTCTTGTGCGGCTTTTGCAGAATCAACGCTTGGATTTGACCGTCTGAACTCGTGAAACTACGGTGCAAAAGTAGGTAAAAGACTGGAAACGTCGGTGAAGATAAAGCGAGTCGTTCCTTCTGAATTTGCTCAACGGGGTCCACCCCAAACAAATACTGTCGTCTTTGCTAATCCAACCAAAATTACCAAGGGGCGGTGTTTTTCCTTTTCTATTTACATAAAACCTCCTTTCCGTACATATAACAAGACCTGATCATTTATCATCATGAAGCAGGAATATATATATATATATATATATATATATATGAGAAAATAAAAAGACAAACAAATGATACTCTTCGTATTTTTCATGTAAGAGTGCATACTCTTTCTTAATGGCGTTGAGTAGACACAGAGCCAGTTCACGGAACCATCGGTTTTACTTTATTTGGAACCTGAAATCTGAATCAAATTGGGACCGCCAATTCCTATCAACGTTTCAAGCTCACATCGTGAGACAATAACAACTAAGCCTTTTCTCATATTATATATTATCAGCTACATGAATTTTTTTTGTTTCCATAAAAGTTAATACATGCTAACAATTAACTCAACATATATTAAATAATTGTTTATTATTTTCTTCCAATATTTTTATGTTCTTCTTCTTTTTCTTTAAACATTTTCATAATCTAGTTTTTCATACCTTCTCATCAAAACCTTTTTTGGTTATCTTTTTATCTATTCAAACCATCTTAAATGTTTTCCCTTCATTTTATCATCTATTAGTGCTACTCCCAATTTGTTTCTAATAACCTCATTATGTATACGCTCTTTTCTTATATGGTTACTCATTCATCTTAACATCTTCATTTCTACGAGAGACATCTTTTGAATATGTTGATAATTAACTGTCAAACACTCAGAACCATAAAAATAACGGGTCAAATTATTACTCTATAATATTTACCTTTCACTTTAATAGTGTCTTCTTGTCACATAAAATACATGATGCATCTCTTTATTTTAACAAGCTTGTATTAATTCTATATGTAACACCTTCATTAATTTTTTATCACTTAGAAAAACTGAAACTAGTTATTTAAACCTTACCTTACAAGGGATACAATATATGTCAATCTTAATTTTTATATTATTTGAAGTGACCAAATGATCACACGTACATTTCATATATTATATCTTTGTTTTGCTAAGCAAAAGTCTTTGCTTTCTAATGATTCTCCTCATAGTTCTAATTTTATATTCACTTTTTCCTTAAACTCATCCACTAACACAATATCACTCGCAAATAACATACACCAAGATACTTCATCTTGAAAATATTTTATTAGCTTATTAATAAATAAATATAGACTTAAAGATCATCCTTGATATAATTCAATACTAATTTCAAAGAAATATGCCATTCATTTATATGTTTGTGCATCATGATGCATGTCTCATGTAAGATTGATGTATGTCAATAGGGGTACCTCTTTGTTCTAAGATGCTTCAAAGACGTCTCAATAAGTAAATAACCTAGATCTACTTTACATAAATCTAAATTAGTTCTTTGTTGTATTCGATACTTATTTCAACCTACACTCAATAATTCTTTCTCATAATTTTATCTTATTAATTTGATATTTTGATAATTCATATAATTATAAATGCCTCCTTTGTTCTTATATATGGATATAATTGTACTCATTTTCTATATCTAAAACATTCTTTCGTTTCTTCATATTTCATTATATAATCTTATGAGTCAAGTGATATATGTTCCTCCACACCATTCGGAACCAAGAAAATAATATCAAAATTTTGAAATTAAAAAATATAAAAGATATAAAAAATTGCCAATGTGGAATCAACTTTGAGTTTGAGCCAATTGTGATTCCAAGGAAAATGGAACTAGGTGGTCCTCTGGATCTGGTTTAGGGCATAGTTTGACACAATTTTGATTTCAGCCAGTTCAGTTCCAATTGAAACCTCCAAACAAGTTTAAAACCGACCAATGTCATGATCTCTCTCTCTCTCTCTCTCTATATATATATATATGTATGTATGTATGTATGTATATATAATGTTTGCACATGTATGTATATATAGAGAGAGAGACATCACGAGTTTCGAGTTAGAACCTACCATTTCAATCCGTTGCTTTTGGTTAGCTCAAAACCTCAAACTATAATAAAAAATGCTTGGAGCTGTTTCTTCTAGAACTGATAATTTTTTAAAAAGATTTTAAAAATATCAAAATTGATAGTTCCAAACCGGTTTAAGTTTCGGTTTTATAAAAGGTAAAACCGGAATCGAATCGAGTGATTCTCGGTTCTGGATTCAACTGGATCTGTTCAATTCGATTCAAAACCGGGCCGGTTGACCATTTATGACCATTCTAATTAAGATAAATGTGGGCGCTTTTGTGGTAATCATGCGTCCATCATGATGTGATGTTTCTGCCTGAGCATGCTTGATGAGCTCATGATGTGAAATGATCCCAGAATCTATGTTCTGGCTTACACGCTTTTTTGTAAAGTCATCCCAATGTGTGCAATTAATTAATTTGCATTGATGGGTCTTGTTTACCAAAAATTAATTTTATTGCTAAAAATGAATCAGTACCAACAAATTTATTATTGCTAAAAAGAAATCATTAATAACATAAAATCCAAAAACATTTTGCAAGAAATGTGACCGACTTGCCGTTGCGTGGGATAAGCAGCCAAATTAAGTTACTACATCTTCAGTCCTGACGGTGGTTTGTACTGGGTCAGATTTCGGGTTGCTCTACCATGACGCATACTCTGTTACATTGAAAATTCATTTGCAGATCTCAGTTAAATGGAATTGGGTCAGAATGCCATGTTGGTACTATGAATCTTATAAGCCATATATTTGTGTGTGCGCAGGTATATATATATATATATATATATATATATATATATATATAGAGAGAGAGAGAGAGAGAGAGAGAGAAAGAAGAGAAGAGCCAGCTTGGAATTGGGTCTACATCTGGGTTGGCCCTCTCTCTCTCTCCGTTGTACTAAAAAAGAACAATACATAGCCTTGCGACACGAACTTCCATTTGAATTAGGACACAAAGTGACACGACACACGAGCGAGTTGCCATGAGTACTTATTTGCAAACCTAACTGGCTAGATTGAAATGGCAATGTTAGTACGGTCGAATCCCTTAACTGTGCATCTTCTGATTGTGGGAGAACAATTGCTAAAAGCCAGCCAGACTTGACCAAGTTGGCTTGTCTAGTGAGTCTGGCGCACATGCAACGTGCCCTGATAGTTTGTCCCCATGCGACTTAACAATCAATCATTTTTTCCACAGTGAGTATGATTTCCATTTATTGCAGAATAGAAAGACGAAAAATTAAACAACGGTGAGCCTTCAAAAATTCATACATATATATATATATAAAAGCCGATGAGCTTGCATCTTTGTAAGAGAGATCAGGTCAAGTGTACGACAACTGTTGGAGCACAATACATTTTTCCATAAACTAGGATTCAAGGGTGTAGCCTTCAATTCTCAAAACTTACCCGCACGCACACCCTTATTTCCAGCATTTCCAATAGTACTCCTGCACTATTTCAAAATTACCACAATATCTTTTTACCTGCTCTACTCTCTCTCCTCACATCGGTTGATTGTCGTCCCACACATTCTACTTAGACAACCCATATCTATATCCTTCTTGTGCAAACAGACAACCCACAAACAAGATGGTGGATCGGACTAAAGAAAAAAAACGAGTTGATTCAAAGAAGGATTTAGAAGCGGTGCTTGATTTTTTTTTTTTTTTAATTTATGTAGAAACCCCAATGACCTATAGTGTCAGGCTTGCGGTTGGAGATGTGAGACAACCGCATGTAGATGCGTTCCGCTTGTTGGAATCCGACTGATTGCGAGCTCCCAGTTATCCTCCGTCAAGCCTTTCCAGGTACGCCTACAGTGAAAATGGTAAGTATGTTTTCTGGTTTGAGGTTTTCTCTCAGCAGAATCTTCCAAGGAGACTTCAGTTTTTCTCTTTTGTATATTTTTCACTATATACACTGCTCTCATTTATAGAGCAGTGCATGTTCTACATCTCCCAGTTATCCTATTGGGCTTCCCTCATCTGCAACAACCATATCCGGACTATTACCGTGTTTTCCAGTAACGGTCCGGTTGTTATGGCTATCTATCTCCAACTCCAGATATGGTAACGGTCTAGATGGTCAGTCCAGTCGTTACCATACTGGGTTGCCGAGAATGGCCACAACGTAATATCTCCCACTTTGCCATTCGAGCCAAGTGTATTGACATACTGGTTTTCCTCCCACTTTTGTAGGGTTTACCTAGTAATGTCCTTTCATGATTGTTGCTGCAACTACTACCCGTTTTGTGGTTATTTCCATATACAACAATCAAACATACCTCAAACTGTTACCGTATAGAAAAGTTCCTCTGTTATGCCTTTAGTCAAGGGGTCTGTCATCATTTGTTGGCATGTATGAGATGAATATTTCCTTTCTCATAACCATATCATGAATATAGTAGTATTTAACCATTATATGCTTGCTTTTTGAGCAATCAGCTTCACTCTTGATAAGAGTAATTGTTGTGTTGTTATCATAGTAAATGACAACTAACTCGTCGGTTATTTCCAACTTCAAATCACGTATGAAGCGACTTATCCAGACATCACTCGTTGTAGCCATACAACAAGCTACATACTCAGCTTCCTATGTATGCAATGCTATACAACCCTGTTTCTTATGCAATGCTACACAACCCTGTTTCTTACATGCCTAAAAAACAACACCACCTCCAAATAAGAATATTTGACCTTAGGTTGTTTGTTGTCATCTTTGCTTCCAGCAAAGTCAGTATCTTAGTATCCTATCACTTTCAGTTCATCTGATTGAAAACACAATTTCAAGTTTTTTGTTCATTTCAGATATCTTAAAATCCTTTTTACAGCTATCCAATGTTATCATCCATGATTACTTTGATATCTACTTACAAAACCAACAACAAAGCTGATAGTAGGTCTTGTACACAACATAACATACATTAAGCTACCCACAGCTTATGCATAAGGAACGTTAGGCTTATTATCTCTTTCACCGGGATAATCAACCTTACTAAGTTTAACTCCTTTTGCAACAAGTGTAACAACAGACTTGCATTCACCCATTTTGAACTTCTTGAGGATATAGTCAATATATCTCTCCTGACTCAGGCGTAAGAGTCTAGATTCTCTATCTCGAGAGATCTTTATACCCAGGATATAGGATGCTTCTCCCATATCCTTCATTTCCAACTTTAAGTTTAACCATGACTTGGTTTTGACAATCATCTCATTGTCATTCACAGTCAACAATATGTCATCTACATATAATGATAGGATGACAAAGTGACTCTCACTGTTCCAGACATATACACAGTGATCAAGTTTATTAGCCACAAACTCAAGTTTTATAATGGCATTTTGAAAGATCAAATACCATTGGCGAGGTGATTGTTTCAAGCCATATAGAGATTTTCTCAACCTATATACTTTATCTTCTTGGCCTTCAACTATAAATCCTTCGGGCTGCTACATGTATATGATTTCATGTAAATCTTCATTTAAAAATATTGTCTTTACATCTAACTGATGTAAGTCCAAATCATAATATGCAGATATTGCCAAGATTATTCTTATGGATGCAAATTTCGCAACTGGAGAATATGTCTCAACATAATCTATCCCCTCTTTTTGCGAAAAACCCTTTGCAACTAACCTTGCTTTAAACTTATCGATTGAACCATCGACTTTGTATTTCTTTTTCAGAACCCATTTACAGCCTATAGCTTTCCTTTCTTTTGGCAAATCAGTCAATTCCCAAACTTAGTTTTTCTCAATTGATTCAATTTCCTCATTCATGGCTTCCTCCTAGTCTGATGCTTCTGATGAATTCATATCTTACTGATAAGTCAAATTATTAGTCAATTCATCTAAATCCACTGAATTACACACTTCTTCTACAAGATAAGTGTGACAATCCTTTAAGTAGGATGGAGTGACCCTTGGCCTTTTGTGTCCACTTAAGGTTTCAGTTATTTTAGGAAGATCTTATATGGGTTGAAATGATGATTGATCTAGGTCTACTAGATCATCAGTGCATTAATAATTGTTTTTCAGGATGTCATTCTTAGTATCTTCTAAAAATTCAATATCTTTACTTTCTATTAGTCTGTAGTCCTTATGATAAAATCAAAATCCCTTTGAACCTTTAGAATATCAAATAAATATATATCTTAAGGACCTACTGTCTAGCTTGTATCTAGACTAATCAAGGATCTTTACATGTGTAATAGATCCCCACCTCCTGAGATGACCTAGGTTGGGTTTTCTTCCATACCACATCTCATATAGTATAGTGAATACAACTTCACATGGTACTCTATTGAGTATGTAAATCGTTGTACTTACTGCTTCTCCCCAACATATCCTTGGTAGAGAGGCATCGATCAATATTGACCTTGTCATATTCAACAAGGTTCTGTTATATCTCTCAGATACACTATTTTGTTGAGGTGTCCCGTGCATTGTATTTTGCTTTGTAATACCAAAGTATTTACAGAATTCAAGAAATTCTACAAAGGTATATTCACCACCTCTATCTGATCTTAAGACTTTGATTGAATACCCTAATTTGTTTTTCACTTCCTGCTTATATTCTTTAAAAGCTTCTAGTGCCTCAAATTTATGTGCCAAAAGATATAAATATGTATATCTAGAGTAATCATCGATAAATGTTATAAAATAAACCTTTCCACGATGTGACCTTACTCTAAATAGTTCACATAAATCATATATAAATATGTATATTTAGAGTAATCATCGATAAATGTTATAAAATAAACCTTTCCACGATATGACCTTACTCTAAATAGTTCACATAAATCTATGTAAATGACTCCCAATAAGGTTGTTGCCCTTGTTGACTTATTGAGAAAAACTTTTCTTGTCATTTTTCCTTGTATACATGCTTCGCACGTGTTGAAAGTATTTTTCTCAAATTCAGGCAGTAAGTCAAAGTTGAATAATTTTCTCAACTTTTTCAGACTTATATGCCCAAGGCGTTTATGCCACATATTCACATCAACATTAAAGGCACACTCAATATAAGCGGAAGAACTTTCAATATCATTATCATTTAATTTAAATAGTCCATGCTCTATATCAAACTCCCTAGAGAATAATATTCTCCCATGTTTCCCCACAGCCACCTTGTGAAGAATAAACCTGACCTCAAAACCTTTCTTTACTAAGGTAGGGACTGAGACCAAATTATGCCTTATAGATGACACAATTAATACATCAGTTAGTACAATCGGTTTGCCTTATACAAAGATTTTAAAGGACCCAGTATCCAAAACATTTGAGAATGTGTTGTTTCTCGATGTTCGCCTAGTTTGTATTCCTTTAGATCCATTGCCCCTTTCTTGGTCTTTGAGATGTATCTGGTAGCTCTGGAGTCGATCCACCAACCTGTCACCGGGCGGTCCATGTACAAATATTTTGATATCATGTAAATTATATCCTGCTTCTCTAACTGTCCGCACTGTGGGTTATTTCCTCTACTTTTCCGGTCGTGGCAATCCCTCTTGTAGTGTCACATCTTTCCACAACTAAAACACTTGATCCAAGAAGCAGTTTCCTATGATTTCTTAAAATTTTGACCGCTCTTTTTGTTATTCTTGCCAAACCTTTTGTTTGGTTTATTTTTCTTTTGGTTGGTTTTGGAGCTAGACCCAATCTCATCTTGTACCACTAGTAATTTTTCTTTCTTGTTCTTATTCATATATTCTTGCTCTATTACTAGTTTCAGAGGCAACTCAAAAAGGTTAATTTCTAACTCTAACCTGAGGTCAGTGGTGATCATGTTCCATGATGGGGGTAGACTATTCAGGATTGTTGATATTTGCATTAGTTCTAGGATGCCTGATTTTGCCACAGTTAGGTCCCTAGCCATTACTAACATGTGATTTATATTTTCTACTATGTTATCTCCTCTCATTTTAAAGGAGTTGTACTTCTGTAGTAGCAACTATACATGTAGTTTGATACTTGTGTCATACTTGGCTGTTATTGAATCAAACAGGTCTTTTGTGGTCTCCTATTCTTTGAAGACCCTAATCAAGTCATCCTCCATGTATATCAACATTACTGTCTTTGCTGTTGTGTCATCTTTTAGAAATATTTTATATATTTCTTTATGTTGCTCAATTGCGTCTGGTGGTGACAGACGCACGGTTTCCTTTAATACATACTCAACACCTTCAAGTGTTAGAGCAAGTGGGATTTCTCTCTTCCACGTTTGGAAGTTCAGACCATTTAGTTTTTTGGTTTTTGCCAATTCCGACACATATATTCTTAAATTTATTTTTATGTGTTTGACAATTATAACAATTAGACGGTCTAAAAAGAAAATAAACAATAAGCAACAAACACACAGCAGAAATCTTGTTAAAACGATCCATAATATCAGGAAAATGAGCTAAAAATAACTCATAAGAAACCTAGGATAAACTTGTAATTTTTTAAAAAAAATTTGCCTTTAACATTTTTCAAAAAATACTAGGGGTAAAATTGTAATTTTAACTATTTGTTCGCTTTTGTAATTTTTTGAAAAGCCCAAGGACAGACTCGTAAAACTACTCTTAGTATTTTTGTAAAATTCATAATTGATAGGGGTTAAATTTGTAATTTTAACCCTCTGTCTGAATCTAAAATTTTTTAAAAGTATAGGGGCAAACCTGTCTTTTGACACAATGTCAGTAATGTAATAATTTAAACCGAGAAGGGCAATAATGTAAAATAATAGCTCAATATTTCGTAATTTTCACAAACCACTGGAGGGTAAAACAGACTTTTTGCTCAATAAAGGCAAAACAATCTTTTTACCCGAAAATATTTGAATATTTTTGTAATTTTGTCCAGGGGCAGTTTGGTAATAACTAAAAATTGGCCCGGAGAGAACAAACTTTTTAGTCCGCTGCTCGAGGTAGTTTCTGCGAAACCGCTAGTTTTGGCCCACGGCCCTCTATGGCGATCGGCGACACTCTATGGTGGTTTTCGACCTCCTGCCTTATTGGCGCCTTCTGGCCTCTAGTCTTTCGGCCTTCTGGCCTTTCGCTGGTTGTTGCCATCTTTTGGCTTACGACTTTTCGTGGTTCTTTTGCTGCCTTCTGGCCTACGGCCTTTTGGCCTTTCGCAGTTCTTTGCCGCCTTCTGGCATACGGCCTTTCGCGGTTCTTTGCCCCCTTCTAGCTTGCGAGCTTTCAACCTTCTCTTCTCTTTCTCTTTTTCTTTTCTTCTTCCCCTCTTTTTTTTTTTAGAATAGTAATGCGTACCTATTTTTTTTTGCAGGGTCAACAATGAGGCCCTAATACCAAATGATGTGTTCTACTTGCTGAAATCCGACTGATTGCGAGCTTTCAATTATCCTCCATCAAGCCTTTCCAGGTACGCCTGCAGCGAAAATGGTAAGTATGTTTTCTGGTTTGAGATTTCCTTACAGCGGAATCTTCGAGGGAGACTTCAGTTTTTCTCTTTTGTATATTTTCCACTGTATGCACGACTCTCATTTATAGAGCAGTGCATGCTCCATATCTCCCTGTTATCCTGTTGGGCCTCCCTCATCCGGAGCATCCATATCCGAACTATTATCGTGTTTTCTGGTAACGGTCCGATTGTTATGGTTATCTATCTCTAACTCCAGATATGGTAACAGTCTGGATGGCCAATCCAACCGTTACCGTGCTGGGTTGTCGAGAATGGCCACAATATAACACATGTCTCCTATGAAAAAGATGTAGCACAACCGCACCTCCCCTATGAGAGAGATACGATAATGCTATGTCTCTCCTCGTTTGGGAGATGCACCTGTGCCTAAGGGTGTTCATCGTTTGGCTTGATTCAGTTTTATTCTCAAACTCAAACCACACAACTACTTGTGGTTCTTGGTATTTTGAGAAATGAACCAAACCATGACATAATGTAAACTGCATTTCTACTTATTTAAGGTTTGAATAAAGACCGACACCCTTTTTAAAAAAAATTAATTTAATATCATGTAGCCTATGATCATGTATTAAATATTAATATGATAAGAACAAATACTACCTTGGATCTTAGCCAAAAGGCCAACAAAGATGCGCATTGTCCTCAATGTCATGTATAGTGTCATTGTCTAGTACTTTCATTTTTATGTACATCTCAATACGTGTGTGAAATGATCGATCCCAAGTCACAATGCTTTCATGTTAGTACCATTGCCAAGAAGAAAAGATAGACAATATGAAGAGTTATCAAACACATGTATCTATGAAAGTATACAAGAGAAGATAAGTAATCACAAATCTGGTATGATAATTATTTAATTATCTATATAATAAAGAGATCATGTGATTACCACTAGAAAGTGTTGCGTTGAATCATGATAGCACATGTACCACACATTCCTCACAAGCGGTTGCTCAAAGTTTAACGGCATCCGTAGAAATGTTGTTAATCCCATCCTATAAAATAATACCCAATGCCATACTCTATCAAGTAGTGATAACCAAACTCATGTTTGACATCAACATCCAATAATCAAGAGGGTACATGCCATCCTTTATATATATAATATAACAAATAGTAGCATCAACACCATCTTTCTCTGTGAAAACTTATGACTAGTTATGCCAATGTGTCACTTCTTTCAAGCATTCTCTATGAACTTCACATCACCTGACTTTTCCTTGTTCCAAAAGCTTGTCAATGACTCGATATATGCAGTTTTTATCTCCAACTTACCCAGTAATTTACAAATATGCCCATAAAGCAAGGTATTATCATCTTGTGTGATGGTTCAAGTTCAATTGTCTCTATGTATTCTTTTTAAGAGGAGCAATAGGGAAAAATCGATGTTAGAAAGAGTATCACAATGCTTAATGAGGAATGAGCCAATCTTAGAGGGGCCACACACCCTCAACCACGTCTACCCTTCTATCTCAAGAAGCATTCCTCTTACCATGCTCCCAAGATAACATCTCCATCTTTGTGGATATGTTAGATAATCTTCCTTTAGGACAACGAATGAACAACTCATATAACTCAAAACTCAACTGCTCATTCAATATCTTAACTAATTTATCATGATTAAAATGTTGACTTAACTTTCAAATGTCTCCCTCAAAGATGTTATTTTTGTATCCTTATCATTGTGATTTGCCGTGTAGAGTAATTTCACCTCCATACCAAGCTTTTTCTAAGGAATCAACAACTAACAATTATATCTATTCATGATATTTAAGGAGATCATTGATCTCTATCAACAAATGAATATACTTGTTTCCAAATTATATTGAATCTCTTAATTAAGTTACCAAAGAACCCTTTTAACCTTACATGTGTATTCGTTATCCTATCCATCAATACAAAACAATTATTAAAAGATTCAAAATTCATAAATAATATACATGTCTTAATGAGCAACTTTATATATATATATATACATATATATATATATACATATATATATATACATATATATATATATACATATATATACATACATATATATATATACATATATATATACATACATATATATATATACATATATATATACATATATATATATTAGTTATATGAGTACTATAGTGAATCATCCTATCTTTCCATATGAAGACTATTTTCTGCTAGTAAGGATCCAACCATTGCTCTTTAATATAAGAGAGTAGGGAATGAAATTTTTTCACTTCAATTTCACTACCTCCTTATAACTACTCCCATTTGTCTATTCGATGACCTTTCATGAACTCACACCAAAAGTAATAACCATATTTTTATTCCTTGTTAATTTGATAATAAATTCTTCAATGTTTTTCATAACATGTTGTCTACACAAGAAACTTGTCGCATTCGGAAATATAATTTGAATGACATTAATCAAATATAAATCACAAACACTTCACGTTACACACACAAAGTTGTTTGGAGTGCATAACTTCTTGACGTACCTCAGTACTCAAACATAATTCTCTTCCTTCTCTATATTTATGAAAGTAAAAGCTATAAAAAAATTCTTGTTTGTTGAAGTGAACCTACAACTTCAAGAAAATGCATCCTATAGTTGTAAATTACACGGTTATACAAGTATTACTTAATCTAAGAAACAACATTGAACACATGTAAAAGAAACTCGTACATGTTTATCTTATAACTGATATCAAACTCCAATATCTATAAAAACCTACAACTTCAAAGAAATGCATCCCATAGTTATAAATTATACAGTTATACAAGTGTTACTTAATCTAAGGCGTAACTTTGAACACATGTAGAAAAAAAACTCGTACATGTTTATCTTATATCTGATATCAAACTCTAATATCCATAGAAATGCATATAATCATGTAGCACTAAACGAGGATGAGCAATACAATATCACTGACAATATCCATATCCAGTATCTTATGATGTCGTGTGTGATTCTGGTGAGAATCTAAATCATACAATAGCCATTGCAAAATAGTTTGACAACCCATGTTTTTCTTTCTAATTTTATATTTATATTGTAAATATGCCTCGTCATACTAATATTTACTCATCAACCCACTTCAAATGAGACAAAATAAGCTTAGATTTGTAATGCCTTTTGTCATGTCGTTTATCACAATACTCGGATTCTAAATCTCCATGCAAAAGTTAGAGGATGATTATGTGTCCAATTGACCACATTCAATTTCTAATAACCATCGGTTCTGACCTCTTCTACTAGTATAAATAGGAACTCTACCCTTTTAGTGTCTGTCTACCTATTATTTTCAACATCAATATTTATACTCCAATATTTGCATTTACTTTCATACCTAAGTTGTACCTTACTAATTTCATCTTTACTCTTTCAACGAAGAATAACAATAATAATATTGTGCTTTCTCCAGATATTTCTTCCATACTTAATGGTTCATCTCAACTGCAAAACACAATATCTATAAAGTAAGCACCACTAAATAATCAAGTTGATCACCCTTGTAGTAAAAAATGTGTGTTCAACTTCATCAGCCAATCAGTCAATAGATACATTATCCATTACACCATAATCAAATTCAATCTCCTTATCCATAGCGGATCTAAAAGATACTCTAAGGAACATTTTCATGATACTTTTTCATAATCTACTCTAATGCAATCAATATTTTCGCTTGAGTTCTTTTCCATTTTGCCATACGTTATAACATGGATATAAGATACCAAGCATATATATATATATATATATATCATGGGTAATGTGGCATAACAATGTCTCTCTCCAAAAGATGCATGTCTCCACCCTAGTAAACAACTCAAAATCGCCTAGTCAATGCCTCCATACATCCAAAATACGGCAAAAGAAGCAAATCCATCATGTACTTAAAAAACACAAAAATTTCTTCAAGATACCTTCTCCTCCTTTTCTCCTTTTTCTATTTCTTATTCTCCAGTGAGATTCACGAGAATCTACTTGTATGTTGTCCGACTATCGGTTAAAGCATTAACGGATGCCAAACAAAATGTCAATTGTTGGAATAGAGAGAAGGGAACGAGAGAAAATGGTGTAAAGAGAAGAGAGTGTTGGAGGATGGTTTCGATATTTTAAAAAAGAAGTGTGCAAATAGTAATCTCCTTCTCAAAAATTTTACAGCATTCAATTTGAGTACAACTGCATGTAATCATATCCAAAGAGGGTTCCATTGAAATACTTATTCGTTCTTTGAAAGGATATTTGATTGGTAGGCCTAGAACTGTAGAATTGAAAGTTACGCTTATGCTTGGGTCTCAATACATCGCAAAAAAGAACAATCGTACGGTCCCGCCTTTAACCCATTATGAAGTGGACCAACGACTCACCCCCGGTGGGCCGTTGGAATTAGAACTGGAGCTACAATTCTACAGTCCCTATCTACGAATCAGACACCCCTAAGGGATGCTCTATTGATCATAGTGGAATACTTTCATGGCGGTCATAAACTTAGGAGAAGAGGAATCACTCTCTTGATTCACGTAAAATATTGTTTTGTGTTGTACGATTATTTTACATTTGAAAGTTCTTTTTCTTTTTTTTCACTCTCAAGAACATCAATAAAAGATAAAACAAAAGAAACATGTTTAAATGGTTTGAACATTTGAACAAGAAGATGCACGAAGCTTCACAAGAAGATGTGAGATGTGAGAAATTAAATGACAAACACTGTAAATAAGCAAAGCAAAGCTAAACATGTTAGAAGAAGACAATGAAATGTAATTCTTTCTTTTCTGCTCGAGTTAACATAAGATTGAGCACTAATCGCAAATAGGACTTCAAATTGTGAGTCGACTCTTCGCCAAAGTAAGCTGTTGCTCTTTATGCACTACTTCCATGCTATGTTTTAAAAGTACAACATTTTTAGTATGGTTTAGATATTACATAGGACTTATATTTGGGTCTTTTTGAACATGAGAACCCGAACTCGCTTGGATCAGCAGCGAGTGTAAGGTGAAAGGGGAGAGAGACAAAGAGAGACGTGAACATTTTTCTTTTTGTTGTTGAGAACGAAGGTAAAGGTGGGATAGGGTCCTTTTAAGTTTCAGCTTAAAATCGTCGGTTCCAATTTGAGTCCTATTCTGCTTAGAATCGGAAAAAAGCATTAACAGTTTTGAAATTAAAGACGATTCCAGTTCGATGAAGGATGGAACCAGAAATAAACCATAGTCTCTGGTTTAGGATCCGCCCGATCGGCTCGGTTGCAGTTGGTTCCTGATCCAGTTCGGTTCCCATTGAAGCCCTGAAACAAGACTTTGAACGTTTAAAAGATTGCATGCATGTGTATGCAAGGTTGTCACCTTGCCGACGTGGGTGGCTGATTTGTCAGAATGGGCGTGGGGCCCACAAGGCCATCTTTTTCTCACTAACACCGGGTTACCAAAGTCGCCATGAATCTGGTTCTCTCTCTCTCTCTCTCCTAATGTGGCTGATTCTTTATGATGAATTTCTACTTTTACCAGAATACGGACAGACTTCTATTTACCACAATTTTCTTACCGATCTGTCACCTGTGGTCGATTCGCTAGACAAATTTCCGTGCTTCTTTTAGTTACAGACTACCACCATTTACCTCTCTCTCTCTCACGCGCACACACACACCAGTACACACAATTTTGCAGTTTCCTGATCTCTATGTAGTTCTTTCCTGAGAAATTTCTACATTCCCTTTCTCTAGTACGCACTATTTGCAGTTTCCTAACCTGGAGTTGTTTTCCGGGAGAAAGTTTTCCACATTCTTCCTCTCTCCCTCTCTCTCTGCACTACACAAATTTCCAATTCTCTGTCTCTTTCATACTTGCCACTCTTCCTACTTCAGTTAACTAAGAAACTCTCTCTCACTGTGTGTGCACAGTATGCTTCTGGGTTGATCTCTCTCGCTCTCTCTGTGTCCTCTGTGCGAGTGTGTCTGAATGGCTATGGCTTGTAATAATGGCGGCTCCCTCTTCTTCTTCTTCTACTGCCTCTTCTTTCTTCCTTTATTAAATGCTAATTCGATTCTGGCCACCACCAGGAGATCTCTTCACCAACCCTTTTTCCCCGCCGACCCCACCACCTCCCCTCCGCCTCCACCCACCACCACTACGGCTCCTTTTTTCCCTCTAAATCCCACCACCACCACCACCACCATCAACCCACCACCAACCGCCATCCCCTCCGTTATCATCCCCACCAACGTTGTCCGGCCGACCGCGCCGAAAAATGCCTCCGGCGACGCCAAGAAGGTCGTCCTTTCTGTCGTCATCAGCCTCATCGTCCTCTCCTTGCTTCTTCTCCTCGTTCTGCTCATCCGCCGCCGGATATCCGTTGAGCTCGGCCAGAAGGCCGCCAGATCCACCAGCCTCCGCCTTTTTCCGGCGACGGATCCCGGCTCTACCAGGAAGGTGGTCGTCACCAACGGCTCCGAACCCCTTTATTTGGGTACTTTACGGCCGGACGGCGATGACGCACTCGGCATGAACTCTCCCTACAGGAAATTGAACTCTCCGTCGAGCTACCACCGCCGAAGCCCCGACCTCCACCCGCTCCCGCCACTATCGCACCAATGCCGGACGCCAGAACGTGTTCTGGAGACCACCGACGACGACGAAGACGAAGAGTCGTTCTACTCGCCCAGGGGCTCTTCCGCCGGGAACAGACCGGCCGGCGAAATGGGCTCCCGGTGGGTATCCCAAGCTTGCTCGCCAGCGAGGCAGTACTCCGGTGGTTCGAATTCGACGACGCCTTCCTACCCATCTTCCAAATCGACGTCTCCAGTGGCCTCCAAGCCTCCCTCGCCGGGGCCGGAGACAGCATCCACCGCCTCTGAGGTCAGCATTAGTGCTGGATTCCGGTTGCTACCCCCTCCTTCACCTGAAAGGAAACAAAATTCTCCATCTCTACCATCTTCGCCCTCGCATGGATCGCCTGAGAGATCGGCATCGTCGGGAAGAAGGTCATTCTCGGCTTTGACTCCACCTGAGAGGAACGGAATGTCTCCATCATTACCATCTTCTCCCTCTGACGGATCGTCTGAGAGATCGGCATCGTCGGAAAGACGGTCGTTCTCCAGCCGGCCCAGGTTTTTCAGCCCGGCACCGCCGCCACCTCCTCCACCACCAAAAGGGAGTCGTTGGCAATTCGCAATTCCTCCGCCACCGCTGCCACCTCTACCAATTGCCTGTCCCCCGCCGTTAATACCTCCACCAAGAAACGTGGAATCCACAAAGTCGGAGATCTCGCCCGAAGTTAAATTGGAGAGCAAGCGGACCTCGCCGGAAGCTATGTCGGAGAGCAATTCGAGCTCGCTTGTGAACAATGAGCTCTCCCCCGAGAAATCGGGCGAGACCACCCGTCCTAAATTGAAGCCATTGCACTGGGACAAGGTCCGGGCGAGCTCAGATCGGGCAATGGTTTGGGACCAATTGAAATCTAGTTCATTCCAGTAAGCACCGACCAATCTTGATATTCTTTCTTTTCATTATTTTCAGATTTGTTATGTTGGTGACCGCTATTTATCCCCATCTTGCTCAAAAGCTGAGTTTGAATTGTTGGAAGTTGCATGTCATTATTGACACATAAATGCAGTCATTTTGCGTCAAACTTTAATCCACCTATCCATTCTTCTTGGATTAATCCGATGTTCTTCTATTGAAGATATTAGGCTTTCACAGACGACTTTTTGCTTCTGAGTGACGAATTGATCTGTGATATGTATTCCTGGAAAATTTTGGAACTTTAAGAGATTGATTTTTGGTGGATTTTCTCCTTTGTTGTTTTCCCGTATAAGTAAACTTCTCTGTAGTATGGACTATTTAGAAGATCTAGAGATTAATTGGTGGATTTTCTTCTTTTTGTTTCTCTTTTTCTTGATGAATGTGCGACACTTTGTTTAATTGCTTGAAATCGATCACATTTTAACGTGCAGATTGAACGAAGAAATGATTGAAACTTTGTTCGTGTGCAATGCCATGAATACAACACCAAAGGAGACGACCAGACGGCCGGTTCTGACATCACCAGTTCAAGAGAACAGGGTGCTTGATCCGAAGAAATCCCAAAACATTGCGATCCTTTTGCGAGCTCTCAGCGTGACAAAGGAAGAAGTCTGTGAAGCGCTCATAGAAGGTGAAAATTTCTTGCCTCTTTTTCAAAGTTTTTCTTGTTTTAGCCGCTGGTAAAATGGCCCCTCGTACGTTTGATTAAAGCTATGATTTAGATCACTGCCCCTCCCCTTTGACCTAGATCCAAAAGATTTTGAAGCTTCAACACTCTCGGAGATTAAGAATCACATCTCAGCTATTTTCTGTGCTTGCTTTTGCTTCTGAAAGGGTGAAACCTAAGGTTCCTAAGAATGAATTGGTCACTTTGTTTTCTCAATTCTTCAGTCCTGCAAAACCATGGGGATATTTGGGATTTGGTTTAAAACTAGACTGACTCACCATATGGGTTCTGAGGTAGGCTAAATTTCTACTGGACTTTGCTGAGTTGGTAAGTCATTTTTCTGTCTATTACCGATTGGAGTGGGGGACAGTGCTCGAGAAAACTGTCGAACCCATCGCAGGTTAACATTGTTTTATCTGCTTAAAACTCTACCTTCCACCAGGGCATTGCTCATATATCGTTTAGCAACCCTTACCACCGAAACCAAAACCAAGCCATCTCCTTCACTGAATGGCTTTGGGTCTAATTACTTCACCTACTCACCAGAGCTCTTCCTACTGCTTCCCAAATGCTTTTTCAATAACCCTTGATGCATAATTAAAAAATATGGTGAAATGTTTTAAGGGGAAAAGGATTAATTACAGGACTCACATTTAGCTTAGGATGTTAATCATGGCACATTTGGGGGCTGAGCTTGGTCATATAGAAGTGGACTTAGGCTGCTAATCATGGATTTGCGCTCATAGCTCAAGTTTGGGTGCAAACTCTTCCTTGTTTACTTCTTCCGATGTTCTCCCAGTCATCATTCCTATCCGTTTCTGTTCCTGAAACTTTTGTCCTAATCCACTTTGCACCCCATTGTTTGAAGTTTCCACTAACCCAAATCTATTTAAGTTCTATTACCAATACAAATTGCACTTAACACTTGCGGCCTAATTGCACACTGGTAAGTGTAGAAGCCTGAGGCTTGGATGTTTTCTCTTTCCTTTTCCTCGTTATCTTTTTCTTATTCTTTCTCCTCTTTTTCTTCTTTTCTTGCCACTTCTCTTCTGCATCTTTTCATCTTTCGTTGCTCTACTCTATTTCTTCTCTTTCATGTAATGGCTATAGTTATTCTATTGATACTAATGCATTTATCTCTTTGTTTATAATACTTCATTTAAGTTGACAATTTGATGAATTTGTTAATTTAGACTTAGAATTAATGATGAGTTAAACTTTATAACCTATTCATAAGTTCATTCTTTCTTGAACTTTGTTTAGATTGGCTCACATTTATAAATATGCTGGTGTATAAATGCTGGTGTATGTGTGCGTGTATGTATATATAACTAGTTACATAATGTGTTTATGCATCTATGGGTTTCTTCCATTCAAGATACAGTGTGGAATGTGGATTACTGGTAAATACCTACAAGTTCAATTTCTTAGTTGTGGTAAATCTGCATCATGTACTTGTTAAACCCTTTTGAAACTTTACTCTCTATATCGCCACCAGTGCCTTCTTTGAAACTTCAGTAGTTTTGGAATTGATTTGTGTGTGATAGGTAACACTGATGGATTGGGGACTGAGCTACTTGAAACTTTACTGAAAATGGCTCCGACGAAGGAGGAGGAACTGAAGTTGAAAGCGCACATTGAGGATGGCAACGCCAAGCTTGGACCAGCTGAGCGCTTCCTCAAGGCTGTTGTTGACATACCCTTTGCCTTCAAACGGGTGGATGCCATGCTTTACATCACCAACTTCGACTCAGAGGTTGCATATCTCAGGAAATCCTTTGAGTCACTGGAGGTATGTAGAGTGTTGGTAGTTTGTTTTCTTTTCCTCATGATTCATTGACAAGATTCTTATATAGCATAGCAAACTATGTGAGATTGGCTATTTGACTCAAGTTTGAGAACATTGCTTAAGACAAATCATATTGATATCAGTAATCGAGATAGCTTCATAAAGGGGCATTATCTTCTTATAGTTAAGAAGTTAAAATACTATTCCAGGAACCCAGAGCACAGTTTGATCCTTGGTAGTTCTTTTTCCCTCCAAAGGTTTCAACACCCTATCCTGCCACTTCTAGAAGAAGAATTCATGTTTATGACTTGCACAAAAGGGTACCAGAAAATATATAATCTTAGTCTAAATGCAGAATCTGCAACATTACCAATTCCAGGAATAAAAGTTGTTTTGCAGAAAATTTAAGAAATTGGCAACACATCATGACATCCATTTGTTGTCAACTGTTTGAAAAGTAGGAATTGTTTCTCACCAAGCAAAAATACAAAACTTCGATATGTCAAAATGGACTTTGCTATGATGCTAAATTGCATCCAATAGTTATGTTTATTCAGTAACTTGGTGAAAGTGACTTGGCGACATGCATATTCTACTTCTATGCTCAATAAAGATGGCACTAAATGGCTTTTTCTACAGCATGATATGTTAGTTGGTCATCCAGATTTGTCCTGTCCTTTTGCTTATTCAGCCTAGCAAACAAGCTCCAAATTGAAATGAAAACTTGATAGGCCAATCTTTCTTAGGTTGTTGATTCCTTTCTTTAATCAACCCCGGAAACAACTTCAAACTGAAATCGGAATTTGATGCATCCATTTGTAATATGTTTCTATCTGTGTTTGCCTTTATTTTGAGAGTGATGGGACGTTTGTCTTGTCATCATGAACTTTGTTTTTTCGAGAGATGCAGATGCACTTTACATTTTTAAATGTTATATCCTTTGTACTTCATCTTCTACCAAAAGTTCTTATTAATACTAGTGTGGTCCTTAATGCTACTCCGAAGTTTTATGCCGTGTTACAAATATTTTTTGCACGAAATGGTCTGCTAATTCTCGTCTCTTTCATTATTATGGTTCCATATTTTCTTGTTCAGGTTTCTCTTTAGTCTAGAATTCCATGGTTAACCAATTCAAGTTAAAGTGTTGTCTTTTTTCAGAGAAACCACCTTTGAAGGGGTTAGGACTACTTCTCTCTAGAACTCCATGTCTAAGAACCCTTGCCTCTAAGGGCTATATTGGGCATTGGCTTGTGCACAAGTGTGGTGCTCCATGGGGATTGAGCCCATGAGAGCCCGTTTCGCTACACTGTAGCCCTTGGTCCAACTAAAACTACAAGCTGAAACCATAAAGCACGGATGAAACAAAAAGGCTTGGTGAATACACAAAGGTTAAAATCGTAAATCATTTGGCCACAGCTTACTTCTGATCTGTATGCGTGTTACTACCATTATCAAGTTGATGAAAGCTTGCACAAACTCCAAAAGTGAGTTTGGCATTAATTGAAATATGACCAAGTTCATGAACGCCAAGTAAATCCAAACATCTTCTCAGAAGTTCTTGACATGTCACTGTTTTTCACGTGATGTCCTAGATTTATTCTGACAGATGACAACAGCTGCATGAGGGCTAGTTCCAATGGATGGGAGGCTCTACTTCACCCTACTCTTTGAAGGCATCTGGCTTATCCTGCAATAAATCCAAGGGAAGATGGCCTTGTTAACCCACTAGGGCCCACCTTTCCTTTCATTTATGCACGTGTGTGAATTTCTCTGATTCGGGAGTTAGCTGTGGTCAGGCAACTGAACAGCACATAGAAGTTTCCCACTAGACGGTCATAAAAATTGTAGGATAATTTTACTTTTGGTTTATCTGTATTTTTCAATATATTTGATGGTTCCACCACCCATGGAGTCAATCTTCAAACCTTAAGTTCTGGTCTCATGTCAATGTAAGTAATGGTCGAATTTGAGGTGCTTGAGTGTTTTAAAGCATGCTAGTAGCTAAACTGTTGTTCTCGTCTCCTTCATTCCTTCTAACTTCTCAGGCAGCATGTGAAGAACTACGCAGTAGCCGGCTCTTCCTCAAGCTCCTTGAGGCCGTACTCAAGACTGGCAACAGAATGAATGTGGGCACAAACCGGGGGGATGCAAGGGCCTTCAAGCTCGACACCCTGTTGAAGCTTGTCGACGTGAAGGGCACTGATGGCAAGACCACACTCCTCCATTTTGTTGTCCAAGAGATCATCCGCTCTGAAGGAGCACATCTTTCTAACCACAACGATCTATCGGATGATATAGCTACTACCAACAACTCACGAAAGGTTGGCCTCCATGTAGTTGCAGCACTCTGCAGTGAACTAGGGAACGTCAAAAAGGCTGCATCGATGGACTCTGATGTGCTTGGTTCGTACGTCTCCAAGCTCGTGTCTGGGCTTGAAAAGATCTCAGAGGTTCTCCGGGTTGTGGGTGATCGCGAGATGAATGCACAATTTGCATCGTCGATGACATCATTCAAGCACCGGGCTGAGGAGGAGATCTTGAGGATCAGAGCTGAGGAAAGTGTGGCACTCTCGCTCGTTAAGGAGATAACCGAGTATTTCCATGGGAATGCAGCTCGGGAAGAGGCTCACCCATTCCGCATCTTTGTCATCGTGCGAGATTTCCTCAATGTGCTCGATCGTGTTTGCAAGGAGATCGGGAAATTGAAGGATCAGACAACTGTTGTGAGTACAGGCCACTACTTCCCGGTTCCAGTCAATCCAACTCTCCTATCGACAAGCCCCACATTCCAGAGACGATGGACCGACAGTGATGACACTGGAAATTCATCTTCATGATCAAACTATCCTGCCTTCGTCTCACAGATCATCATAACCTAATCTTGATCTGAGATTCTCTCAATTCCCACGAAAATGTGATGCATGTCGATAAAACACACACCAAAAGCCTAAGATCCTTGCTGCCACTAAATCGAAAATGGAGGGCATTTCTGGTGCTTTTTTGTATGTAGAAACATAATTGTATTTTTTCTACCAATCGGGTTATAATGAATGTCAAACTACAGAAACTGAGATTAATCAGCAGTAAGATGCATAAGCTGCATATCCCAGTAAGTTTACCGGAACGAAAGATGAACTCTGATGGGATAAACTAATTATAGATGAGTTTTCTTATTTCAATTGCATTTCAAAATAAGCAACTTTCATGACCAGAGTAGTGTGCTTTTGTATTCAGCACTTGTGCTTGCAAATCGAAAAGCCTGGTCTATGATTTGTATAATCCAGTCAAGTTCTGTCTAGCACAAAAAAATAATATATAAGAATAAGAAGTAAAGCTTGGTAATCACCAACATCCTGTGCCTTGGAGTGGTATAAGACCAAATCTCTCACTTATGAGTTAGTGGGGAATTCGTTCTCCGCATCCACGCGTTCGAGCACTCGATGGGCTTCTTCCTGTCGCTGGAACGACATTGCGAATCCTCACGCCTTCTTTCAGTGCATCTGGTTTTACAGTGAAGGTGAAGTAAAACGTGTTTGAGACCTGTTTCATGCATTCAAGGCAAAAGTTATTTGTCAAAATTAAAGCACCAAAAAGAATTTAAAGCGTATTCGCTACTTGAGGTACTCTGCGCTCTGCAAAGCAGTTTAAAGCTCTGCCTTCTTTTATACGCAGCTTTTCTCCATTTACTGAGTTTGATTCTTCGTGATCTTATGGAAGACTAAAATATTTTAAAGCAAGTTGTTTTCTCAACATGTTGGGAAAAATGCAACAAGATTGAGATCTAAAAGGAAACTGTGTGAACCTAATAGCCCAGTTCCCTGTAGTCCTGAACTTATTTACTAGAACCAGTCTTAAAAGTATTGGAACGCAATCCCGGTGGTAAGGAATCAATGAAGCCATTCCTATTGATACTTTTGCTTAAGAAAATCAATAAAACAAGAAAAGTATAAGAGATTGGCACATATACAGTAGGATACGTTGATGGTGCAAGTACAAACGCCCGTATACCTTACAATGTGGCACCCCCATATCTCATCCATCGAACCCTATCAATTGTAAATTGGTGTTGATGGTCGAAGGTTGGTGCTCACGATGCAACTTTGACAAATCGCCAAGATTTCAAATCACCTGAGTATGGATGTTAAACTCAAATATTATAATCAAAGGGAGAGGAAGCAAGCCAAACGCCAAACAAAAGCTGTACAAAGACCGCATAATTTATTCATGAATGAGTGAGGTATTTATAGGGATTACATATGTACATGGATATGAAGAAAAAATAGAAGAAAGCCAGTTTTGAAGGTTGCCTGCTGTGCACAGGACTGCACAGTAGTCAACTAGCCATTGGAGGCCAGCTGCCTCCAACGGCTAGTTGACTGCCCCCCCAAGCCCTAGTGGTCTGGGCCAGTCTAGCCTCAAATACGGGCCCTAATTGCCTGTACCTATTACACTTAATACCCCCCTCAAACTTACAGGTTATATACCGAAAGTTTGTCCAACATAAATTGAAAACGAGTGATCGAAAGAGATTTAGTGAAGAAATCTGCTAACTGCATCTTAGATATGACATAACACAATGCTATCTTCTTGTTCAAACATTCTTCACGAACAAAATGACAATCCATCTCGATGTGCTTCGTCCTTTCATGAAAGGTGTTGTTGGAGGTAATGTACATGACACTTTTGTTGTCACAATACATGATGGCAGGATGTTGCAAAGTAACTCCCATATCACCGTAGCAGCAGTAGCCATGATTCGATATTCAGCTTCAGTGGATGAGAGCGACACTTTATGTTGCTTCTTACACTTTCAAGAGATAAATGATTCACCTAGAAAAACACAAAAACCAATTGTAGAGTGTCTGTCGTTGACATCTCCACCCCAGTCAGCATCCGTATATATAGTTAAATTAAAAGACGAAGATGAAGTTAAGAAAACCCCCTTGTTAGAAGTATTTCTAACATATTGAATGATGCGTAAAACAACACTCATATGAACAGAAGTTGGAGCATGCTGAAATTGACTGGTTGTATGAACTGCATGAGAAATATCTGGTCTGGTAATAGTGAGATAGGTAAGAGCACCTATGAGTTGTTTGTACGGGGTGGGATCAGCTAATTTTTCACTATTAGTGGATCTTAACTTGGTACCTAGAACTTCTGGTGTGTCTACTATTTTGTTATCTATGAGACCAGACCTTTCAATGATATCATTTCCAAATTTAGTCTGAGACATAAAATACCCACAGTTGTTTCTAGTAATTTCAATGCCCAAAAAATAGTTAAGGAGGCCTAAGTCTTTCGTGTCAAATTCTGGGTGAAGATTACATTTAACCTCTTTAATCCCTGCTTCATCACTCCTAGTGATGATCATATCATCCACATAAAATAATAAAATAACAATATCTGATTCTGTTTTTCATATAAACAAAGCAGTGTCAGTATAACAAGTTATAAAATTATGCAAATGCATAAATTTTTCGAATCGATCAAACCAAGCATTAGAAGCTTGTTTCAGACCATACAAAACTTTTTGCAATTTAAGAACATGACCAAGAGGAACATTAAAGCTTGGAGGAGGAGTCATATAAACTTCTTCAGTCAAATAACCATTCAGAAAAGCATTTTTAACATCAAGTTGATATATATCCCAATTCCTAATGGCACTAAGGGTTATAAGAATTCTAATTGTGGTCATTCTAGCAACCGGAGTAAATGTTTCATCATAATCAATATCATACTCTTAAGCATAACCCTTTGCAACCAATCTAGCCTTATAATTTTCAATATGACCATTGCTATGAGTTTTGATTTTGTAGACCCATCAACATCCAATAACCTTCTTATCTTTTGGTATGGTTACAATAGTCCATGTTTGAGCTTTATCTAAGGCTTTAAGTTCATCCCTCATAGCATCTTCCTATTCTGAAATACTTTAGCTTGATGATAAAACTTGGGTTCTCTAACTTGATGAAGAGTTGCAATCAAGTTTTCACGTTGCGGTTCAAAATATTCATAGGAAACAAATCGTTGAGACGATTTTGAGACCCTAGGTTCTAAACATGTGTCATTAGTTTCACTATGACGTCGTGTATAATATAAAGGAAAGGGTTCAACACCCGATTGGGGATCAACAGTTATATTTGGGACATCACTATTCTCAAGAGAAATATTCTGATGATCTACAGAGTCACAATCATCATCTTCTTCTATATCAAAAAAATCTTGAGTTATGAAGGATTCAGAATTTTCTAATAGTTTAGACTTATAGTAGACATCATTCTCAAAAAAATTTATATCCTTAGAAACATATAATTTATTATTTATAGCATCAAAACATATATACCCCTTTTTGTCTATGTCATAACTAAGAAATAAACATTCAATAGTCCTAGGAGACAATTTTTCATTCTTATCTGTATAAACAAATCATTTACATCCAAAAACTCTAAGCCTTTCATAATAAGGGAAAATATTATATAATTTTTCAAACAAAGAAATGTTTTCAAGTTGAGATGAAGGCATTTTGTTTATAAGATATACCGCAGTAAGAGTAGCTTCGGCCCATAAAAATTTAGGAACATTACTAGTAATTAACATGGTTCGACATGTTTCTATAATATGTCTATGTTTCCTCTCATCCAAACCATTTTGTTGTGGGGTTTTAGTGCAAAACTTTTGATGAAAGATTCCATTAGTTTCAATATATTTTTAAAATTTATTTGACAAGTATTTTCCTCTAGAGTTTGATCTAAAAATCTTAATAGTGGCTCCAAATTGATTTTTGATCATGTTACAAAAGATTACAAAATTTTCAAATACTTCAGATTTATGCTTCAAAAGATATATCCAGGTAAAACGAGTAAAGTCATCTACAAATATCACATAATACTCAACTCCTCCCTTAGAAACAACCGTGGCAGGATCCCAAACATCATAATGTATTAAATCAAAAGCTTTGTTGGGTACATAGTTCCTTTCACCAAACGGGAGATGATGCATCTTTCCAAGAATACAATCTTTACATTCAAACTTTTGATCTTTAATCTTTTTCATTACAGGAATGTTACAAAATTTTTGCAAGTCTAAATGTTCAAGTCTTTTATACCAAAGAGTAGCATCTAAGGTTACATTACAAGACTCAAAATTTGGTATAACTAAATAATCCATTTTGCATAGTCCACTTTTTCTATGGCCTTGACCAATCACCTTCTTCGATAGGTGATCCTGCACCACACAATGCTTGGATTAGAAATTGACTATACAATTATTATCACAAATTTGAGCAACGGAAAGCAAGTTTAAATTTAGTTTAGGTATGAAGCTTATATTTCTAATTTTAAAATTTTCTTTATCAAAATTTCCTATTTTCTTAATTTGAAGTTTCGTACCATCAACCGTAAAAACATGTTTTCCAATGATATTAAAAGATTCATTTAATGAATTTTCACAATGAGTCATGAAAAGATGCACCCGAATCTAAAAACAAGACATAACTTGAGAAGTGAAGAGAGTGTTCCGGGAGATGCTTGCTTTTTCCTTGAACATTTCTTCTATGTATGCTTTAATGTTGTTGGGCAAGACTCCTTTTTCTTCCACAACTCCCATATTTCTAATTTTTTTTTGAAGAAGAGGACAAGTGGTTTTGATATTCCCACTTTCCTTGTAATAGTGACAAATAATATCATTGTTTGGCTACAGACCCATGGGCTTCTTTGATGTTCTTTCGGCATTTTTTGCATGTGGAGACTTGTATGTCATCAAATTAGCTCCCGGTTTGGATGCGGCAAGAACGACTTCTTTGGCAACATTAATATTTTTCAACCTTGTTTCTTCCATAACAAGGTCGGCCAAAAATGAGTCATCTCTAGGTCTAGGTTTTCTATGTATTAAATTTGATCTAATATTTTCAAATTCATCTCTTAACCCACGCATAAACAAAAAGAAATATTGATTGTTCAAAAACTCTTGAAATTCATTTAATTTATAAAGTTTTCCAAATTTATTAAAGCTCCTAAGTTGGGTCCATAATTCTGAAAGCTCATTGTGATAGTCTCTAATACTTAAATTTCTTTGTTTAAACATTATCATTCTTTCCATCAAATTAATTTGAAAAACAAAATCATCTTGAGAATGAAGTTTTCTTAAATATTCTCAAGTTTCAAATGCATTTTCGAAAGCACTAATTCTATTTCTAAGTTCGTCATCTACATTTTGACAAATAATCCAAGTAATTTTTGCATTCATTTTTTTCATAATTTTAAGTCTTGCTTATATTTTTCATGAGCTTTAACAATCTCATCATCATTCAAACCATCAATATTTAAAATCGGTTCTTTTATGGTTCCATCGACATAATCCCAAAAATCTTTTGACAAAAAATATTTTTTCATGGTCCTTGCCCAACTTTGATAGCATTTTGGGTCAAGAATATATCTAAGCATCTCATTTTGCTCTTCATTTCATGCAAAATCAAAAGATTTAAACTAACCTCAAGTTTAGTATGTTTTCTTGAAATTTGCGCCCGTGACATGCTTTTCAATGCACTCGATTTCTTCAATCCGAGGCCTTGATACCATGTAAATTGGTATTGATGCTTAAAGGTTGGTGCTCATGATGCAACTTTGACAAATCGCCAAGATTCTAAGTCACCTGAGTATTGATGTCAAACTCAAATATTATAATCAAGAGAGCGGAAGCAAGCCAAACGCCAAACAAAAGTTGTACGAAGATGCCAAACGCCAAACAAAAGTTGTACGAAGACAACATAATTTATTCATGAGTGAGTGAGGTATTTTATAGGGATTACATATGGACATGGATATGAAGAAAAAATAGAAGAAAGCCAGCCTTGAAGGCTAGTTATTATGCATAGGACTGCACAGCAGTCCAACGGCTAGTTGACTGACCCCCCAGGCCCTAGTGGCTTAGGCCAGTCTAGCCTCAAACACGGGCCCTAATGACCTGTACCTATTACACTTAACAATCAACATCACACGGAGTGATGCATATTGTGCTAGTCACAACACTGACTAGAACCACATGGAGATGCAACTGGGTCCTGAAGACAAACAAAGCGAGGTAAATCACAAAGATACTGCGACCAAATTAAAATGGATGGCCAACTGACAAGAAGTGTCAACCTTGAAACAGAACTATGACAGGTATTGTTTTGGTCAAACTAGTACTTATGCCTGATTACATACAGAATGGAACCCACATGCACATAGTTCACTAGTTATGATATCAAGCAAACTAAGCTTCACCTTATTTCGCCCTCACATCACTATTTAGGTCGTTATAACAAGTTGTTGCCTGAAATATTGTATCCCTGGAAAGCTTGGTTCCATCAAAAGATCGAAAGTTTCATAAGGTGGTTACCATCACTCCGCCTCTGTATTGTACCCACCGTTACCTGGGAGCTTAAGCTATGGGTCAACAAAATCTTATTTAGCCCAGTTTATTTTAACTTTTATGATATACACAATGTGTAGTCAATACTAGCATTGGAAGCACCCAAAAACTTGAGTGTTGAACTTATATCTATAAGCTTATAACCTTGTTATGTTTTAGACATTTAGTTCATAACAAAGATCCACAATTGTGTCTGCATGTGTATGTGAGAGTGCTTGTGCTGCGAAGTTCACGTAACCATCCACTTGAATTTACACACCAGAAGTCACACCCGTTTATGCATCATGGTGGCAAAGCACTCAAGTTACAGCCTGAAAACAAACCTGCCTTTTGGTGCATATGGTGGTGCAGTCCACAGATCGAGTTATCGACCCAATAGGGGGATTCCTAGTGTTTAGACCCTACTTATTGTCTCAACCTCTGTGTAGCTAGTAACCTTAGCCAACCGAAGACCAACATTACAAATAATTGCCACTGCATTATGGCCTAAAGCAAAGAACTAAGTCAGGATATTATTACCTCGCTAGTCCTGAGTTCAGGCCTTGTAACATGTGCTTCTACTTCAATATTAATAAGAGGCTGCATTGGATTTTCCAACTGTGTATATAATGTTGAAGAATATGCTTATCTAATGTTCCTTGTGTTAGTTTTATGATTTATGATATTTTTTAGGTATTATTGTAATTGCTCAAAGTCGTAAGGGCATTTTGGTAATTTTTTATACTAGGGGTATTTTGGTCAATTTTCGTTTTAAAACTCCTTATATAAGGACTGGTAGGTTGTATTAGGGTAAGAGGTTGAGTGGTAAGAAAGTCACTTATGGAGTAGCACATGTAAAGATCTTAGACCAATCTAGACAAATAGATCTTTGAGGTATATCTTTATTGGATACCCAAAAGATCAAATTATTTATTCATTAGCAGGAAAATATAAGCCCATATGAGGCACTTAGGAACTCGTTGAAGGAGAGAGTCCTCCTGTGGCTGCCCCTTTCTCTTTTCTATTAGTTACTCTCTTTAGGTTTACAACAAAAAGACTTATAAAGACTTTTCTAACTTAAAAGACTAAAATACTCTCATTACAATATCTAATACATCATTAAGGCTTCTCTAAACAGATCCAATCCTAGAACAAATCCAAATCTTCGATTATATCATCTTCTTAACACTCTTCTTCAAGTTGGAAAAAGATAATGATGGCTCCCAACTTAGGAAGAACACTATCAGGAATCCTTCTGTTGAAAGCTTTGGTAAGAATGTCTATATATTGATTTTCAGACTTGATATAAATTAATTGAAATTCCTTGTTTGTGACTTTTTCACTTATAAGGTGGCAATCAATCTCAATATGTTTGGTCCTCCTATAATAGGTTAGATGCAATCTAAATAACAACCTTACTATTATAATAGAGAGGAATGTAGATAAGTATATGATAAAATGCATTCATATGAGCTCTTCATGGAGCATGCATAAATCTACTTACTATTCTCACTGCATATACAATATTAGAACGGGTGATAGTAAGGTAAATCCATTTTTCAACTAGCCTTTGATATATGCCTACATCTTCAAAGATTTCTTCACCAACAAGATGCATTTTTTATTGGTGTCCATTAGAATTATGCTCTTTTTGCAGTCAATCATTTTAGTATCCTGAAGCAGATCCATGACATACTTCTTTTGAGTTTAGAAGATGCCTTTGCTGAAATATAGATCTTCAATTCCTAAAAGGTAATGTAGTCGGTCAAAGTCCTTTCACATCATGCTCTAGAAGATTGCTAGAGACTATAAATGACCTTATTTAACTTATACACTTTATCCTTCAACAACAACAACAACTAAGCCTTTTCCTATACTAGACGGGGTCAGCTACATGGATTCTTTGTTTCCAAAAAGCTCTATCATGTGCCATGTTAGCAGTTAACTCGCAATAAGCTAGATCATTCTTTATTGTTTCTTTCCAACACTTTTGTGGCCGTCCTCTACCTCTTTTAATACTTTCCAAATTTAGTTTTTCATACCTACTTACAAGTTCTTCTTCTCATCTTCTTTCTATATGTCCAAACCATCTTAAACGATATTCTCTCATTTTATCCTTTATTGGTGTCACTCCTAATTTGTTTCTAATAACCTCATTATTATTCTTTCTATATGTCCAAACCATCTTAAATGATGTTCTCTCATTTTATCCTCTATTGGTGCCACTCCTAATTTGTTTCTAATAACCTCATTATGTATATGGTCTTTTCTTGTATGACCACTCATCCATCTCAACATCTTCATTTATGTCACAAACATCTTTTATACATGTTAGATGGTTAACTGCCCAACACTCAAAACCATAAAACATGGCAGGTCTAATTGTTGCTCTATAATATTTACCTTTTAACTTTAATGGTATCTTCTTATCACAAAGAATACCTGATACTCCTCTCCATTTTAACCAACCAGCATTAATTCTATACGTAACATCTCCATCAATTCTTCCATCACTCTAAAAAATTGACCCTGGGTATTTAAAACTTTCCTTTTAGGGATGCAATATGTGACAATTTTAATTTCGATGTCCTCTGAAGTAACCAAATAATCAAACTTATATTCCATATATTTTGTCTTTGTTCTACTAAGTCAAAGGCCTTTGCTTTCTACTGCTTCTTTCTATAGTTCCAATTTTCTATTAACTTTTTCCTTAGAATCTTCCACTAACACAATGTCATCTCCAAATTATATACACCAAGGCACTTCATCTTAAATATGTTTTGTTAACTCATCAATCACCATTATAAATAAGTATGGACTTAAAGTTGATCCTTGATGTAACCCAATATTAACTTCAAAGAAGTTTGTCATTTCTTCATGAGTCCTCACACATGTTTTTGCACCATCGTACATGTCTCTTATAAGGTTAACATATGACAATGGGATACCTCTTTTTTTCAAGGTTCTGCAAAGAACCTCTCTCGATACCCTATCGTAAGCTTTTTATAGATCAATAAATATCATGTGAAGATCTTTCTTTTTTGCTCTGAAATGTTCCATAAACTTTACTTGTCTTAACCTATGTTCGATAATTCTTTCCCACAATTTCATAGTATGGCTCATTAACTTGATACCTCGATAATTCACACAATTCTGAATGTCTCTCTTGTTCTTATATACGGGTATAAGTGTACTCGCTCTCCATGCCTCGAGCATCTTTTGGTTTCTCCATATTTCATTAAATAGTCTTGTGAGCCAAGTGATTCCTATTTCTCCTAGTATTTTCCAAACTTCTATAGCAATATTGTCTGGTCCTACTGCTTTACCACCCTTCATATGTTTAAGCGCCTCTTTGACTTCATTCTTTTGGAAAAAATTATGGTTTATATATTTTTTTGATTTGGCTAACTCTCCTAAGCTAATACTAACATCTTTATTTTCATTAAAAAGCTTATAAAAATAGTTTTCCATCTATTTCTCATATCATCATTTGCTACTAGAATTTTTTCATCCTTGTCTTTGATGCATCTACCAAAATTAAGATCTTTAGTTTTCTTATCTCTAGCCCTAGCTATCCTAAAAATATCTCTTTCACCCTCTTTTGAGTTGAGTTTTTTATATAAATCCTCTCAAATTTTAGCTTTTGCTTCACTGACAGCCTTTTTTGCTTCCTTCTTTGCTTTCTTATAAGCCTCTAAAGTTTCACTAATTTTTTTAGCATAATGTAATTTGTAACATGCCCTCTTTGCCTTGATTTTATTTTGCATTACTTCACTCAACCACCAAGCTTCTTTTTGTGCCGGTACACCTCCCTTAGATTCACTTAACACATCTTTTGCCACTTTCCTAATATGTATAGCCATATTCTTCCACATATCACAAGGTGTACCAACATAATTCCAACTTCCAAGCATCTCCTTGAAGGACTTTATATTTAAATATATCTTCTTTCTCGCTTTTTGAGGTTTCACCATTTAGTTCGAATAGCTCGATGCACTCTTTTCTTCTTTGTCCATTTTTTTATTTGTAAATCCATAACTAAAAGTCGATGTTGGGTGGTTAAACTTTCTCCTGGAATTATCTTGCAATCTTTACAATATGCTCTATCTTTTTTTTTACAAATAAAGTAATCAATTTTTGTTTGTGATAAGCCACTCTTATAAGTAATTACATGTTCATTTCGTTTTTTGAAGATTGTATTGACTATAAATAGATCAAATGCCATAGCAAAATTTAAAATCTTCCTACCTTCCTCATTTATATCCCCAAAACCAAAGTTTCTATGAATACCTTGATATCCTAATGCCTCTTTACCGACATGTCCATTTAAGTCTCCTTCTAAACAAATCATCTCCCTTTGTGGAATCCTTTGAATCACCTTATCTAACTCTTCCCAAAAAGTTGTCTTTATACTGTCTTCTATGCCTACTTTGGGTGTGTAAGCATAAACTATATTCAAAACCTCTGCTCCTAACACTAATTTCAACATCATGATTCGGTCACCATATCGTTGTATGTATACTACACTATCCTTTAAATTTTTATTTATAATAATACCAACTTCATTTCGAGCATTTTTCTTACTTGAGTACCATAATTTAAAACTTGTATCCTCTATCTCCTTTGCTTTTTCTCCAACCCATTTTGTCTCTTGTAAATATAGAATATGAATATTTCTTCGAATCATAGTATCTACCACCTCCATTAGCTTACCGGATAATGTTCCGATATTCCAAGAACCAAAACGAATCTTATTATCTAGGACTAGTTTCCTTACCCCCCGCATGTGTCCATATTAAAAATGCGGAGACCCTCTTTGTAAATTATTCACTACATTCGGACGGTAATGTAGTGGGACTAACTTCTTTACTCACACCCGTACATGATGTGGGAACCTTCTCTATAATTGATTCACTATATCTGGGCAAAAATATAGTGACCCTTGCTTACTTATCAGTGCATTCGGGCTTTGCAGCGCGTCGCTAGGCAAGAACACCCCAAAGCAATGCTCATAATTTGTTTAATCCATGGTATAAAAATCCGACAAAGTTTTACACTGGCTGTCAGAATCCTAACACAACCCTCCTCCATTATTCGGGCTTGGGACCGACAATGCAAGGGTGATCTCTTACATGGGCAGAGTTACACCTTATCCTTCAACCCATTTTTATTGAATTCAAGTGATAACTCTATATAAATTTTCTTGGAGAAACAAATTTTTCACATCTAGTTACCACATATCTCAACCATTATGAGCAGATAGACTCATGATAATTCTTATGAAAGTCATTTTTGCCACTAGACCAAATATTTTATTATAGTATGTTCCGTATGATTGACTATATCCTTAGACTACCAATCGGGCTTTTTATAATATTCAACACTTTCATCAGCCTTAAATTTCATTTTTATCCAGCTTCCCTCATGAAACCTCCTCAACGATGTAGTGCCAAGCAATTCAAGCCCGATGGAATTTGTTCCTACTACAAAATAATCAACACAAAAAGTGTTGCAGTGAACCGGTTTTGGACTCAGGTGATTTCCAACCCAACCCATTGCACTGACTTGGGTTCAAGTAGAGTTGTTCAAGCATGCCAGCCTGACTCAACTCGTCAAAGAAATGCTCAGCTCAGCTCGAAGCTCCAATCCAGCTTCAAGCTTTGTGTTTGAACTCCACTTGAGCTATAGTCGAGCAACTCAAGCTTAGGACCAATCCTTTTGGAGCATGAGCAAGCTTAGCTAGTCTCTCAAACGATCCTAGTGGGACTGATCTTAAGAATGAGCGTGAACTTTTAGTTTGAATTTGATCCAACAATTTAATAAGAAAAGCCCATGATACTACACGATCTTAGGGGGGGGGGGGGGGGGGGGGGGAGGGGGGAAAGCCCATGACACTGGTTTGCCCTTTTCGATTATCTTCTCCCATTATTGTGAACTACATTTAATTGTATAATGCTTAATTGGACTGACGAGCAACTCGAGCTAAGTATTAGCAAGCAACTTAGGATTTGGCAACCTACCCAATGTCTAGCTCAATTGGATCTGGGCCTTCGTCCTAGAAAACCGGGATGAGTTTGCATTATAATTTAAAAATAGGTCCATCTTGAATAGCTTGCAAGCAACTTGCTCACTTGCACCCCTACAATGTGATTGATGCAACCGATTTAACCAAAAGTCAAATTGATCCAGCAAGTAAACCCCCTTATTAGTGGATTCAGTCATGTTGTGCTTTTTTGTATATTCAATGACGTCGGTCTGCCAACTATGAGTCACTGAGAGTTGAGGTATAGACATTGTTGAGGGTATCTCCCTATTTAGGGAGATGCTGTTGAGATGCATCTCTCCATCTAGAGCTCCATCTAGAGAGCTATCACAATTCTCTCTAGATGGAGAGAAGTGGTTCAACCATATCCCTATCCTCCCTCGACTATAGCAACCCAATAAAAAAAAGATGGGAAAGAACAAGATTGATGATGGACATACAATGCCCATCTTTTTTGTGTTTAATCAACCACTCTTCCTCAAATACAATAGATTTTATTCTCCTTTCTTTATCCAACTTGACAAGAAATATTATTGGTTATTTTAAGGATTTGTTGGTTCTTCTATTCAATTGTTTTTTATGTTGAATATAAATCGATAATGCATGAAATCTATAAAAAGAGGATTTCAAATAGTTGCTAGAAGTTGCAGGAAATTGTCAAAAGATACCAAGAGCAATGCCAAAATCATATGTATTTGCATGAGAGAAAGGAAAGGGATGGTGTCAGGGTATTTTTGGTATGTTTAGAAAAAGGGTATGTGAATCGTAAACCTGGTATGTAAATTAGTAATTATGGTTTTGAAAGTGTACATTGTGACATGCACATTACTATACATACACCAAGGTTTTTACTAAACATACGCCTTCTATTGTGATTTTCTCAAAATGTCCCTTACGGTCTCACTTGAATTGTCCATTCTCACATCGATTGAAGAATTGTGTATGAACAATGTCCACAACATTGGGGACTTTCAGTTTTCATTTTTTCCTTCATGTGCTTACATCGAACGAAGGATCATGGTCACATCAATTCAAGGATCATGCTTGGATCAATTGGAATTGAGTTAAGTATACTTGTTTTTTTGGGTTTATGTTTTTTACATCTTCTTGGAGTGACTAAGAGGTTGTATGCTAGTCAAGAAAGAGATGCAACATTGTGTCACTCCCTCTTTATCGGATTTGTGAAAATGATCCCTAGAAATGTCCAATGATGGCAACAATTGCACCCAATTGCCTTCGCCTTCTCCTAAACATGTACCAAAATAATCTTTGTTGGAACAATCTTTCTTTCTCCTAATAGACCATGACCTGACACTCTACGAAGTTGGAATCACCCACTACCTATAGCCTCTTGGCACACCCTTCTCTCATACCATATATATGCATATTTGCGTCTCAATTGAAAGAAATAGGAAGAAGAAGAATTTGATCTTTATTCTCCAAAAGTGAAATCTGTATTCAATAGTTATCTCCTCTTATAATAGTTCAATGAGAGCTTAAATAATAAAATTATATCATATAGAAATGGATCCAAATGAGACACCCCAAACTCAAGCTAAATGATACCCTAAATGATCCAAAACTAGATCCAAATGACATCAAACTGAATCCAAATAATTTATACTCTCTAAACATTCTAGTGGTGGTTATACATGACTACTTATTATATAACCAAAGCAAATAACAAAAGACCTAAACAAAACTACTAAAAGTTATGTCAAGAGCTCAACCTACATGGCATGCAAACCTCTTATGTCCTGCATGGAACGCGTGCATGGACTAATGGAAAAAGCTTTGTTACATGTCACTTTATATGCTAAAACCTTTGTCATACCAAGCTTTTATTGGTGGCACAATTGTGGTACATTGCCTTTTTCCAATGGCATGGCGTGGACACGATCTGGTGCTTGAGTCAACGGGTGTTAGCCACAAACCTCTCCTCTACATAGTGCATCCATGATGTGTCATTCTTCCTTCCAAGTTGTGCCCAACTTGTGTCGTACATATATATATATATATATATATATATATATATATATATATATATATATATACATACATATATGTTATACATGTAATATTGTCAATCTTATCATTGCTTATATTGCATATTTTGTTATATATTCACATATTCAAATGAAACATTTGTTTTGAATTTTCTAGTCATCGTAGAGATAGTAAAATGCCTTTGAGTTGACATATAATAGATGACTATTGTGACACTAGAAGGAGGAGTATGTGGAGTCATCATAGGCAAATTCTACTAGGATTCAACCCCGCTTCAAGATGTATTATGCAAAAACTTTTTCAGGGTACCATGATGAAGCTAGTCCTTCAGAGTTTCATCCTAATGAATACTCTATAGATGTTAATGATGATGTCACTTCCCCTATCCCAACATTATTTCCTAGTTTTGTAAGCTATATTGCATATATGGTTTGGCAGGAGCAACTAATTTTAAACTCTTCTATGATATAACATTTTGTCCATTATAAGTAAAAGATTGCTAGATACAAATATAACTAACAAACATGTGTGTAATTATCTAGGAATTATTAAAATTGATGACATGTTATATGAGATATAATGTTGTAGTTGAGTAGCCATTTTCTCAAGTAGTACAAGGTAGTTGGCAATATATTGTGCGACAATTTGAGTTGTCTAACAGATTTATTGTTTGACTTTGGATTAGTCATTGCTCATTGCTTTTATTGAGAGATGATAACTTGATACTAACAACTTCTATATGTCATGGAGTGAGATGATTATCACTTTCTATGAGCATGAGATTCTAGGACTTTCGATGGGCAGTCACCTTGTAATGAGCAATGGAGAGGATGGATATGATAAATATTATGGCTTAAGTGACATGTATGTACTATGATGAAGTTCAAAGGTGTGAAGTTCAAGATGCTTTAGCTATGTGCTTAGAGAATGGAGATTTCTAAAAGGCTTTGCTATCTTTGTTCTATTATATAGGGTGTATCGTGTACTAGGATAAATCAAGGGACAAGGTACTAATTTCTATTATGTAGTTATGGGCTTCTGCCTTATCGATGGTCGGTGAGTATGCATGGGATGCAAGGATGTTGGTTTATTTATATGTACAATTAAGAAAGACTTCCACACATGGATACATGAGCTTAGTAGCCATAGTACTATGTTGTAGGTAATAATTGAGCATTCTGTTTATTTTAGTGTAGCAATAATAATTTCATAATTAAGTAATCAAAATATATTTTGTGTTGTAGGCATGGATTTACCAATGTTTTTTGGTATTTAGAGTGAGGCAACACCTTGGGTGGGTTGACAAGCAACCTTGATGCAGTAAGGTGGATAAACAATATCATTTATAGGGATCATCCTATTGATTATCTTGATACGAATCATAGGCTACTGGACTTGATATTGGCTCATGAAATATGTGATTATTAATATGTATAATAAAAGTTGGTTATTCTTTATCATAGTCAATGAATGTTACTACAATAATGTTGATATTATTTTCTCATCTTTTTTCACATATCACACAACAACCTTATTGATAGAAAAGCTACACAAGATATACCTATCACTTGTCTCAATTTCATGAATTAAACATCATGGAATTGCATATATAAGACCAAGTTGCTTGTGAATTTGGTGATTGTCAATTGATCCCAATTGATTACTCATTATAGCACATAGGCTAGAAAAGCTACATGTCTATAAGGTAAAGAGCATCATCCATAAGATGCATAGTGGTAGTTATACAATTCATGTTGTCCTCAACCATAACATCTTGGTGTTCAAGCATCATACATTCATATATGAGTTGGTATAATGCACAAACACATCCATTTCTATTGAGAGATTTTGTATGTTACTATGGACACCTTTATCCTATATTAGGCCATTACCCTTCAATGTCAAGGATGACTGATCAGGTAAAGTAGTATTTTATTATTTGTCTTTTGTTTTATAGCTTATCCTATTGTAGATGTGAATTTTAATTTTGAAGTCTATGTAGAGACTTGAAACAAAATTCACAAACCACGAGTGTGCGAGCGTGTCAGCTAGTTTGCTCAAACTAGCAAAGATGATTTCTCACTTTTATAGTGATTGTGGATAAGTGAATTCTTTTCAACATATGCCTTCTTAAACCGATGCTCAAGGGTCAGCCTAGATGCTTGGAAAATTGTTTCGAGATCCGGTAAGTTTTCAAAACAAAATTTTAATTTCAAAAGCTTGATAAAATCGTGAACTTACTTTTTAATTCAAAACATTACAAATCTTAAAAAACATAAATTGGTTATGTTTTCATGTACTTATTTCTAATTTTTTAAAATAGTTTTAAATCTTAAAAAATTCTCAAAATATTACAAAACACAGAGTTTGATATGCAAATTTAGAAACTATTTTTATTTTTATTTTAGCCATAGATTTATGCAATTAAATTTGAGAATATACCCCACTTAGATTTTTGAGATAAATCTGTAATAAAGAAACAAAGGTTTAGAAAAATGACTTTATCTTTGTACTCAGATCTCCAATTTTTATGAAATTAGAATTGTTGAAAATCTATAAATTAAGCTTTCCAATGGGACCATTTTCAATCAAAATGGTTCAATGTATACAAAGATATGGGATTATGTCCCAATCTCTTTTGCAAGAACTTTTGGTTTACAGATGTTGTTTCGATTTCACTCGATCTTCTCCGATTTTATTTAAGGTGGTGGGCGATCCTAAAATTCGTAAATTTTTTGTGAACAGTGTATGTGTATGTATATTAGGCATGCAAAATTTTAGCATATTTGGAGTAGGGGGTAAGTAAATAAAAATCATTCATCAGACATGTACAGAGTGTAGAAAACAGTTTTTTAGTTTTTACAAGTTTAGTGCATGTATTTCGTCTGAATAAAAAAGACAATCTATAGTTATTCAAAATGAATGAAATTATAATTATATCCTAAGCATAGAGGGGATTACGAGGTATTGAATCTTATATTATATATTGGAGTAGAAAAGATTGAAAATCAAACACAACAGATAATACATGAATGTAAAGGGAACGGGACAACATATAATCCTTAATTATTATATCAATATGGAGACATGAGCTCCTTAATTACAATCCCATTAATCTTAATGAAAGAGGAAAAAATAATAATTAAAAAGGAAAGAAGGGACATGTAGTGGAAGAATAGAAAAGGAAAGAAGACACGAGCCTCCTTCTCCTTCTTCTTTCTCTCTTACTCTCTCTCTATCTTTCTCTCTTTTTCTCTCTTTCTCTCCCTCTTGCTGGTAACGAATTCCCTTGGATGATTGCTGGGTTTGAAGATGGAATTCGATCGATGATTGATGCCTTTGTGGCCCCCCTCAAGGGCCCTTTTATAGGCAAAGGATTGCCTTTTGCTGATGCTCCTTGTAAGTCAACTTACCCAATGAAATATGGTAAGTTATCTTGTTTAAAACCTGCTAAAATCGGCCAAGCTTGGGGTTGTTTAATGACCTACTAAATCGAGCATCCATGTTGTTGTATCCACTTGCTAAAATCGGCTCAAGTTGCCTTGTGTTGTCTTGCTGAACTCGACCATGCTTGTAGCTGGATGACTTACCAAATTTGGTTCAAAGTGTTGCCCATGTTGTTTGTAGATATGAAAATTTTATTCCAAAGCCTATGTGGAGACTTGAAATAATTTTTTTACTAAAACTAGCAAAGTTGTAAATTTGACTTTGTGAGGCGATTATGGGGAAGCGAGATCTTTCCGTCTTATGCCTTCTTCAATCGACGCTCAAGGGTCAACCTAGACTCTTTGAGGATTGGTCTAGATCAGATATGATTTCAAATCCACTTTAAAAAAATCCAAGAGACTTGATCAAATTCGTGCAGAAGACAAATTTTGCTAAGTTCTGAAAAATAGAGACCGGTCCTGTTTTCAGACCTTGCTTTCTGATTTTTTTTTCAATAACTTCCAAATATCCAAAAATCATGAAAATTTTATCATATATGAGATTGTGTGTGTAAATGAAGTGTTCCAAGTTTTAGGTCAATCGGAGCAGAAATGTGGAAATGAAAAATAAAATATTAGACATATGCAGAGATGTTGAAAACAATTTTTCTGTGTTTATAACATACGTGATGCATTCATCCGAGATTAAATGACATAATCACAAAAAACGTAAAGTAAACTGCTGATGGGAAATGAATGGAAATATATATTAGTTAAGCATAGAGGGGGTTAGGAATTATAGGAGTTTATAAAATATAGAGAGGTAGATAATCAAGAAAGCAAACAAGTAGAGTGCATAAGTATGAAACGAAATTTGCAGCATATCTACTTGCTATTACAACATAGGGAGAGACGAAGCTCCATTATTACAATCTCTTTCTTAAATTGAATATAAAGAAGAGAATCAAGACTAACAATAGAAGAGAAGTACTTACTTACCAGCCTCCAAGGAAAACCAGATACAAGAGGGATCATCCCCTTCATCTTCTACTTTCTCTTCTTTCTCTCTTTTCTCTCTTCTCTCTTTTTTTTTCTCTCTTTAATTGCAGCAACTCCTACCTATCCTAGACTCTCCCTCTCCCTTCACTCCAACCTTGGAAAGCCTCTCTCTATGTGCAAGATGCTCAAGTTGCTTAAGATGCTGGAAACATCCCCCCTTGGCCTCTATTTATAGGCCAAGGAAGGCTCTTTCTAGACCCTTCCATGGGGGTGGGTTGGACATGAGTCAAGAGACCCATGTCTTGCTTCACCTTTTGGCTGGCCCAAGACCTTCACATGGGCAAGCTTTGTTGTCCCAACATGACATGGTTGGACCAACCCCATGTGGGTTGGTCCTTGGCTCGAGCTAGGTGCACCTTGGCACAGTTTGGATGCAACCAGCTAGGTGAGTCCCAATGCAATCGGCTGGTCTTGCTTTACTTCTTGGCTGGACCAAGACCTTGCGTGCTTCGGTGGTCCCATCATGGTCAAGTGTTGGACTAGCCCATGCAACCTTGGATGTGGTTTGGTCCTCGGCTCGAGCTAGGTGCCCCCAAATATGGCTGGTTGGACCTAGGTGCTTCCAAATGCAATCAACTAGGGGATCTATCCTTGGTGAATTTGGCCAAGGTATCCTTGCATGCTCGAGCCATGTCTTCATGAAGCTTTTCCTTGATGAGCCCCATTGGTCCGATAATGTGGGCTTGGCCATGGCTAATTTTGGTGTGAAAATGAGTTTGTTTAAGGTGTCTTTATTTGAAAACCCTTAAAAGACTCAAAACCGCAAATTTTTCTTTTAAAAGGCAAATTTTCTAAAAAAATAAGTTATCAAGAAAATTTTTGGGTGTTTACATTGTTGAATTCGGCTAGATCATAGTTGTCTCATGGATGAACCGAAGATAGTAAGTTTTGAAGGATCTTGTTCAATCGGCCAGGCAATGTTTGGATGACTTACCAAATTGGGCACCATGGTTGCACATGGTAAGTCCTTTTATTCATTCATATTGAAGCCAGCCAACCCACCTTGGAATGGTAAGTTGTATGGCTCAATCCTGCTGCAATTGATTTGGAAACTTCCATACTGAATCGGTTGAACTTGAAGTGGTAAGTTGCTTCCTTGTCGAATTTGACAAGACTTGGTATTGGTAAGTTACCTTGTTCCAAATTGTTGAAATCATCCAGGTTTAGTATGTGGCAAGTTGCCTCTTTCTTGCTACCAAATTGGGTCATGCTGAAATCATCCAGCCCATGACATGATGACTTACCAAATTGAGCATTTCATGGCTTCGTATGGTAAGTAGACTGGTTCAATAATGCTGAAATTAGCAAGTCGATAACTGCTCATATCTTGCCAAGATAGGCCACTTTCCTTTCTCTTGAATGCCAACTTTCCTTTCTTCAACGCCGACCTTCCTTCTTGGATTTCAACCTTCTTGAACATCAACCTTTCTTCTTGGACACTGACATTCCTTTCTTGAACATTGACCTTCTTTATTGGATGCTGACTTTCCTTTTTAGATGCCGACATTCCTTTTTTCTTGACAGGCACCTTAGACCACTTGCCTAATACTTAGATCTTAAAATGGTAGGTTACCTTACCCAACAATGACGAAATTAGAAGGTGCTTCATCGGTGCCTTTTTTGTTCATACCATCTCCTCTTTTCGGGGAATTTGCCTCCTTTCAGTTTGAGTTTCATATAAGGCATGTATGATTTCAAACGTTTTCTTAAAAACCATTTTTATATTTGCAAACATCAAATTTAATAAAATCTTCAAATATTATTTTTGGAAAATACTGAGTTTTATTCCCAGTTTTTGTTTGCACGGGTGACCTGCTTTCGCTCTGTGAGTTAATCTTTATCACTTTAACCCTTGGGTGTAGGGTGTCAAATTACTTTAACCTTTTTAATGGGTGTAGGGTATCAAACCACTTTAACCCTTTTGATGGGTGTAAGGTATCAAACCACTTTAACCCTTGGTTATAGGGTCTTAAAATGAGACTACTCTCGATTGGGCGAGTTTTTGAGGTCTGATTTGGATTTGGTTTATTTAAGGGTTTTGAAATTTTATAAATTTGTCAATTTGTAAACATTTTTGGGTTTGGTTCCCAATGTCTCATTTTCAATTGTTTTTTTGAATAAAACCATTTGAAATCATCCTTGCTTTGAAGGCAGTCATTTGAAATAGCAAAACCCACCAATTTGGCCATGAGGGCAAAGTAGTTATTTTTTGAGCTTTTATCAAAATGAGATTTTTTTGAGAGGGATGCAATATACTCTTATTTTGAGAGATGCAAAACCTACAAAAATGAGTTCGTTTAAGGTATCTTTATTTGAAAAACCCTTAAAAGAGCAAAAACTGCAATTCTTGTTTGAAAAATACAGAATTTCTAAAAGATCAATTTTTTATTTTGGAAAAAAAAAATTGGGTGTTTACACCTATGAAAGTAATCACCCACCTATCATATTTGTTATTGTAGTGTGTTATATATATCATGCGGATGATGAGACTTGTAATATGAACACTCAGATAATACTCATGTTTGTTGTTGTTATGACATGATGTGATGAACCTCTTATATGATTGCTGTGAGAGAGTATACAAATTGGTGGCTGACACATGCTCGAAAATGATGAACATTAGATGCAATTGTTTTGGGTGATTCTAATTGTATGTGGTTGCATCTATATTTGTAATTAAGTGAATGTATATGTATTTATAATTATGTGACTAATTGAATTCACTTTTCTCTCTCTCTTGTTTCTCTCTCTCTCTCCCTCCCTCCCTCCCTCTCTTTATATATAGATATATGCAATATGCTTGTAGTACCTCATTGATGCCCTTTAGAAGAAATTGAGATAAATAAATAGAGTAATTATATAACTAGGAAAATAAGTAAAGTGATGTTATAACTCAAACAAGAAAAGAATTTGCAACTTGGTACACAAGTAGTTGATCGTCATCCACATAATATATATTATCATTGCTCAGTCCTCTTAGTTTTAGATAGGTTGCAATATGCCAACAGAACAATAAATCTTAATTGACAATGCTTTCATATCTATAGTATTGCCAAGATAAAAAGATAGGTGTCATCGATGATCCATTCACCATATGTATCTACAAAAATATGACATAAGATAAGTCATAAAACTCAATATAATATTTTAATATATAACAATTTGAAAAACATGTTCTTACCATAAAAAATGTCATGTTGAATTATCACAGGGCATGTACAACACGTCTCATAATGTGATTGACCATTGTTTTCCAATAATATAAGGTACATTATCAATCCAACATTGTAGAGTTGTACTAATACAACATTTCACACAGTAGCTATGATCCAACCAATGTCAGGCATCAATATCCAATGCTTAGAAGGATATTGATTATCCTCTCAATATGTAATGTGATAATATGCAATGTGATGGAGAACAATAACAACACTTCCCTCCTTTATAAAATCTGTAGAGTATATATTGTTGGTGACTTGTGACCTCCCTAAAACATAATCTACAAGCCTTAAACTATCATGTCTCAACATCTCTTAAAAAAGCCCTAATGACGTGTAGTTATAGCTACCATCTTCAAGAACATTCACCTCAACAACATTTATTCAGGATTATCATATATTCAATTCAATTCATATGTTTAATAATAGATTTATCTGAAGGAGGTCGAACCTAACAATGGTGTAGACTCATTCTCAAACGACTGACTTGCCTAGGATCATATGGTTTCCTTGAAAGCCCAACTTTATCGTCTCCAAACCAAATTGGATAGGGCTCATAGTGATCGAGCTAGTCTCGATTCTTTAGGTGACACACCTCCCATTATTTTTATTATCGAGGTGTTGCAAACATTATTGAGGCTTGTAGAAGCCACACCTTCAATTGCCCCAATGCACCTTTTAGATGTCCTAAAGTACATAACCCAAGAAGTTTCAAGGGGTTTGAGACAACACGAAAATGAAGAACTTCTTATATGATGTTGATGTACATTTTGAGGCTACGAGGATGCTCAAGAAGGATCAATTGCTGACCATCATCTTATACCTAGATGATGATGTCAAACTGTGATCTTAAGTCAATCAACATCTGTTGGGGCTGGATGGACAACCATCCATCAATTTGAGGGATATTTTTAAGGTAGGGCTACAAAACAATTTATGCCATATACAGATTGGCAGACTCGAGAGTCCCTTTCGCTACTCAAATATATGAGAACTATGAGAGAATATATTTGTAAGTTCTCTACAACAATTCTCCACACAATATGAGCACAAATGACTAGTTATTCTAATTCATACATGGGCCTTAACCAAGGTCTACCTCAAGTCACTAGCTGAAGAGATGCATAATTGACCAATTCTCGTATAAAGTAGCTCATCCCACACCTCCAATAAATCTGTCAAGCCGGCTTCAACTTGATTTTTACTCTACATGTATATAGGATTATCAAGACCTAGTTGCCTCACTTGGTCAAGAATATCCCATTTTAAGCGTGAAAGAGTTGCAACCGTCTCCACCTTTCTCTTGCAGCTTAGTGCATCCAAAACCAAGTTTTGTTTCAAGGCCGATATACCCATACAAAATCATACTCCTCTAATAACTCCAACCATCATGTTTGGCATGCCGTCAACTTTTTCTAGTTCTTTAAGAACATGTTGGCGACATTATCCATCACTATAATAGACACAAATAAACTTGCCATTTTGTAGGCAATAAACCATAGCTAGAAGCTCTTTCTCATGTATTAGGTACCTAGACTCAACATCCTTGAGCTTTCAACTCTCATAATAAACCAGATGTCCATCCTCTATCAATACACTAATGATAACAATATCATTGACATCCATATAGACCTCAAAAGGCATATTAAAGTCGATCAATCTCAAGACCAACTCTTTTGTGACTACCTTCTTCAATTCTACAAACATGTGATCATGACAATTTGTCCAAACCTAGGAAGTCATCTTCTTCAACAACTCAATCAAGGGGATTGTAATCTTTGAAAAAATTTTGATCAATCACTGATAGTAATTGGAAAGTCCCAAGAAACTCCTCAACTTAGTCAAACCATGGGGTAGCTCCCACTCATCAATCGCACAAACCTTCCTTTAGTCCATCTTCACAAGTCCGTGGACTATTATGACTTAAGAAAGAGATCTTTTGACTAGCAAATTCATACCTCTCCTTCTTGATATATAGAGTATGCTCTCTAAGCCTTGTAAAGACAATCCTAAGATGCTCAATATGCTTACCCAAGGTCCTGCTATACATGAATTATATCATTCAAATAAACAACAACAAAAGTATCTAACAAGTTGTGTAAAACCTCATTCATAAACTTACTGAAAGTAGTTAAGGTATTGGTGAGTCCAAATAGTATCACCAAGAACTCGAAAAACTCATATAGAGTAATCACAATGGTTTTCTTTTCATCACTAAGAGCAATTTGTACTTACCAATAATCGGATCGGAGGTTCATCTTATTGAACTACCTAGCACCACTTAGGTGGACAAACAAATCAACAAGGGGAGGGGATATCGATCCCTGACTGTAATCTTATTTAATGCCTTGTAGTCCACACACATACGAAGAGTGCCACCTTGCTTTTCCTAAAATAAAATGAGAGAACCATATGGACTCTTCAAAGGTCGGATCATACTTGCCTCAATTAACTCACCAAGATGGCACATGATCTCGGTCAACTTAGAAGAGCCCATCTTATAGGTTAATCGGCAAGGGGGTACACACTTGGTGTGAGCACGATAGCATGATCTGTCTCATGTCTTAGCATCAACTTCTTAGGTAATTTTAGAGGAATTATCTCACGAAACCAATCAATACACTTACACAACAATTGATGAACATCATGGCACTATTGTTGGGCGACGAACTAGATGTGGCCTACCTCAGTGCAACAGTAAGGACATGGCTAGCCCAACTGTGGATTTATCTAGATTTGAAAGGAATCCAAGAGCGCGCAAAGATAATATCAACATTACTAAAAGATGTTAGGCCAAATGGGTTCACAGGCCAGGCCAGGGTGAGTGTCACATGCGCACAAGCCAATATTGGGAATCAAGCCTTGATGGAAACAAACTGAAACTTGAGGACTTGAGCTTGTTGGGACTACTTGAAGTACGGAATGTTCCATGATCCAGCCAAATCATGGTGATGCAAGAAGTAGAACGAACCATGGAATGATTTCTTGAATGTTTGAGGCATGCACACAAACTAAGTGAAGCCGATCAAGATATGCAATATTGGGCACTAACTAGTCCAACTCAAGACTTTGGATCGATCCATTTATCCCAACTTAGAACTAGCTCATTAATGTGCATTACAAGCAACCAAGAATTGGATTCCAGAAAATCTAAGCATCGGCTATTATTAGCCAACCTATTGAATTAATATTGCCCTATTTATAGGCTGAAATTATTTATCATTAAAAGATAGCTTCATTCCCAAAGGACCAACCATTATTCTCTTTAAGATGGCAATTATGTTGGCCTATTTCAAGCAGTTGGGAATAATGGCTTCTTAGCTGTCCTCTTGCCTCTCCATGCAACCTAGTTTAGAGGGTTGTTCTAAGCTATATAAATACATCCATATGAATGAAAAAGAGGTGGTGATTTTCTATGACATTTTTGTATTCCAAATCTCTCTTATCCTTAACCAATTGTGAGTGAGGTGGTCTTTATCACAATGAAGAGGGGTTTGACATCACCAAGCAGGTTAGCATTCCCTTCTCCATTGGGAAGAACTATCGAGATAAGGTACTATATGTAGTTTCCATGAAAGCGGGTCATTTACTACTCAGACGACCATGGTAGTTCGACTGAATGACTACTTATGATGAGTTTTATAATACTTATTCTTTCATGAAAGATGAAAAAAATCATCCTCATATCACTTAGTATAGAGCATAATGAAAAGGAACCCGATAATACTAGTAAGAATTATAAGCCAAATCGTGTATTTCTTGAGCAAGAAAAGAAGGATTATCTTGTTTCCCTCATTCCAAAATAAAATTCCAAGAAAGAGAGCTACATACCATAAGACACTCGATCTTCTTGCATCAATTTAAGTGATAAAATTATTACATTGAATCCGCCAAATGAAAAACTAGAGATTGTCGCTAATCTTGAAACCAATGATGCTCCCTTTAAGGAGTTGGATTCCAACCTGGCCAACAAAAAATGAAGGTGAGGAAAAGAATGCAGAATTTGGCCTCTTGTTTCCAAGTGCGGCGTCTCAATTTGAGTTCAATGATGAGGTTCATCTAAGCAAAGACCCTTATGCCAAACAAGCAATTAAAGCAGGTTTTTCACGATTAAACCTCAATAATCAAGAATACTACATTGCATCGATTGATTGTATGACAAGAGTAAGTATTGTTGTGGAGCTTTGCTTGCTGCATGTGGTTAATGATATGTTTGAAGTATATGCTGCAACTATTTGTCTCCAACTCAAGATGAGCTTATTTATTCGTGACCTTAACCAAGAAGGAAAGGCTATTGCAAAGTTGGCCACAAAAAATATCATCATTTTCTGCGAGATAAGATATATTCAATCATACTATTTCATGTCCCTGTACTTGATATTATTTTAAGCCTAATGAATTCACTCAAGATGAATGTGTAGAAGTTCTATCATCATAATAGAGATTGAAGCTCAAAGAGCATCCCCACCATTTTTTGTATATAGTACCTAAGGTAAAATATTTTTACTTCTTGAGTCGTAGTTCCCTCTAGTTTAACCTTAGTAGGTATAGTTCTCTATTATATTCAATCATACTATTTCATGTCCCTGTACTTGATATTATTGTAAGCCTAATGAATTCACTCAAGATGAATGTATAGAAGTTTTATCATCATAATAGAGATTGAAGCTTAAAGAGCATCCCCACCATTTTTTGTATATAGTACCTAAGGTAAAATATTTTTACTTCTTGTCATAGTTCTCTCTAGTTTAACCTTAGTAGGTATTTTCTTATGTTGTTTCTTTTGGTAGTTAAGTGTACTAGGTCTCGAGTAATGTGTCTTGGTAGGAAAACTTTGTAATGAACAATGCCGAGAACTCTTTACAAGCAGCTTATGGGAGATCACCTTGAGATGGAAATTGAAGATCACCAACTACTGGGTTTGAGGACAAATCCTTACCAACCCTGAGAGAATGATAACAATCCAAGAGCACATAGAGACAAGTTGGGCATTACTGAAAGATGCTAGGCTGAATGAGTTCACAAGCCAGGCTAGGGGGCTCTCTCACGTGAGCACAAGCCAATATTGGGAATCAGACCTTGATGAAAATAAATTGGAACCTGAGGACTTGGTTTTGTTGGGACCACTTGAAGTAAGAAATGCTATATAATCTAGCCAAATTATGGTGATGCAAGAAGTAAAACGGACCATGGCATGATTTCCTAAATCTTTGAAACACACACTCAAGTTGGGCGAAGATAATTAGGATGTGTAGTCAGTCCATAGGACATGGATTGATTGGGCACTAACTAGTTCAACTCATGACTTTAAATTGATCTGTTTACCCCAACTTGGAACCATCTCATTAATGTGTATTACAAGTAACCAAGAACAGGATTCCAAGAAATCTAACCATCGACTATTATTAGTCAACCTATTGAATTAATACTAGCCTATTTGTAGGGTGAAATAAGTTATCATTAAATGATAGCTTCATTCTCAAAGGACATGTCATTATTCTCTTTAAGATGGCAATTATGATAGCCTATTTCAAACATTTGGGAATAACGGCTTCCTAGGTGTCCTCTTGCCTCTCCATGCAACCTAGTTTAGAGGGTTGTTCTATAGTATATAAACCCATTCGTATGAATGAAAAAAGAGGTGGTGATTTCCTAGGGAATTTTTGTATTTCAAATCTCTCTTATCCTTAACTGGTGGTGAGTGAATGAGTCTTTATCACCTTGGTGAGTCATATCTATTGTGTGACAGATCACATGTCCATGGGTGGGAGTTGGTAAGTCATATCCTACTCATGAGTGAGAGAGTGTGTTGGTGTGTGACATCCAACAAGTGTGTGTGCATGTGTGAGCCCACTCAAAACATGTTCAACTAGTTTCATGTGTGAGCATGTGATGCATTGGTGAGCCCAAATTCAAGGGTGTATGCATATTAGAGCATCAGTTCTAGCTAGTGACTCTCGTATTTGAGCCCCACGAACACGCCAAGTTCTACCTACTTCTCTTTCTGGTTGCAAAGCTTATGTGTACAAATCGTTGCTATGATTTTCGCTTAACTAGAATCCTCTCGACCTAGCTTTGAAGTACAAAGTCTGATTGAGTCTTATCAATGAATATGACTTTGCCCAAATGAGGTACTTAAAGGGCCTTGGCTCTTCATTGGGAGTCAATACCAAGACTCAATAATAGATCATCTAAAGGAATTACCAAGAAGTCTACGTAACCCATCCAATGTCCCACCTTGATATGCATGGCCATAGCTATGCCATCAACACTTTTCCTCTATCATGTCGCCCTATGGGACGGCTCGCATACTTTTCTCGCTTTGAGAGCCTCATAGGTTGATCAAATCCTCAAGAATGGTCATAGTTGAGTGCACATTTGTAGGGTCATGTCTTCCCATTAATTTGTACAAACTGAAATAACTGTTATTTGTGCTCATATGATGAATCTCAAGATGTGCCATAGAGAATTTATAAACATATTCGCTTATGATTCTAATGTGTTTGAGTTACAACAAAGACTCTCGAACTTGTCAATCGGTATAAGAAGGCATAAGTTGTTTTTGCAACTTACTTTTAAGAAGATCCCACAAATTGGTAGACGATTGTTAGTCTGACCCCAATATACATTGCTCGACTTGCCACCATAATTTTGTATCACCTTTGATATACACAATGACAGTCAACAAATGGTCCTCGTCTGACATCCTAGTAGCCTCGAAATATGCATCAACATCATACAAGAAATTCTCCACTTGCTTAGTGTCCCCTTAGAATTTCTTGGGTGAGACATTAGGACAGATAGAAGGTGCAACAACAAGGCAGTCGAAGGCATGGACTCTCTAAGCCTTAATAAAATCTGCAACGCCTCGATAATAAGAATAATGGGAGGGGTATCACCTGAACAACTCAGTAATTTTGACCCCGGCCCAATTCAGCTTGGAGATGGCATAGTTAGGCTTCCAAAAAAGCCATATGATCCTACATAGCAAAGGGATCGTATTCCACTCGCTCAAGGGATGGTTCAGAGGACCTAGTCATATGAGAAGGACTATGCACCATTGCTCAGCTTGACTTTTTCTGTATTTGTCTGTCATTAAACCTATGAATTTAATTCAATTGAACATATAACAAACTCTGAATAAATATTTAATAATAGTTCTTGAACAAAAAAATAATAGTGTTTCCCATAGAACGAATATATATAAAAAGCAGGCAAGTTTAGTAAAGTGGAATGAAATAAGATGAAATGGGATCCCTCAAGTCTTTCCAAGTGAACCCTGCAAAATCAAATGTGGGTCCTACGTGTGGACCCCACGCACCAAATGTGAGCTACACACGCAAAAAATGTGAGCAAAATGTCGAGGTAGTAACCGTTTCTGGAGATGTACCACCACCATTGCCTGAACGCCCAAGTACAGGTACCACAAGATGGAACAGATCAACATGGCTGTTGGTTTGTCCTACCTCAGCCGAAGATGCCTCCAATGCCCACCCAATGTGGTGAGAACTGCCACCGATTCAATTAAAGTGGTGCAGTCTACTGGCCACACATAGGCTCCAATCAACGGTCATTCTTCATCAGAATTCGGCCCTGTTTCTGCCAGACCAGACCGTGGCCAATCTCATCCACATGTGGTACTTCCCCACCAAAGTGGTGGCCTAAAGGTGGGCTGCTTCATGCCATAATTTCACTGGAAACAATCATGTAGCAGCACGTCCCAAATCAGGCAGGTCGCAATCAATCTCTTAACTTCCAACTTCCCTGGCATTCTTCACATCCAAATGACCGGTTCTCTGCTCTAATAGGTCGTGACTAACTTCCATCACCTGTGGAGATTTCTCTCAAGCAATTGGGTGTCTGAAAAGTCACCGCACAACCTGACCTAGTCCACACCAGATTGTGCCACAAACTGATTCTCCTAGCTTTCTGAAAGACGTAAGAACGCTCAAGAATAACCTGCAGTAATTAGATCTCTCTGGTGGTACCAGAATTACCTAAAACAGCTCAGTTTCTAAACTTGAAAACCTGAAATTATGTTGGCCGCTCCTTGATTGCCTTACAACGGTTTTTCCACCACCAAGATCAGCACTAAAGACCAACAAACTTAGCCTTTATGTTGTGATATCACGGCTATCACTGGGAAAATTCCACTGACGGCGTTGTCACCTCATACTAACCAGCCCTTTTATCCAATCAACTAACTATGCAACTAACAAATTTTCAAAGATAGCGGAATGAAAACTCAAATACCTCTTGAAGATGCCATCAATGAATGCAAGAAATACCAAAGCCTCAAAGAAGTTCCTTTATTAATCCATAGCTAATCATACAAAGCATCAAGAAGAAGCGACCACACAATATCACCAAGACGTACCCGCAATCATATCCGTGTGCTACCCGACTCGACCCTCCTAAGGTCACCTGGATCTACTTATACAGGCATGGAACCGGTTATAAGTATCCTAGTGTGGAGTGGATCCAATTCCGTTCTTTATTACACTCCCACACTAACTAGTCTAGGACAAGACACCCTAATGGATCCACTCAAGACATTAGCCAATGGACATCCCATTGCTTATGAGATCTAAAAGTTCAAGGATGTTGAGTCCATATACCCAAGGCATGAAAAGGAGCATCTAGCTATAGTACATTGCTTGCAGGTTTGGAGAGTTTTTTGCAAGGTGTGTCATTTACCGTGTTGATGGATAATGTCGCCAACATGTTCGTGAAGACACAAAAAAGTTTGACAGCACACTAAGCATAATGGTTGGAGTTACTGGAGGAGTATGATTTTGTATGAGTGTATTAGCTTGGAGGATAAAACCTAGCTATAGATGTACTGAGTCGCCAGTGAACGGTGGAGACAATTGCAACCCTTTTGCATTTTGAATAAGACATACTTGACTGAGTGAGGCAACTAGGCCATATTGATATGTGTATGTGCAAAGAAAAAATTAGGTGGAAGCCGGTTTGACAAATCGACTTGAGATGTGGTATGAGCTACTTTAAACAAGATCTAGCTAGTTGTATATCCCCACAGTTGGTGACTTGTGGCATACCTTTCTATGAGCTACAAGATGCTCTACATGTTGGTCACTTAGGGGTGGACTTCACTGTTGCTCTTTTGTAGTGTTTTTTTTGTTGGCCTAATACTATTTGTCGTGGCGGACTGTTGCTCTTTTGTAGTGTTTTTTTTGTTGGCCTAATACTATTTGTCGTGGCGGACTATGTGTAGGTGTGTCCTATACGCCAACAAATCAAAACAAAGAAAGCATGACCAACTAGGCTCTTACAAAACCTACCCATACCCAATCGATTATGATCTTCAATTTCCATAGATTTTATTTGTGGTTTGTCAAGCTTAGCAGGGAACAAATCCATATTTGTGATTGTGAATCGATTCTTAAAGTATGCTATCTCCCTATTGTTAACCACCTATTCCTTGGGAATGTTGTAAAACATTTGGCGTGTTGGAGAGCATTGTATCATACTGAGATAATTGCTTGACTTCTACTTTTTGAAGAGAGCTCTTTCGTAGGATGGGATCAAAGCTAAACTTTTTTGTCATGAATCACCCATAGACGAATTGGTAAACCAAGCATATCAATGCAATCTTTGAGGAGAACCTTAGGCACTATATTTTTGCTAGCCAAACGACCTAGGTTGATCTTTTGGAAATGGCTCAATTTTCTTATAATTTTCATAGGAGTTTGACTACGAGGAAGAGCTATTTTTAGATAGTCATGGGATAACAACCTCTCTAACTTTTAAACATACCACAGTCTCAAGCTAATCATTTAGATTGTTGAAAGAGTGCTTTGTTGGACTTATACCTGAGGGACTAAACATTCATCTTGTATTTCATGCGAGTCAGCTCAAACCGGTTTATGATGATTTGAAGGGCAAGGTGTCATCCCTCTTTGACATGCGAGGATGTTCATCAAGTTACTAAGATCATTATTGTTGAGGTTCAAGACACTGGACCTAGGCAGATGACTTGGTACTTGATTCAGTTGGTTGGTAAATGACTCGAGGATGATTGAGTTTCCATCACAAATTTGTGGGAGTACGATCATCGTGCAACACTATCACATGGTCTTGAGGACGAGTCCTATCACCGGTGGAGTGTTGTTACAACATCAAAACCGACACCACAAGTGCACATACTAGAGTCGGCCCTAGCATTAGGGGAGGTTTCTAAACTACACTACACTCAGGATCCAGCTTGTGTATTTTGGTGATGTGGACATCAGTCCAAATTCATCAACAAGGCCCACTCGGCCACACACCTGGTCCATGACAAGACAAATTTCTCAATTCATCCAATTGGTCCAAAAATATGTTAACGAGAACATCTCCATTAGAAGTGGTTTGAATCCCATTGTAGAAAGTCTTAAAATGTCCTTACTCTCCAGGAACCATAAGATTTAAATGTAAATGCTAAAAACTATTAAACTGTAAAATTAATTTATGATGGTGTTTTTTAAGGTAATTAAAACAAGAATTCATGCAATACCATGGGAAAACATGGAAACAGTCTAGAAAACCAATTTTCGTGTTTTCAATGCCTGGGAAAATAGAATGTTGCATTTACCATTCCTGAGAATCAGTATCCTAAGTTAATTGCTACATGAGAACTTGTATTTTGATTTATTTCTCTATGACTAGCTTTGGGGTTCTTATCTAAGATTTTAAATAGACCTCTTGGTAGAATGAAGAGGACAACATCCATTTCGTGACGAATTTTGTGTTCTCTTAATTCAATTTAGAATTAGTGGTGAGATAGATTTCTTAGTTCTCTCTTATCAATCAAATCTGTGGCAAGTGAACAAGAATCACTCTTAGTAAAACTATACATGAATAGTATCATAACTCATTCAAAATTTGGTGTAAGCATTTGCTGAACGGGAATGCATCATTTGGGTTTCTTGATTGGGTTGCGAGTGACATGAGGGTCTTGCATGGATACAAATGAGTGGGGTCTTTGTTTGGGTTGAGTTGGATTAGATCCATTTTTTCACATACGTATTGGATACTATCGGTGCCAGTGCATCTAGCAAGCCCACTTTCATCAATGATATGGTACTCCTTGCTGATGAGCTAATTGGCTTCTTGTGAAAGTAGAGTTCAGATAGCTATTCTGTTCGAAATACAAGACCACAACTGAGTAGTGTTGGCACCTCCGGAGAGTCGAACTTCACATCAGCCTTAACTTAAAGCTCGTTGTCTATCACTAAGCTAAGGAGGTATTTGTGATAGGTTGAGGTTGGGAAAACCATTTGTAGTGAAAAGCAATTTGGAACTATCTTTGGTTACGGGCTAGTTGTGAGAACCCATGAACCATAACAGAACAAAGAGATCCTGGGTTCCGGTTCCCTTCAGTTTGGTTATGGTTCAAGTCGTCGGGCCAATTCCAAACCAACCATGTCTAGCTTGGCATGAACTACGTGGAGTTTGAGACTCTCTAGTTGGCCTGTCTTCATCTTGCTTACTCTTAGACAGTAGAGTCGGGCAACACATGGGTGTGACCACTTGGCAATGCCATGAAGTCTGTCAAGTGGGTTCCTTTCCCTGTCTTCTATTAATACTCCTTTGAGGTATTTAGTATCTCTTGTGTTCAGTTTATGCTTATGATTGTTTATTGAAAAATCGTTACTTGCATATGTATGTTTGTTGGTTGTTTGAATGGTTAGTTAGTACACGGCATTAATGCTAGTCACTGGAACTCGCATGGTAACAATCACGACTCTCTTACAAGAGGATTGCGTTTCTTAATCGAGTGTTGTGCTTGGGAAGGAACATCGTCTAGAAGAGCAATGTATTGAGGGCATATTGACATTTTGAGAGGGAACCTACATGCCATGTATCTCTTTCCTAAAAAAACACCACTTACCTCGCTTGAAATGTTCATCAAAGATATTTTCGAAACTTGATTTTTCGATTGACTTTTTGTAAGTTTCTTTATTAGATCGATGGAATGATATATATGTGTAGGGTGGTTGTGTAGAGATTGATATGATTTGAAAATAGATCGAAAGTGATAGAAATAGATTGAAAGTCAATGACAATTGGAACAAAGATAGAAGATTGGATACGAGAGTACATGTACAAAAGTGAAAGAAAAACACCAGCATTGGTGGTATTAATGTAAAGCGGTTGTGGAAAGAGAGATAAAGTACATGGGGCAATTTTGATATTTTTGAAAAAAAGAATATGTATTTAGTAAAAGAGGTGTATGAATAGCAATTATGTTCTATTGAAGTAACCTTGCAAACCAACAGGCTGCAAAGACATATATCTCGAAAGATGAAATGGTATCCTATGGTTTCAACTTACAGTGGTGCAGTATGAACTGTTCTATCACTCAAATTAAATGGTAAATATTATGAAGTACTATAGTAAATCAGCCATGTCTCATAGACGAATATTAGGAAATTAATCACAATGTTCCCCAGTGGAGTATTGGGAAATTAGTAACTAACATGTATACAGGATGTTAGGGTACGGAGGGAGGTTATTTGAAAAACCTTTGAAAAAAGAGGTGGAAAACCTTTGAAAAAAGAGGTATCCCATTGACATACATTACCCTTATAAGAGACATGTACGATGGTGCAAAAACATGTGTGAGAACTCATGAAGGAATGACAGATTTCTTCGAAGTTAATATTGGGTTACATCAAGGATCAACTTAAAGTCCATACTTATTTATAATGATGATTGATGAGTTAACAAAATATATTGTTAACTCATGACATTATGCTAGTGGAAGAGTCTCATAAAAAAGTTAATAGAAAATTGGAAGTATGGAGAGAAGCATTAGAAAGCAAAGGCCTCCGACTTAGTAGAATAAAGACAGAATATATGAAATGTAAGTTTGATCATTTGGTTACTTATTAAAATTGACACACATAAAGGAAAGTGTCAATTTTTCAGAGTGATGGAAATATTGATGGAGATAATACGCATATAATTAATGCTAGTTGGTTAAAATGGGGAGGAGCATCAGGTATTATTTGTGATACGAAGATACCATTAAAGTTAAAAAGTAAATATTATAGAGCAACAATTAGACCTACCATGTTTTATGGTTCTGAGTGTTGGGCAGTTAACCAAACATGTACAAAAAATGTCTGTGACAGAAATGAAAATGTTGAGATGGATGATTGATCATACAAGAAAAGATTGTATACATAATGAGGTTATTAGAAACAAATTAGGAGTGACACCAATAGAGGATAAAATGAGAAAATATCTTTTAAGATGATTTGGACACATAAAAAGAATATCAGAACCTTTAAGAAGATATGAAAAACTAAATTTGAAAAGTATTAAAAGAGGTAGGGGGACGACCACAAAAGTATTGGAAAGAAACAATAAAGAATGATCTAGCTTATTGTGAGTTAACTACTAATATGATACAGCTATGTGGAAACAAAGAATCCATGTAGCCGACCCCGTCTAGTATGGGAAAAGGCTTAGTAGTTGTTGTTGTTGTAGAGTATCAGCAGGGACATATATCTCGGAAAATTTTCAATGTCAACAATAGGAAACCGCCATCGCCGAATTGGATCATATTCCAGAGCTATGACCCCCTACATGACCGGTTGGAGCAACATGAACAAAGTTCATGGTAACCAAACTCGCCACTATGTCAACCCCTTTGGAGAAGAAGTCATTGAGGTTTACTAAATCCAGACTCATTAAGCAGCCGACCTTTTCCAAAAAGAAAATACACTAGGTCGGATTAGAACAGCTTATTTTACATTCATATCTACACGGTTCTAATACAAAGGCAGCTGTGACCTCTTGCCACAGCTTGTGTTAAAACAAACAAATTAGAAAACAATAAAACATGGGGGGCGGGAGGGGGATGGGAAACCAAAGTTACGTATCACTAAACAAGCACAGGTTACTATAGGACGGGTTAGATTATCAGAAATCCGACTTCATCAGCTTCGGTTTGGGTCCAACACCGATGCTATCAAATGGAAGCTCCTGTTTAACATTAATATAGTCCCTGGTGTTCAAACCCTGCCAGCAAAGCATCAATTAAAATAGAATCGCGCTAGAAACTCTTCTCTAAACCATCTAATACCAAAATTGTTGCATGAAAATATCAGAATTTCACATGAAGAGAAGGGAAGAATTATATACCAGTGCCTCAAAGAACATTCTCGATGCTTCTTTCCGGGTCTTACCAGCCAGAAGGCGATCAAGAGGTACAGATTTTTGAGTTGCTATCCCAAGCTTGTTAGAGTTTGATTCTATTGACTCGAACAATGATTTGAGGTACTTAGCAACACCCCTAGAAGAAAAACCATAACAAAGAATAAATGCTTTAAAAGCATGATAAAACAAAGCTGTTCATAGAAACAAACAATGAAGCAATATAAATAAAGCAAAGGAAAAACCTCTGACAAGTACTGAGAGGTTTGAGATTTTTCAATTTGGTCCCTAGGTTTAAAATCTTCGTTATAATATCATATGGTTTCTGCCATCTAACAGTTGGTCCAAATACGCTAAGAGCATCACGACTTGGAATATGATTTCACGTGGCCAAGATGCTATGGCTGCTAACTTCAGCAACATCATTATTTAATTTTATATTAAAATTTAATATAACTTTAATATTATTAAATTTAACATATAATAATGAGTACTATTAAGAATATTAATGTTTAAGTATAATATCAAATATAAGCTGACCTGACACGTAATGTTATTTTGGCATCTTAATCAACTAATATAAGATGAAATAATAATTAATGTCCCACATCAGATTAAGGGCAATGACGTTAGACATCTGCCACTAATTTAATAACAAGTGAAAACCACAACGCAGCCCAAAGAACTTTTCAAACCGCAGGGATGAAAATGAAAAATGGCCAAACCACATGGTACAGAAAGTAAAGTTTTCAAATGTGAAGTTCTTGTTAAAGTAAATAATCAAATGAAAATGGCATATCAAAGCCTACCTTGTTCGCATTGACCACCCACTGTTGTCTTCAATTTTTTCATGTTCAACAGTAGAAGTGCTCATTCCACCATCTTCCTCAAGCTCTGGTTCATCATCCGCATTCAGAAACTCTGGAAGGGAAATAAACTTTTTATCCATTTGATGTAACTAAGAAGCACCAATAGACTACCTCCAGTACCAATGAGAGCAAATCATTGAAAACATGCATATGAATATCATAACCTGAGAAATCACAGACGAACAGAGGACACAAATCTCACCATGACCCCAGCACACGCAAGATTAGTACCAGGTAATAACAACCGTCTTACACTAACTTTTGGAGAAAATTTCAAGATCACGACTAGGTCTTCACCTGGGGCCCATGGGACCCAAATAATTCCAGGCTGCAAACTGTGAAGAACATTTAAGCTAGTTTGTGAAATAAAAATTGGTTGTGTTTGCAGTCATAATAAAACCTAGCTTATTTTGTCCTTTTCTTTTGTATTTCGTTGCAAAGAAAATAATTGATGTCCCTTTACAATGATACACTCTACCAACTCTACCAAAGAGGGTAGATTAACTGTATAAAAGTGCTGTCGTCTAAAGGGGCATTTAGGAGGCCTTTGCACTTTGCATCTTAGGCCCAAGCAGAACCAGACGGGGCAAAGAGCCTGGATGATACAGGCTGGAACATCAGGCTGGAGAAAAGCCACCCTCAATATAATAGCCACCCAAACTATCAGAGTTTTCCTCTTTCCACAGAAAATTCAAGCAACAGATTTAAGTATCAAAAAGAAAGTGAAGCAAAAAAAGAACAATGCAATCGATCTTGTCCCAAATATATTCAAGTATCAAAAAGAGAGAGAAGCAAAAAAAGAACAATGCAATTGATCTTGTCCCAAATAGCAAAACCGAATGAGAAACCGATACAAAATGGTCTGAAGGGCAGCAGGAACACTGACAACATAAAGGAGAAGAGAATGAGCATGAGAAACGGATGCTGCAGACGCCCTGGTGATTGAATGCTAAACCCTGCTAGTGCAAGCACATACACAGAGAGGGTTACGGCTGCTTTTGGAGAGATTTTGGAATCCTGAGAGAGAGTCCTGCCCATTTTTTGAGAGAGACAGACTTTGGAAACCTGTGTGAGGGTGTCATGCCCGGTTTTTGGAGAGAGAGAGAGAGAGAGTTTCGCCTGCACTTTGGCAACAAAACTAAAATGTTAAGAGGTGTGTGGGTTGTTTCTTTACGCCCCAGAGGTATGCTGCTGTGGCCACTGTTTTCGACCAAAATGGTCCCAGGAACAGGATTGGTCCCCGGCTAAGGATTGTTGCGAACACGGTTTATTTTGCACCAGCACCAGGAGGCCCATTTTTCACAATTCCAGCCTCAAGGAAACTGTGAAGCATACACCCCCTTAATGCCTGAAGTTTGGTTTGGGAAACATTTCAGCTTAAGAATCAAAGAAGGAAAAGCAAGCTAGCAAGAGGCCACTTGAGGAAGATGCTGAACTCAGTGCTTTGGTTGACTGCTAACCTGGTGAAGACGGGTCATAAGTTTTGATGGAAGCAGCTTACGGAGCATGCAGAAGCAAGAACCTTGGGACAGGTTCCTTTACGTATCATATGAAATGGATGGATTATGATTTCAGACCATGTTCTGATTTTGAAGTTGTTCCAAAATCATGTGATTATCTTGGCTGAGGTTTCGGATGGCACTTGGTTGTTTCAACTTAGGTTGTGAAAGCTGTTAATGAAGTTCAATTCAGCAAATACAAGTCAAAAGCAAGGCTGAACCGTTTGAGCCAAGCATCAAGTGGAAGGGTTCAAGAACGTGAAGTCAAAGATGAGGCAATGATGAATGGAACCCGATCAAGAATCAAGACCTGCCCATATTGAGTTAAACTCAAGGTGGAGCTGAAATCAAGGATCAAATGCAAGGTTGTGATTGAATTGAAGGAGCTAAGGCAAAATGGTTTGCATTAAAGATTGTAAAGACCGACCACATGGTCTAGGGATGCACTTAAAGCCAAACCGACTGCACCAAAGCAAGTAGGCTGCACCTAAAGACCAGCCCACATGGGCTGGTTAAAGTCAAGGCAAGGGGGACCACAAGGAGCTGGTTTGGAGTGGATCAAACCCATCACAAAACTGCTCCAGCCTGCCCCATAAGAAACACCTAGAACCAGCCCTCCCTTGGCCTATAAAAAGGGCCAAGAGGGAGGCGGGTTCCTCATCTTGAATGACTTAGAGAGAGAGGCTGCTAAAAAGGTGTTGAGAGCTAGCTTAGGGAAAGAAAACTCCAGCCTAGAGGGACGTGATTTCCAAGTGTGGGGAAAGAAAAGGCTAGATAGGTGAGAGTGTGGGAGATAGAAGGAAGAAGAAGAAGCTTCAAGGGCCGGATTCACTCTTGAATCCCCAGCCCATTGCAAATTCGTGTAAGTACTTTCAAATTCAATTCTAATTCATCTTCTTCCCTTCAAATTTGATTAAATTGGGGTTGTAATAATTGAGCTTAGCCTCCCCCCCACATTGTAATAGTGATTATATTTAATTGCTTTACATTTCAATTGATGGATGTTCACTATTGCACATAGGCACTCCATGTGTTTGATTGCTATTCTACCCCAATATATTATATAATCACTTTATACTTCTAATTCCCTCTATGCTTAAGCTATATACATTTCAATTCGCATGAGTTTTAATTCGGGATATAGAGTGACTGCAAATTTAATTCGCGTGAGTTTTAATTCATGATGTAGAGTGGGTGCAATTTAAATTCGGGTGAGTTTGCATCATTATATTCCTAAAAACCAAAAACAGGATTTTCATGATATCTACATATGTTTCTTCCTGTAATTTTAATTTCTTGATGCTTGCTCTGATTGGACTAAAACTTTCCACACTTATTCCACACATATGAGGCCACATTAATAAAATTTCTAAGAATTTTAGGGTGGTCCAACCTCATGATAAAATTGTACAAATATTGAATCAAATTCTGAACACTTGCTGCACAGTCAGATTTCTTGAAAAAGAGGTTGGGTAAAAATCTCATATCTCTCTCCATAGGAATCCAATTCACTTGATTTTTGATGCATTAGAAAGATAACATCCATAGATTTCCAATAACTCAAAATTATTAAATTCAGAATTCAGGTCATTGAGATATAGGCTCATCTTTGATCTTCTGTATTTCTATAATAGAGCAGTTCCAGTTCGGTAAGTCAGTCCTCTTTCCAGAATTAATTTTGATTCAATACACTTCCAAATTTAGATCTGTAAAAAGCCACAGGTTCTACACACTACCAGATTTATTAGATAAAATTTTGATGATTTTTGGAAATCTATAGCACATTCAGATCAATTTTAGAAATAAGCCCTAAAAATAGAAAACTCTATTTTTCAGGATTTGTTCATTTTAAACATTGAATCAAAGTGCACAATCAAACCTCTTTCAAAACACTTATTGTTTACATGATTTGGAGTAAAACATGTTTCAAATTCAAGTTTTTAAGCACTTAAATCGACCCTTGAGTATCGGTTGAAGAAGGTTTAAGTGAAAAGAGTTCGCTTGGCTACAATCGCCAAGAAAGTCGGAAAATCTTTTCAATCTTTGCTAGTTTTTGCAAACTAGCTGGTACGCTCGCGCAAGCGTAGATATGAAAAGGTTAACTTCAAGTTTTTCGTAACTTTAGAATAAAAATTTTCATGTCTACACTGGCGCGTGTGCCCCTTTGCTTCTCACGTGCAAATTCCACCACCATGTGTTCAACCACCTCCACCATGTGTCACATGTATCCAGCTCCTCTTCTCACATGTGGATACCTTTGCATGAATTAGATTTAGGTCCAGATCGAATCCAATAACCTGAAAGAATCTGATTCATGTAAATGCCTATAAAAGGAGGATGTGGGTGACCAAGAAGGGAGATTTCAGCCCAAGATGCCTAACCTAGCCAAGGAGGACATGAGAGGGCTCATTCCTAGCACAAGGAGGAGTTAATTGAAGAAAGAGAGAGAAAGGGAGAGATCTAGAGAGAGAAAGCCTCAAGTCATCCTCTTATACCCTCTTTTTCTTGTTGTAAGTTTGGAGTTATTGTCTCTAATCCTTTGTGAGGTCAAGTATAACAACCATTTCGTAGATTATCATTATAAAGGAGGGTCATCCTAGTTCAAAAGTACAAAAGAGAGGATCATAGGTAAGAGGAATCTGCAATGTCCACAATATTTCATTTATTCTACCCCAATATACTCTATATCTTATACTTTCACATTTGTTCTATGCTTACATAATATATCATCCCTTCTCAACTTTTTTCAGTGTATTAATTGCTTCTGATTCAATTCAAGAAGCCATAAGAGGAATATAGCAGCTACCTTTACATACGCTGACATGAGTATGTAATCACTCTTATGCTAGATTAATCACCCACAAGTTTGTGTTACGGGAGGGCATAAACTATGATTGCATATATTTTTCAAGAGAACAATCCTCCTGTAGACATGAATTTTTATTTCGAAACCTATGTGAAGATTTAAAATGAAATTCCCGAACTACGTCATGTGTACGAGTATGCTAGCTAGTTTACTCAAACTAACAAATATGATTTTCTGACTTCATGTATGTGTTTTCGTCCGAATTAAAATTTAATCTACAACTACATACAACAACAAGTAAGCCTTTTCCCATACTAGATAGGGTCAGCTACATGGATTCTTTGTTTCCACATATCCCTATCCTGTGCCATGTTAGCAGTTAACTCATAATAAGCTAGATAATTCTTTATTGTTTCCTTCCAACACTTTTGTGGTCGTCCTCTTGCTCTTTTAATACTTTCCAAATTTAGTTTTTCATACCTTCTTACAGGTTCTTTTAATCTTCTTTCTATATGTCCAAACCATCTTAAACGATATTCTCTCATTTTATCCTCTATTAGTGCCACTCCTAATTTGTTTCTAACAACCTCATTATGTATACGGTCTTTTCTTGTATGACCACTCATCCATCTCAACATCTTCATTTTTGTCGTATACATCTTTTGTACATATTGATGAATAATTGCCCAACACTCAGAACCATAAAACATGGCAGGCCTAATTGCTGCTTTATAATATTTACCTTTTAACTTTAATGGTATCTTCTTATCACAAAGAATACCTGATGCTCCTCTCTATTTTAACCAACCAGCATTAATTCTATGCGTAACATCTCCATCAATTCTTCCATCACTCTGAAAAATTGACCCTAGGTATTTAAAACTTTCCTTTTCAGGGATGCAATGTGTGCCAATTTTAATTTCTATGTCCTTTGAGGTAACCAAATGATCAAACTTGCATTCCATATATTCTGTCTTTGTTCTACTAAGTCGGAGGCCTTTGCTTTCTAATGTTTCTCCCCATACTTCCAATTTTCTATTAACATTTTCCTTAGACTCCTCCACTAATAGAATGTCATATGCAAATAACAAACACTAAGGTACTTCATCTTGAATATGCAATCACCATTATAAATAAGTATGGACTTAAAGTTGATCCTTGATGTAACCTAATATTAACTTCAAAGAAGTCTGTCATTCCTTCATAAGTCCTCACACATGTTTTTCCACCATCATACATGTCTCTTATAAGGTTAATGTATATCAATGGGATACCTCTTTTTTCCAAAGTTCTCCAAAGAACCTCTCTCGGTACCCTATCATAAGTTTTTTCTACATCAATAAATATCATGTGAAGGTCTTTCTTTTTTGCTTTAAAATGTTTCATAAGACGTCTCAAAAGATGAATCACTTCAACAGTAGCTCTACCTTGCATGAATCCAAATTGGTTCTCTGTTGTACTTGATACTTGTCTTAACCTACGTTTGATAATTCTTTCCCACAATTTCATAGTATAAGTTGATACCTAATTCGCACAATTTTGAATGTCTCTCTTGTTCTTATATATGGGTATAAGTGTACTTGCTCTCCATTTCTCGGGCATCTTTTGGTTTTTCCATATTTAATTAAATAGTCTTGTGAGCCAAGTGATTCTTATTTCTCCTAGTATTTTCCAAACTTCTATAGGAATATTATTTGGTCCTTCCGATTTATCACCCTTTATATGTTTAAGAGCCTCTTTGACTTCATTCTTTTGAATACTTCTGTAAAAATTGTGGTTTATATACTTTTCTGATTTGGATAACTCTCCTAACCTAATACTAACATCTTTATTTTCATTAAAAAGCTTATAAAAATAGTTTTTCCATCTACTTCTTATATCATCATTTGTCACTAGAAAATTTTCATCCTCGTCCTTGATGTATCTAACATAATTAAGATCTTTAGTTTTCTTATCTCTAGCCCTAGCTATATTAAAAATGTCTCTTTCACCCTCTTTTGAGTTGAGTTTTTTTATATAAATCCTCCCAAATTTTAGCTTTTGCTTCACTGACGGCCATTTTCACTTACTTCTTTGCTTTCTTATAAGCTTCTAAAGTTTCACTAGTTTTCTTAGCATAATGTAATTTGTAACATACCCTCTTTGCCTTGATTTTATTTTGCACACTTCACTCCACTACCAAGCTTCTTTTTGTGCTGGTACACCTCCCTTAGATACACCTAACACATCTTTCGCCACTTTCCTAATATGTATAGCCATATTGTTCTACATATCACAGGGTGTACCAACATAATTCCAAACATCTCCTTGAAGGACGTTCTGTTTAAATATATCTTCTTTCTCGCTTTTGAGGTTCCACCATTTAGTCCGAATAGCTCGATGTACTCTTTTCTTCTTTGTCCATTTTTCTGTTTGTAAATCCATAACTAAAAGTCGATGTTGGGTGGTTAAGCTTTCTCTTGGAATTACCTTGCAATCTTTACAACAAGCTCTATCTTTTCTTAACTATTCAAAATAAATAAAATCCTAATTACCATGTGATCATAGGGGTATTAAGAGGTCTATAATCTTATATTATGTTATGGAGTTGAAAGAATCAAAATTAAAATATATAACGAATAACATATGAATAAAAGAAAGACGGGGTAACATATGAACCTTGATTAGTACATCATCATGGGGACATGAGCTCCTTAATTACAACCCTATAAAGCTTAATAAAAGAGGAGATATAATTATAAAAAAGAATATAAAGAAATAATGGACCTGTGACGAAAAGATTGGAGGATGGCTAGTGGTTAGTGGCGGCACACCTTCTTCTTCCTCTCTCCCTCTTTCTCTCTCTTTTTCTCTCCCTCTTATTTAAAGGAAGAATGGTTCTACAGCAGAAAAATTGAATGATTGAACTCGGATTCATGATTTGCAGCCCCCTTGAGGCCCCTTTTATAGGCCAAGGCTGCCTCTTTGCTACAAATCTTCATAAGGCAAGTTGCCTTATTGAAGATGGCTACATTTGGCAAGTGAATGCTAACCATTCTTGCGAAAAACTGCTCCCTTGGATAAGATAAGTGAAGTACTGGCCCTTCTTGCCAAAAACTTGCTCCCTTGGATAAGGTCAGTGAAGTGTTGACCCTTCTTGCCAAAAACCTGCTCCATTGGATATGGTAAGTGCAACTCTCATTTGATAAAGCTTGGTTAGGTAAGTTGCTTAATCCTTTGATGCTGAACTTCGAAACTGTTAAGTTTCCTCTTAGTTGCTTATCAAATTAAATATCACTACTTGCCAAATCGAGCATTATAGCTTATCAAATCGAGCATCATTTTTCTTTTGCGTGGATGATGCTCACTTTCCTTCATAGACATCGACCTTCTATTTTGGGCACTGACTTTCCTTCTTGAACATCGACTTTCCTTTCTTGAACGTATACTTTTATTCCTGGATGTCGACCTTACTTTCTAAGCACATTTCCTACTTAAACGTTGACTTTCCTTTTTTAACGTCAACCTTTCTTTCTAATACCTAAAACTAAAAATGACAGGTTACCTTACCTAACAATGCCTAAATTGGTGGGTGCCTGGTTGTTGCCTTTTTGGTTCATGCCATCTCCTCTTTCTGGAAATTTGCCTCCTTTCGGTCTGAGTTTCATATGTCAAGTATGGTTTCAAAAACTTTCTTTAAAATTATTTCTATATTTGAAAATATCAAATTTAGAAAAACTCTTCAAATATTATTTTTAGAAAACATTGGATTTCATTCCTAATTTTTGTTTGCAAGGGTGACCTACTTTTGCTCCGTGAGTCGGTCGATAACCACCTTGACTATTTAACCCTTTTATATGGGTATAGGGTATCAAACCACTTTAACACTTCAACGGGTGTAGGGTATCGAACCACTTTAATCACTTTAATGGGTGTAGGGTATCAAACCACTTTAACTACTTCAACGGGTGTAGGGTATTGGAATTTAATTTATTTTTTTAATATGAGGGGTTTTGGAACTTTATAAATTTATCAATTTGCAAACTTTTTTGGGTTTGATTCCCAATATTCTCATTTTCATTTGTTTATAAAAAAATTGTTTGAAATAATCCATTCTGTAAAGGCAATCATTTAAAAAGCAAAATCCTGCTAATTTGGTCATTGAGGGCAAAATAGTCATTTTTATGCAATTTTGTCCAAATTGAATTTTTTTCGAGAGGCATGCAATATATCATTATTTTGAGGTTGCTAAAAAATTTTGGCACAAGAATGAATTTGTTTAATGTATCTTTATTTGAAAAATCTTTAAAAGGCCCAAAGGTTGAAAAAAAAGTAAAATTTTAAAAGATGAAATTTTTTTATTTTAAATTCTTTTTTAGGTGTTTAGAGATGCCTCTCTTTGACATTAATCCAAATTTGTTTTGATAATGGAAAGAAGAAAACACTCATTTGATTTCCTTCCCAGATTTATCATGAGAGTATGAAATTTTTCCTTATTCAATATCATCTATTTCCTTCGATTTGTTTTTGTTAAGGAGGAGATCTTAGCCAAAGGGGACTTGATAAGAAAACACCCGGTCCTAGGGTAATCATGCATGGATGACCACTTTATGAATGCATGTATATATATGAAATGTGAGGTGAATGAAATATGTATGTTTAGAGACTCATACCTATGATTTGCGAGCTTAAGAAGAAGCCTATGAAGGTTGACAACCCCAAGCAAGATGGTCCCTGTATTGTTTCTTTTTATGTTTAGGGTTTTCAAAATTTCTTTTCAAGAAAGGGAACTCCTTTTGGTTTCTTTAGATGTGAAAATTTCACTCTAAGCCTATGTAGAGACTCGAAGTAATCTTTTCAAAACTACTTCTTGCGTGAGCATGCCAGCTAGTTTCCAAAAACTAGTAATCTAAAAACTAGCAAAGTTTATAAATCTTACTTGTTTGGCGATTGTGGCTAAGTGAGATCTTTTCGCTTTAGGCCTTCTTCAACCGATTCTCAAGGGTCAGCCTAAGCACTTTGATGATTTGTAGGTGAGATTTCAAATTCACTTTAAAAGAAACTTGAGAAAACGTGAATCAACTTGTGCACCAAGTTTTGGAAGATAAGATTTCATCAAGTGTTGAAAAACAGAAATTGGTTTTCTTCAAACCTTGATTTCCGATTTTATTTCAATACCTTCCAAATTTTCAAAAATCATGAGAATTTAATAGTGATTACCTTGTGTAGATCTTCCAAAACTAATTTTGTTTTATTTTTGAGAGCTATGGTGATTCAAAATTAAATCAAGAAAGTGTCTCTGCTCATACACTCGGAACTGTTCTATCACATAAATACAAAGACCCAAAGGTAGGTCTGTATCTCGGCGGTCATAGCTCCGATTTTAGTGTACTTGATCTTGTTGGAAAGATATGAATATCAGATTTCCAATGAACTAAGTTTTACCAAATTTGTACAACTATTGTCAGAGTTATGGGATGATTACATAGGCTCTATTGTAGGAAAACAGTATTGACAGAAACATTTCAGGATTTTTCCTGATTTTACATACCTTTTATTACGTAGTTGCACGACCTTGAAATTCTTGAAAATTTTATTACAAGTGAGCTTGTTTGTGTAAATACTATGTGACAAATTTCAAGTTGATCAGAGTAGCTGTTTAGTAATGAAAAATAAAGCAATTAACATATGCAAGAATGTTGAAATCATATTTTCTAGTTTTTACAATATACGTGATGCAAACTCACCTTAATTTAAATTGCAATAACACAACATCCCAAAGTAAATTACTGAAGAGAAATGAATGAAAATATATAGATTATCTTTAGCATAGAGGAGATTAGGAGTTATAGGATTTGTATAACATATAGAGAGGTAGAATCAAGAACATAAACAATTAGAGTGCACAAGCAAGAATAAAAAATTTCAGTACATCTACTTCTTATTATATCATGGGAGAGACAAAGCTCCATTAATACAACCCCTTTTGAATTGAATATGAAGAAGATAATAGAGAGAAATAATGGAGGAGGAATACTTACTTGATTTCCTTTTAGAAATCGGCTTACAAAGGAAGCCCACGACCCTCACATTCCCTTTCTTTTCTCTCTTCTTGTCTAACTCTTACTCTCTAACTCTTGTAGCCCTTGCCTACCTTTATACACTTACTCTCTCTCTCTCCACTCTTCCCTAGAGAAAACTGTAGATGTGGAATTTTTACTCGAAGCCTATGCAAAGACTTGAAGCAATCATTTCAATTCTACTTCATGCGTGAGCGTGCCAGCTAGTTTCTAAAAATAGCAAAATTGTGAATCCGACTTGGCGATTGTGGCTAAGCAGACTCTTTTTACCTTAGGCCTTCTTCAACCGATGCTTAAGGGTCAACCTAAGTGCTTTAAGGATTCCAAATGAGTTGGTGATGTTTCAAATTCACGTGAAAATAGGGTGTTGAAAATGATAAACTAGTGTACTTGGTTTTCAAGTTCAAAACTCACAAGTTCTAAAAAACAGAAACTAGTTATGTTTTCAGGACTTGTTTCCTGAATTGTTTTGAGTAACTTATAGACCTCCAAAATTTATCAAAAATTTACAAGATAGAGCCTGAAATGCAGATTCTAGGATACCTTTTGGTTTTGAATTTGGGATTTGGATGATGCAGAATTAATTTGGCAAAGTGCCTCTAGTCAAACAATAGGAACTGTTCTGTCACAAAAATAAAAGACCCAAAGATAGGCCTATATCTCGGTGCTCAGAGTTCCAAATTTAGAAAATATATGAATGTTAGCTTTCCAATGAAACAAGAATCACCGATTTTGTACACCGGTAGACAAAGTTATGGGATTAATATCAAAGCTCTATTGTAGGAAAACAGAGTTGAGAGACAGTTTTCAAAAATTATCCTAATCTTGCACAGCTTTAATTACTTGATTGCACGACACTAAAATTCTTAAAAATTTTATTGTAAGTGAGATTGTGTGTTTAGATATAGTGTGCAAAATTTTAGAGTGATTGGAGCAGGGGTTTGGCAATGAAAAATCAAACAATCATCATATACAGTGATGCTGAAAATTAGATTTCAGGTTTTTATAACATACGTGATACAAAATTCACACGAATTAAAGTGCAACAACACAACATCCTGAACTAAATTACTGAATGGAAATGAATTGAAATATATCTAATAGCTTAAGCATAGAGGGGATTAGAAGATATAGAGTATTTATAGCATATAGAGAGGTAGAGTTAAGAACATAAACATATATAGTATTTAAAGCTTTGTGAGGTCTTGGATTTCATCCTCCAAGCCTATGTGTGTACAACACTCATTCTCTTGTGAAGCATGTGAAGTGGTGCTCATGGGATTGGAACCCATCAGAGCGAATATTTGTGGAAAATTTGGAGTGACTTGAGTGAAGTGATCCTCATACCCCACTCCGTTTATGTGCCTAAAAACGTGGGCTTCACTTTCAATTTTTGGAATTTCAAATTTTTCTTTTTCAAATCTTTTTTATTTTAGAAGATTTTAGAATTTTTTTTATCTTTCCAAACATAATTTTTTTTGTTTTTTAATGAAAAATGGGGTGCTTGGTGGATTGGCAAGGTTAGATGCTTGAATTTCAACACTTGCTACATTTGTAGCCTCATTTCCTTCATCGGATTTTGGGCTCCATTTGGTTTTCTGGGTGTACTTTTTCTCTCTATCTACCCGAGATGATTTTTTATGGGATCGATATGCCTTGGCCATTTGGCTTAGGGCCTCGAGTTTCCTTTCAAGTTTTCTTGCTCTTTCTCTCAAAGAGGCAAGTTTTTTATCTCGAGTTTTAGAGGATTTCTTTGAGCTTTTGGAAAAACGATTTGAGAAATGCAATGAGGATTTCCTTGGCTTGTTTGCAAAGGAATCATCTAAACTTGACATTGTTTCAAAATCAGCTTGTGCACAAAAGAGGTATTAACACCAAAATTTTGAAGAGTTGGAATTTGAAAAATCATCTAAGTTTGAAATCCTAAAAGACTTGAGTCCCACCGGGTGTGCCAATTTTGTAAATGTGAAATTTTCACTACAAGCCTATGTAGAGACTTGAAGCAATCCTTTCAATTCTACTTCATGCGCGAGCGTGCTAGTTAGTTTCTAAAAACTAGCAAAATTGTGAATTCGACTTGATAATTGTATCTAAGCGGGCTCTTTTCACCTTAGGCCTTCTTGAATTGATACTTAAGAGTCAGCCTAAGCGCTTTAAGGATTCAAAATGAGCCGGTGATGTTTCAAATTCACGTGAAAATAGGGTGTTGAAAGTAATAAACTAGTGTACTTGGTTTTCAAGTTAAAACTCACAAGTTCTGAAAAATAGAAATTGGATCTGTTTTAAGGACTTGTTTTGAGGACTTATTTCTCGAATTATTTTTGAGTGACTTAGAGACCTCCAAAATTCATCAAAAATTTACAACATAGAGCCTCAAATGTGAAGATTGTAGGACACCTTTTGATTTTGAATTCGGGATTGGGGTGATGCATAATTAATTCGGTAAAGTGCATCTGGATAGATGCCCGAAATTGTTCTGTGATAAAAATATAGAGACCCAAATATAGGTCTGTATCTCGATGCTCAGAGTTCTAAATTTAATGTACTTAGTCTTGTTAAAAATCTATGGATGTTATATTTCAAATGAGTCAAGAATCACCAATTTTGGATATCTGTAGATAGAGTTATAGGATGAATACCTAGGCTCTGTTGCAGGAAAACAGAGTTGACAGACAGTTTTTAGAAATTACCCTGATCTTGCACAGATTTAATTACGTGGTTGCACAGCCCCAAAATTCTTGAAAATTTTATTGTAAGTGGAATTATGTGTTTAGATTCAGTTTGCGAAATTTTAGAGTGATTGGAATAGGAGTTCGACAATGAAAAATCAAACAATCATCGTATACAGTGATGTTGAAAATTAGATTTTAGGTTTTTATAACATACGTGATGCAAAACTCATACGAATTAAAGTGCAACAATACAACATCCCAAATTAAATTGCTGAATGGAAATGAATTGAAATATATATAATAGCTTAAGAATAGAGGGGATTAGAAGAAATAAAGTATTTATAGCATATAGAGAGATAGAGTAAAGAACACAAACATATAGAGTGCATAAGAAAAGGAAACGGAAATTTCAACACATCTACTTCTATTACATCATGGGGGGAGACAAAGCTCAATTAATACAACCCCTTTTGAATTGAATATGAAGAAGAGATGGAGATGAATCAAGTTAGAGCAATACTTACATGGATTCCCAAGAAGCCGGTCTCCAATGGTGGTACAAGACCCTCACCTTCTATCTTTTAACTCTTCTTTCTCACTCAAACCTAAGTGGAAACACTTGCCTTGATCCTAGCACTCTCTTCCCTCTGTAAACCTCTCCCTAGCAACCCTCAATTCTACACAAAACAGCCCAAGGAGCAGCACTTCTCAAAACATTCCAAGATCTCAAGACTTCAAGATGAGAGAAGTGGTTCCCCTTTCTAGGCCCTTCTTTGAGGTGGGTGGCCCAAGGTCCATATCCAACTCCCATACTCCATCACATTCACATGGAGGAGTGGTCTCCCTTGGTCAAACATGGACCAACCCTATGTGGTCTGGTTGTGAGCTTGAGTCATGTGCACCTAGTCATGATCGGTTAGTGCTTGATGCCTCCAAGTTCAATTGGCCGGTCTTGCTTTTCCACTTGATGTGTCCTAGCTCGTCCAATAGCTCCTTACTTCACTTGATAATATTTGATTCATTTCATAAGTTGGACATGACTTGATAAGACCTTGGAATCGGCGAAAGGAGCAGTCCACTTCAACTTGCTAAAGTTGACCAGCCTTTGTCAAAATGTTGCACTTGGTTCAAGCAAGTTGCTGGCTGATTTTGATATGATAAGCAACTTGAGCTGCCTTGTGATGATGCTGGCCCATTCGACTTGATCTTTGCTGAATACATGCCTTGGCCCAACGTGATCCACTTCCTTGTCCCACGGAACTTTCGCGAACTCGATCCGGCTTGAGGCAGGCTCCAACAGTCGCATTGATCTTCACCTAATTTGCTCGAATCTTCTGGGCCTTATCCTTTTAACTTTAATTTGAACATCTTTATCTTTAAAATCTTCATTTTAAAGAAAAGGTTTTTAAAATAGGTTGGCTTTTGAAATTGAGAGTGTTTTTACAAAAATTTATTTAGGGTGTTTACAGAAACCCATGAAATTCCCAGCCAAGATGCCTTCCCAATGCTCAAGATGCTGGAAATCATCGCCCTTGGCCTCTATTTATAGGCTAAGGGGGGCCTTCTTTTAGGTCCTTCTTTGGGGAGGATGCTCTATGGCCCAAATCTAGCCCATGCATTGATAATCACGTGGCCTTGTGGTTCCCTTTTGGTTAAGGCTGGACCAACCCCATGTGGGTTGGTTCTTGGCTTAAATTAAGTGCACCTAGGCATGACCGGTTGGACCTAGGTGCCTCCAAGTGAACTCGTCTAGGCTTGATGTGGTACTTTGATTGAACTCCTTTGTGGTTCGTCTCATAACCTCTTACTTTGCTTGATATAACTTGATTTGGTTCATAGGCTGGGGCATCCATAGATTGACCCTAGCCCTCCCTTGGTACAGCCGAACGAACCTAGTGCAACCCACGATCTTGAAGGTTGGTAAGGTGCGGTCTTATGCCCTTCTTTCTAGCCCATTGAGTCAAGCTTGGCCCAGGTGTCCTTGTATGCTCGAGCCACATTTTCATGAAGCCTATTTCTTGATTTTGATTTGGGAATTTTGAAAATCTCCATTTAAGGGTTTTGCGAAAAATTCTTGATTTAAAGGAGGGTTTTAAAATGGGCTATTTTTCGAAATTGAGAGTGTTTTTATAAAATTTATTTAGGATGTTTACAGTTTCTATCAAAAAGGACTTCCAATTTCTTACATTTTCCCTCACTCCGGTTTTAATACCCACTAATCAATAGAGGTTTTATAGAAGATTTTGAATAACATTTCAAATTTCAATTTCTCACACAACAAAGTCTAATTCTCAAACAAAATGAAATTCAAATAAGTATGTCCTATTCCTACTCTAGGATTTTAATGTTAAACTTTTCTCCATTGGGATAAGCTATGGGGATTTTGGGAAACAATTACCGACGGTCCCTTCTGAAGCGTCCCGTGGTGTAAGGCAAAGAATTTTTTTGGTGGAAAATTGCTCTTCTGAGTTTGTCTTTTTATTTTTATTTTCTTTCAAAGGGCACCTCTATATTGAAGGGTTTTTTTTCCTTTTCTCTTTTTTTTTGTTCTTCTTTTTGGAAGACCTCTATATTGGAGGTTTTGATTTTCTTCCTTTTTGATTTTGCCAATTTTTCTTTTTGGGGAGAAATGAAATGGGGGAATGCAACTCATCCGTTTATATACTCAATTCAGCCAAGAACATCCCATTTCCTAATAGCACCTACCATTTGAAAGTATTTTGCTTGTTTGAACTAGGCCTCATTTTGTAAGCCAAAGATTTTTGAAATGTTACGAAATAATTTTTGAAAACTCTACTTTTCATAAAGCATTAATTCCCTAATTCAGGATCACATAATCTCTTTTTTATCCTTCTTTCAAGAAATTCAAAGGAGATCCATTTTAAAAATCTTTTCAAGGGGACACGGCCTGCACTAGCAGGCCGTGGGTTTGATGTTGAAGAATGGACACGGCCTACACTAGCAGGCCGTGGGTTTGTTCTTAGGGAGTTGGCCTTGCCGAGTGACAGGCCTTGTTGTTCTTGGTAGGGGAGCGGAGCACGGCCAACACTTGGGTCGTGTGGGGTTTTAGGGGGAGCTCGGCCAAAGCTTGGCCGAGCTTAGGTGGTGGTTTAGGTAGAGCTCGGCCAGCACTTGGCCGAGCTTAGGTTGTTTTAAATAGAAGATGGGGTGGGTGGTTTGGAAGGTTAGGAGATAGAATGGTTTAGGGTTAGGTTTAGGAACTAACCTTAGGTTGCAGCCTTGGTTCAAGCCCTTCCACGCAGCCAAGCCCTCGCCGTATGCAGCTCCACTCCCCTTGAAGGTACAACTCCTTGCTTGGTGCAGCCCATGCCACAATGGCCCAATCCCCACTCAAAAAGAAAACAAGCCAAGGGTTTTCAGTCGTATGTGTGAGTTGTCTTTCAATTTATACACAACACACACGAACACGTTGAGCTTTACCGCTCATATATATACTTGTATTTCAATTTCGGCAAATTCAATTCAAGTCGTGTGAGTTTGTCATTTCAATTCCACACTCACACACGCGTGCATTGAGCCTTTCCTCTCTTAATATAAGTATATCTCCCTTCGGCAATTTATATTCAAGTCATGTGAGTTGCCTTTAAATTCGGGTATTTCCCTTTAAGCTACGTCTTTACATTTCGGGTTTTACATTTAAGTTGTGTGAGTTGCTTTCAATTCGAGCTTAGCTCACATCATACCCTCCAAACTCGAGATATTTTGCATACTTGCATACGTACGCTTTCAAAAAAGCTTCGAGTACCTGTCCAAAAACACCAAACTTAGGTCACTTGTGCATACACCTAGCTGGCCGAGGCAACTGATTCGTGTTCGTCTCATGGCAAACTAGCAAAGGCTAAAAAGAAATTTGAAAAACCTCGCAAACCCAAGGAAACCTCCGCTATGGAGGGAAACCAATATCACGAGTCCTTCACTCACAAGGACCATAAAGCCCTACAACAGTTGCTAAAAGGACAAAATAAAGAGAAAAGAACATACACCCTGTCTAATTTCCTTCCTTTTGATTACAAAACCGATAGTGACGACGAAATACCGAATTTCCATCGCTATGATGGCACGGGAGATCCTAGATCTCACTTGCAACTCTTTTCTCGTCGAGCTCACAAGAAAAAGAAGGAGTCGATGAAATGGATTTATTGGTTTCCCCTTTCCCTCAAAGGCACTGCTTCTAAATGACTCGCTTCTTACAATTTAAGTTAGTTCACGACTTTTGAAGAGTTAGCGAACTGCTTTATGTAAAGGTTTTCGCATAATGTAGAAGTGACGCCAACTCTAAATACTTTGAGGGATACAAAACAAGCGACGAACGAGGATGTACACGCATTCATCGTTCGATGGAGGTCCCTCCTAGGGCAAGTGAGAGAGCCGATATCAGAAGGATGCACAATAATGCTCATCCTCGATAATTTTAAACCTGAGTTAAAAACTCTTCTCTCCTTACATGAAATCTTGACTTTTCATAAGTTGATCAAGAAAGCTTCCCTTTTCGAAAAAATTTAAAAAAGGGAGTCTACGATCATCTGTGGAAAGGGAGTGTTTTACCAAAGACTTGGTTGGAAAAACCCGGCACATACGGGATGCCCACGATGGACAAAGGGGCAAAGCCCCTAAAAATTGCAAACGTTCCAGTGGAAACAAACCCGACCGGCGTTTCGAAGAAAACTGAGCAAAAAATTGAAAAATTGAATTTTTTTTTTGAAAAACGGGAGTACACGCCCTTAGGGCAGCCTGTTTCAGAGGTCCTAGACCTCCTACTCGCACAAGAAATGATTAAACTCCCAAAAATTCCAGAGGGGACATCCCCAAAAGGGAAATTTCTAAATAGATTTTGCAAATATCATTGACTGAAAGGTCATAATACCAGCAAGTGTTTTTCCCTTTTAAACAAGATTGAGAACTTGATAGCATAGGGCCGGCTCTAGGTCACTGAGGAAATAGAGCCTGCCCAAGCTATTTTCAAAGAACCCTTCCCCAATCACGCAAGCACTAGTGGGAAGGGCAAAGAGGTATGTGCTTTCTCGACTTCAAAGAGTCTAGTGCATTCATCTCATTCTAGTTTTATTACTTGTGCGCCATCTCTCATCCTTCATAGGAAAATCACCCAAGTAATAATCCAGAGAACGCTTAGAATCCCGCCCCCAGTTAGAACCATTTTACAAATCCAAGGTGCTCCAAAGCACACAAGTAGAGCCACAATAGGCGCGAGCCCTAGGCAGATTGTGGGGGAGGTGACTAGGTCCGGAAGGATCTATCAACCCCCACATCTACAAAATGCTAAAAAAGTGGTAAGTATTCCTAGCCCTTCAAAAACATGTATTCCTAGGGTTTCGCAAAAAACGGACAAAGGAAAAAATGTTTTAACCTTGTATGATTTTGAAAATCATGATTCCCATAAACATGTCCATCCTAGAGCTGATACAAACCTCGCCTAGGCATAGACTTGTCTTAGAAAAAATCCTAGAAAGAGCCAAGGTTAGCTCAAGTATAACCCCTAAGTGCTTGTCAATCCAAGTGGCGCCTATATGTGTAAAAACGCCCATCGTGCTCTCGGAAGAGGATATAGAAAGACCATATGAAACCCACAACCAAGCTTTGCATATCAAGGTAGTATTGAATCACTATCCTATCGACAAATGCTTAGTTAATGGGAGAGGAGGTCTCAACATCCTTCCGCTCCACGTAGCGTATCAAATCGAAGTCACCTTGACCTCCGTAAACCCAAGCCCCATCGTAATTACTAGATATGATGAGAATGCATCTAGACCACTAGGAGCCGTGGAATTACCCATGGAAATGGGGGCATAGCCCACATGGGGGTGTTCCATGTCTTAGACATTCATCCCCATTACAATCTATTGCTGGGAAGGCCCTAGATACACAACCTGTGAGCTTGCCATCCACATTCCATAGGTATGTCAAAATCCCCCACGAAGACCATATAGTGGTAATTGTGGGTGAAAACCATTCTCAGCTTCAGGGAATCCAAAATTTCCCATGCTTGTCAGCTTCTCAAGACTACGAGGACAACCTTGGTAACACCTTAGTCGAGCCACCCAAACTCGTCCTCCCAAAGCCTAGGAAGGTCTTGTGTATCAAAGGGCAGCCCAAGGCTTACCCACTCAAAACCTTAACCATCCTAGGAAAGACCAAGTGCTGCCTATTTTCTAAAACCCTAGACAAGAAACCGTTCATGCATAACATGGACGATTGCAAGTTCCAAAACCACGAATTATATCAAAACTTTTCAAAAAACAAAAAATCGTGGAACATGCTATTGAACATGGGATACATGCCATACCAAAGTCTAGAGAATCAAAACCAAGGTTGCCTCGAGCCCATAATGCCTAGAGCCAACCCAAGCTGATATGGGATCGGCTATACTCCTAGAATACCACCAGAACCCCCACTTGTGACCACCTGGGTTAAGGGTGCCCTGAAGCCTAGTGAAGTAGAAACCTACGATTTAGACCTCTTGTTTAGAGTCTAACTTGTGGCGTTTTCCTTTGTAGGTATGATGGAAGATTCCTTCTTAAACCAAAATCCAAAAAAATTAAAAAATCTCGAAATTCAAAAACAATTTGAAAAATCTCAAAAACCAAAAACATTTGAAAAGTGTAAAAAAATCGAAAAAAGTGTTGTTTGTATATTCCCCAAAATCCTTTCTTTACAAAAATCCAAGAAAATCAAAAAATTGGAAATTTCCAAAAACAAAATCCTGTATATACCAGCTCCTAGTAAAAATTTGGAAAAAGCCAAGGATTTCGAAGAGAAAATTGTCTTCATAACAAGACCAAAAGCTTCAAAACTTGTATAACATAAACAAAAACCAGGTGTTTTCAAAACCCATGCATCAAGTTCAAATTCCCTAGGATTTAATACTCTCGAGAATGATCAAAGCCTAGAAGAGGATCCCCTTTTCCCTGAGGAGGATCCCACTTCCGAGCTTCCCGAGTTCAACAAAATTCTCGATTTTGAAAAACCTTCAAATTCAGTAGGAGGGGATTTCATAGAGATAAACCTAGGGAGTGAATCAAAGCTCAAACACATTAAGATAGGTGCATGTTTGCATGAGCATGAAAGAGCATCATTCATTGCATTCTTGAAAACCTACATAGATGTGTTTGCATGGGCGTTTGAAGACATGCCGGGTATAGACCCAAGAGTCGTAGAGCATTGTCTTCCCCTAGATTCAGATTCGAAACCCATAAAGCAAAAGCTTAGAAAGATTCATTCGAACGTACATGCGCAAGTTAAAGTGGGTTTAGAAGATCTACTAATGCCGGTTTTATAAAATCCATTGCATATTCTGATTGGTTGTCAAATATTGTTGTAGTTCGAAAAACCAATGGAAAAATTTGAATATGCATCGATTTTAGAAACCTGAACAAAGCCACTCCAAAGGATAACTTTCCTTTACCTAACATTGATTTGATAGTCGATAGTATTGTAAATCATGAAATGTTTTCATTCATGGATGGCTATTCAGGATATAACCAAATCAAATTAGCCCCAAGAGATCAGGCTAAAACTGCTTTCACCACACCTTGGGGCACATACTGCTATACAGTCATGCCCTTTGGTTTAAAAAATTCCGGCGCCACCTACCAAAGAGCCATGACTACGATCTTTCACGATCAAATTCATGAGCTCGTAGAGGTATATGTGGATGATCTTTTGGCTAAATCAAAAACTCGATGCACCCATATCGAATGTTTACAAAAATTTTTCGAAAGGCTTAGGCTTTACAAAGTAAAGCTAAACCCTCAAAAGTGCATCTTCAGAGTAGAATCCGGTAAGCTCTTGGGCTTTATGGTAAGCCAAAGGGGCATAGAAGTCGACCCCTCTAAGTATAGAGCCATCATAGACATGTCTCCGCCCTCCAATCTTACGCAAATTCGTAGCCTCCAAGGTCGCCTCCAATCAATTCGAGGTTCATTTCGAACCTCGCTACAAGATGCAAACCTTTTAACAAACTTTTGAGAAAAGGGGTGAAATTCATATGGGACGATGATTGCCAAAAGGCTTTCGAAAGACTAAAAGCGTATTTGGTTAATCCTCCTATTTTAAACCCTCCAAAGCAAGGAAAACCTCTTTTACTTTATATTTCTGTGCATGCGAATGCTTTGGGTGCATTATTGGCTCAATATGAGGATGATACCCATAAGGAGTATGCCATCTACTATATTTCGAAAACTCTATTGGCTTATGAACGAAATTATCAAGCCATGGAGAAGACTTGCTTGGCCTTGGTGTGGGCCTGCTAGAAATTTTGACACTACTTCCTAGATCATGAGATCTGGATAGTAGTGTCTAGGCTTGATCCAATCAAGCATCTGTTTGAAAAACCTATCCTCACGGGTAGGCTAGGTAAATGGCAGCTCCTCTTGATGGAGTATGACCTGAAATTCCACCATCAAACTTCCATCAAGGGGCAAGCCCTAGCCGACTATGTGGCTGACTTCCCTTTAGAAGATGCGTATCCTACACTTGACAAAATGCCCGATGAAGGCATCTTTCAAAACCAATTTCAAAATCATATCTTGGCAAATTATTTAAATGAAAACCAAGTATGGAAGATGCACTTCGATGGGGCATGAAACCAAAGAGGGGCTGGGGCAGTAATCATCCTCATATCCCCTGAAAAGGGAGAAATACCCATAGCCATTCGCCTAGATTTCGAATGTTCCAACAACACAGCCGAGTATGAAGCACTCATACAAGGCTTAAAAATTTCGAAAACTCTAGGGGCATCATGCATCGAAGTCTTTGGAGATTCTTTACTTGTCATAAACCAAGTGTTAAAGATTTGGCAAGTTAAAAACGAAAAACTTCTTCCATATCACGAGTTGGCCACCCAGCTTGTCGAGTCGTTCAAATCGTGTACTCTCACACACGTAAGAAGAGAGGATAATGGCATAGCCGATGCCCTCTCATCCTTGGGCTCAACCCTAAGGGTCGATCCCACTTTGAGAATCAGACCCTTAGAAATATGGCACTCGCCCACTCCATCCACACACAATCTTGAGATTTACCAAAATAAACCAAACTAATACTGAAAAACCTTGGTTTCAAGACATTAAAGAGTTCTTAGAAAATGGAGGATTTTCAGAATACGCTTCATCCAAAGACAAAGCTTTTATACGAAAGATTTCAACCCGATATTTGATTTTGGGGGGGGTTCTTTACAAAAAAAGTTTCACTGGCATCTTACTAAGGTGTGTCGACCTGGAGGAGGCTGGGATTGTAATGCATGAATTCCATGATGGAGAATGTGGAGGGCATATAAACGCCAATATGATGGCAATGAAAATACTTAAAGCAGGTTATTTTTGGTCCACCTTAAAGCAGGATTGCCATAACCATGTTAGGAAGTGTCACCCATGTCAAGTGCATGGACACGCCATTCATACCCCGTCATCCACATTACATTCCGTGGTCAGCCCCTGGCCATTCACCATGTGGGCGTTTGATATCATAGGACCAATATTTCCACATGCTTCAAATGGGCATAGGTTTATCCTAGCAACCACTGAATACTTTTCCAAATGGGTTGAAGCTACCTCCCTGACCAATGTTCAGGGGCAACATGTAGTAGCATTCATTAGGAAAAATATTTTGGCTCGATTTGGGGTTCCAAAGGATTTAGTGTCCGACAATGGCACCCCCTTCAAAAACGAGACAATGGTTAAGTTATGTAACACGTATGGCATAACTCACCACTTCTCATCACCCTACTACCCTCAAGGCAACGGCCAAGCCGAAGCCACCAATAAAACTCTCATAAGCATTATTGAGAAAACTTTAGAGAAGGGTAGGACGTGGCATAAGAAGCTGGATGAAGCCTTATGGGCTTATAGGACTTCCATCCGAACTCCCACAAATGCCACGCCATTTGAGTTGGTCTATGGCACAAATGCCATTCTTCCCATTCATACCAAAATTCATTCATTCCATACATCCATTGCACTCGACCTTCTCCTAGAGACGCTACAGCATGCTAGAATGGCCAAACTTGACTTACTAGATGAGCGAAGGCTCCTTGCCATGGATCATGCACATGCATACCGGCAAAGGGTAGCCCGACACTATGAGAAGCATATGAGACCTCGCCACTTCAAAGTGGGAGACCTTGTGCTCAAAATCATCCAATATCGTGGCCCACATCTACTTGGAAAGTGGCGGCCCAAGTGGGATGATCCTTATGTTGTATGTGGAACCACCACGAACAACGCCTATTGGCTAGTCGATGTTGAGGGTAGGAACTTAGCCGACCCTATGAATGCTCAATTTTTGAAAAAAAAGCATGTGTATGGTCTAAGCTAAGCCCTATTTCAAAAATATTTTGAAAACCTCCTTTTGAAACTTCGTGAGTGAGGATCAAAGCCAATCGTGCAACCCTGAATGAGAGACTCGATTGCTTGTGAAAAAGCGGAGTTTTCCCAAAACCAATGGGTCACATTTCAAAAATCCTTCTTCTTACAAAAGAAGGCCTGGTTCAAAATAGCAAGATACTTGCAAGTAGTACGTGCTATTTCTACATAGGCTGATCTGGGATGAATCGAATAGATCCTTGGGATAAGTCCTTTCCCGTTTCTCTTCACTTCCCCAAAAGGAAAACTTGGCGAAAATTGAAAAGGGAAAACCCTGCCAAAAATCTCTTTCCCAAAAGAAAACCATCTATTCTATGGAAAAGAGGGAATAAAGAAAAAATACTCCCAAAGGGAGACCCTCTACGAAAAATAGAAAAAAGGCTAAAAAAGCTCAAAAAGAGCAGTTTTCCGCCTCTGTGCCTCAAACCACGGGACACTCCAGAAGGGACCGTGGTAAACTCTTTCCCATCCCTGCGACTTATCCCAAGTAAAGAAAGGTTCATTCTAAGGAATCCTAAAGTAAAAATAGGATTTACTTACTTGAATCTCATCGTGTTTGAGAGTTAGACGTCTGAGTAAGGCGTAGGAATTTTGAAATATGGCTTGATTTTCGAATAAAACCTCCGCTAGATTAGTAAGGGTTAAGACTCAAGTAAAGGGAAAACACGAAAGCTGAAATCCTTAGGATTGAAGCTAAAAGGAGCTTTCCTCTCTCAAAAATGAGTTTTTAGAAAACCTCGAACATCGAGCAATATAAAGACCAGCTCACTTGGTGCAGCAGGTCTTCATAAGACTCCCAAAGTTTGACCATTACATTAAGTCTCTAGGAGACCATACTTCCTAGCATATCATCCCATGCCACTCATTCATATCTACGCATGGACACTTGAATCAATCCCATTCAGGACTAGCACCATCTTAGGCAAAGTCCCCTTTGGCGATAATCCCCTCTTATTGGGCTTAAAGAAAATGTTTTTCCCAAAACTGGGACGATCCCATATTCTCGAGGACAAATCCAGGGAGAAAGCAATCAGGGGTGTTGTCGTCTTTGCCATCATCCAAATAAATTTGGATAATGCCAAAGAGGGGCATCTGTAAACACCCCGAAATAAAACGAATTTCAAAACCAAACACCTGGTTTTAAAATTCATTTCAAAGCCAAATTTTGGAGGTTTTCGAAAACTCAGGGGCTGTAAAAGCTTCAAATTTTGCTAAAACCCCGTTCAACTTGATTTTCACATATATAGGCCAAGTCCCCATTTTGCATAAGCCAATTTTCAATAGGTGAAGCCCTTAATACCAAAGCAGCCTCAGATAAAGGTGTAGAAGCACAAAAGCAGCACCTTGGCCTGATAAAAGCTATTGTCAAAAGGCAAAAGGAAGGCCCAGGCCCGAAGAAGACTATAAGCCCGGCGCACCCAGAAGCCAAGTCAAGTACATCCATCCAAGCAGCAGAAATCCAAGCAAAAAATGGCAAAAATAAGCAGAAATGAAGTCCAAAAAGGCGAGATGGAGTTCAGACGACAAAACTGGGGAAAACCTAGTATAAGACGAAGCATTGATAAAGCTAGGGCCCACACAAACCGTCCATCTCGAAACACCAAGAAGGACTGTTCAAAGAAAATTTGGATTATATCTGGACCATAAATATCTAGATCCAGATCCAAATAGTGTTTAGATATGGATCGATCCAAATAGTGTTTGGGTTTGGATTAGATCCAAATAGTATTTGGATTGGATCAGATCTGGACCAAAATATCCAAATCCATATCCATATAAATGTTTGGATTTGGATCGGATCGGATCTGATCATAAATATCGAGATCTAGATCCAAATAGTATTTGGATTTGGATTTGGATCCAGATCTCAAACCCATATCCAAACCCAAGACCCACCTCACTTGCCTATAAATAGAGGTGAGGGGGTCTCCAATAAGAGATTCACGTGAAAGTGCTTGGAGGAGAGAGAGTGAGAGGTAAACCTAGCCATGTTGGCTTAAGGGTGAGTTGGGTTCAAGCCTTGTGGACTAAGTGGGCTGCGACCAAGGTGGGCTCGATCAAGGAAGGCTGCAATCGTGGCTTTGACGTGGGCTCAACCAAGAAGAACCGGCTCCAAGAGGTAGGTCTCCTAATCCTAGCCTAATCCTCCTAATCTTAGCCTAATCCTAGCTTAATCCACTTAACCCACATCATTAAACCTCACCCTAACTGAACCTAACCTAACCTATCCGACTCAAACAAAACACCTTGGCTAAACCCCAAAACCCTCACATCTCCGCGCTACAAGTGCCCCTGCCGTACCGCCGTGCCCTGCCTGCGCGCCTGTAGACATGCGGAAATTTCCACTCCGGGTTCTTAGGCCTAAAGTGATCCTTTTCGTATGTCATAAGTCGCTTAAAGGGCGTGCCAGCTAGCTTACTCAAGCTAGCGAAGTAAGTTTTGAAAATATCTCACTTAGGGGGCGACTGTGGACAAGTGGGCTCTTTTGACCTTCTTCCACCGATGCGCAAGGGTCAGTCTGTACGTTTAGAAAACTCGATTTTAAGCAAACATGACCTTTTTGAAAATATGCAAAGTGTTTGATTTGGTTTAATTTGTCTTGTTGCAGATTTTATCAACGTGGGATTTGCACGTTTCCTATGTCTTGGGTTTTAGCCAAATTAGGCGTGTAGTTGTGTGCATCCAATGCTCGATTTGGCGAGTTTTGCACGGGTAGTTCGAGGTTACTTTGATGCAATATGTGCCCTATCTCGTGGTATGGCGAATATGCAATGCAAACTCACACAATTGAACGGAAAAACCCAGAATTGAAAGACATAGCCGAAGGGAAATTGCAAAAGGGAAATATAGCTATATCTAAAGAGCGGAAAGGCTCAATTGTGTAAGTGTATGCCGTGTATAAATTGAAATGCAACTCACATAGCTGAACCTTAAAACCCGAAATTTAAAGACATAGCGGAAGGGAAATACAACTATATATATATGGGCCCGAAGGTCACCAACGTGCACGTGTTGTGTTGGTGTGTAAATGGAAAGACAAACACACGCAGTTGAACCGGGAAAACGCTATAGAAATTATAGAAATATGACTATATCTAAGCGGCTGCCAAGCCCAAAATGGTGCGTGAGGTGCATGAGCAAGTGCTCGGGTGTTCTTTGTGTGCGAGTGTGTAAATGAAAGATGAACTCACACGACTTTATGTACCAACCCAGCTAAATTGAAATACTCTATAATAGCGAAAGCTCAATGCACGCGTGTGTGAGTATACTCGTGGTGCTCATGGGTGTTTGTGTACGAGTAAGAGCTAAAGCTCAAGTGCTCGTGTGTGCTTCGTGTAGCAAACCAACTTATTACAATCGGGGGGAGAATATGCTCCGTTAATACAACCCCATATCCAAATTGAATCAAAGCTCAGGTTGCCCCAGCGGAGTATACTCCCGTCTTTCAAAGGGTTTTTGGAAAATTTTCTCCCTTTTATTTACAATCGGGGGGAGAATAAGCTCAGGTTGCCCCAACAGAGTATACTCTCGTCTTTCAAAGGGTTTTTGGAAAATTTTCTCTCTTTTATTTTCAATTTTTTAAAAGTTTTTAGAAGTGCTTGCCGGGCTTGGATCCACCCGGACATTGGCGACTTTGTGGGGTTTTGCCCCATTGTCTATGGTGGGTAGCCCATAAGTGCCGGGCTTCTCCAAGCGAGTTTTCGAAACCACGTTCCCTTTCCACAAGTGGTTGTAAATCCCTTTTTTCAAATTTGTTTCAAAAAGAGATTCTTTTTTTATCAACTTGTAGAAAGTTGAGATTTCGTGAAGGGAGAGAAGGGTTTTCAACTCATTTTTAAAGTTATCCAGGATGAGCATGACTGCGCATCCTTCGGATATTGGTTCTCGGACTTGCCCAAGGAGGGACCTCCATCGAACAATAAAGGCATGAACATCTTCGTTCATACCTTGCTTCGTATCCCTCAATGTGTTTAAAGTGGGCATGACCTCTACGTTATGGGAGAATCTCTGCATAAAGCAGTCCACTAACTCTTCAAAAGTAGCAAACTGGCTAAGATCGCAGGAAGCCAGCCATTTGGAAGTTGTGCCTTTGAGGGATAAAGGGAACCAATACACCCATTTCATCGAGTCCTTCTTTTTCTTATGGGCTCAACGAGAGAAAAGTTGCAAGTGAGACCTAGGATCTCCCGTGCCATCATACCGATGGAAATTCGGTATTTCATCGTCACTGTCCGTCTCATAGTCTTGGAAGAAAATCGGACAGGGCGTAGTTTCTTTTCTCTTTGTTTTGCCCTTTCAACAGCAACTGTAGGGCTTTACGATCCTTGTGAGTGAAGGATTCATGGTATTGGTTGCCTTCCATTGCGGAGGCCTCCTTGTGTTTTCGAGTTTCTTCAAATTTCTTTTTGGCCTTTGGTTCGCCATGTGACAAACACGAATCAGCTCCTTCAGCCTCTTGGCTAAGAGTAGCGATCTTGGCCTCAAAGTCCCTTCTTAACTTCTCGATCTCTTCTCTTTGATCTTGAGTTTTCAAAACCTTTCTAGAATTAGAACTTGATGCGCATGAGGCATGGCTAGACACTTCTTGGGAGCCTGGACTTGACATGGCTCCAATGCTTTTAAAATCCAACTATGAAAATGCAACAAATAAAAGAGTTAAAACACTTTTCCTTGAAAATTTTTCATGAGGTTTGTTTGTGTGAATCGATTTTTCATAAGACCCACGTCCCACCGGGCGTGCCAAATTCTGTAGACACGTGGAAATTTCTACTCCGGGTTCTTAGGCCTCAAGTGAATCTTTTTGTATATCTAAGTCGCTTAAAGGGCGTGCCAGCTAGCTTACTCAAGCTAGCGAAGTAAGTTTTGAAAATATCTGACTTAGGGGGCGATTGTGGACAAGTGGGCTCTTTTGACCTTCTTCCACTGATGCGCAAGGGTCAGTCTGTACGCTTAGAAAACTCGATTTTAAGCAAACATGACCTTTTTGAAAATATGCAAAGTGTTTGATTTGGTTTAGTTTGTCTTGTTGCAGATTTTATCAACGTGGGATTTGCACGTTTCCTATGTCTTGGGTTTTAGCCAAATTAGGCGTGTAGTTGTGTGCATCCAATGCTCGATTTGGCGAGTTTTGCATGGGTAGTTCGAGGTTACTTTGATGCAATATGCACCCTATCTTGTGGTATGGCGAATATGCAATGCAAACTCATACAACTGAATGGGAAAACCCAAAATTGAAAGACAGAGCCGAAGGGAAATTGCAAAAGGGAAATATAGCTATATCTTAAGAGCGGAAAGGCTCAATTATGTAAGTGTATGCCGTGTATAAATTGAAATGCAACTCACACAGCTGAACCTTAAAACCCGAAATTTAAAGACATAGCGGAAGGGAAATACAACTATATATATATGGGCCCGAAGGTCACCAACGTGCACGTGTTGTGTTGGTGTGTAAATGGAAAGACAAACACACGCAGTTGAATCGGGAAAACGCTGCAGAAATTATAGAAATATGACTATATCTTAGCGGCTGCTAAGGCCAAAATGGTGCGTGAGGTGCATGAGCAAGTGCTCGGGTGTTCTTTGTATGCGAGTGTGTAAATGAAAGACGAACTCACACGACTTAGTGTACCAACCCAACTGAATTGAAATACTTATATAGAATAAGAGCGAAAGCTCAATGCACGCGTGTGTGAGTGTATAAAATTAAAGACAACTCACGCAACTCTTACTAGAGTCTTAGGAGTAAGAGCGAAGGCTCAATGGTGCTCGTGGGTGTTTGTGTACGAGTAAGAGCTAAAGCTCAAGTGCTCGTGTGTGCTTCGTGTAGCAAACCAAGTTATTACAATCGGAGGGAGAATATGCTCCGTTAATACAACCCCGTATCCAAATTGAATCAAAGTGTAGAAAGGAGATATGAAATACCGAATTAAAGCACTTACGTGATTCAGATGTTTGTCCACTCCAATCTCCACGAGTTTGCTTGGCTTCACACCCACGGATGAGTCTTCCTTGAAGCTTGAAGCGAAAGATGGCTGAATGGAGCCTTTGAGCTTGAGGTTTTTAGGTTCACTACGCTAAGGTTGCGGGTTTATGCTTGAGCGGTTAGGTTCACGGGTCTTGTGTGAGACTCGGGATGGTATGGGATACTAAAGGCCTTAGGGTGTTATGTAGGGTGATAGAAGGGTGTAGGGTAAGGTCACGGCTGGGATATGGGATACTAGACTAGGATGGGTTCGGTTGGGGGTTCTAAGCAAGTGGTCACGGCACTAGGTAGGTGGAAGGGTATGAGGTGTATGGGAGCTAAGGGTCACGGATGGGGCATGGGATGTCTTAAGGCGGTGGATGAGAGTCGGGTAGGTGTTAGGTGGTTGGGGTGTGTAAGGGAGCTAGGGGTCACGGATGGGGCATGGGATACGGTGGGTTGATGGATAGGTGGTGGTGGGGGAGCTAAGGGTCACGACACTAGGTAGGTGGGGTGATGAAATGATGGCTACGGTTAGGATAGGGGGTAGGTCAGTTAGGATAGGTAGTGGTGGTGGTAGGTAGTGGCTGGGGTTGGTGGAGTGGTGGGGATGTGGTGATAGTGGCGGTTTAGGCTAGGACGAAGTCGGTTGGGGGTTGGTTGAGAGGGTCGGCGCCAGGCGCTATGTGCTAGGCGGGTTGGCGGAAGGTGAGGGCGACGGGCGCTAGGCGGGTTGGCGGAAGGCAGAGTGGGAGCGGGGTGACAGGGTGCGTGTAGGGCGCGTGGGAGTGATCGGCTACGCGGGGCAAGTGCAGGGCGCGTGGGGCGCCTGTAGAGTGTGCGGCGCGGGAGCGGGTAGGGTTAGAGTGGCCGGGGCGTCTTGATGTGGAGTCGGTTGGGGGTGTAGGTGGGTTCAAGTAGGATTAGGGGTGCTGAGTTGAGGTCGGTTGAGGTAGGTTTAGAGGGGTTAAGAAGAAGGGTTTAGGGTGTTTAGTAGGACTTACCTCTTAATGACGTTTTAGGGTGTGCTCAAGCTCCAATCAGCCACCTTAAACTCTTTGTCCAAGCAACATCAGCCCTTCAATTAGGGTGGGGCAACCCTAAACTAACCCTACACTAACCCACAATTAAAAACCCTAAAACAAAAGAAAGCACTAAAGCACTCACCTAAGCACCTTCTCTCTCCTCCAAGTCCTCCCTTCAAATTCACGTGAAATCCTTGTTTGGGACCCCCTCACCTCTATTTATAGGCATTTGAGGTGGGTCTTGGATTTGGGTTTGGGTTTGAGATCTGGATCCAAATCTAAATCCAAACACTATTTGGATCTGGATATTGGATCTCGGATATTTTGAGATCTGTATCCGATCCAAATCCAACATTTTATGGATATGGATTTGGATATTTTGGTCCAGATCCAATCCATTCCAAACACTATTTGGATCCAATTCAAATCCAAACACTATTTGGATCTACCCAAACACTATTTGGATCGGCCCAAATCTAAACACTATTCACTATTTGGATTTGGATCTAGATTTTATGGTCCAGATCCAATCCAAATTTTCTCTAGATGGTCCTTCTTGGCTTCTCGAGGCGGACGATTTGTGCGGGCCATAGCTTCATCAATGCTGCGTCTGGTGTTGGGTTTCCCTAATATTTGTCATCCAGACTCCTTTTTGCCTTTCAGACTTCGTTTCTGCTCATTTATGTCTTTCCTTGTTCGGATTCGGGATGCTTGAATGAGGATGGTTGACCTGGCTCTTTGGTGCTCTTGGCTTGCCATCTGCTTCGTGCCTAGGCCTTCTTTCGCCTTTTGAACCTAGCTTTTATCAGGCCAGGGTGCTCTTTTGGGCTTCAAAATACACTTCTAAAGCTGCTTCTAGAATTGGCCTTCACGAGTGGCTTGCTAGGCTGCTTCTGGATCAGGTGTCGTTTTCGCATGCTCGACCTGTTCGTCTTTGGCTTTTGGGAAAATGGGGCTTAGCTCGGGTTTAAAAACTCGTATTTGGATACGGGGCTTTCAAAACACCATTTAAAAGCTTAAAGCAATATTTACGGGGTTTTGAAGGCTCCTGAGTTTTCAGAACTCAAAACTGCCCTTTGGGGCTGATTTGCAAACCATGTATTGGTTTTAGAAAGTCGTGGGATTTTGGGGAGTTTACGAATGCCCCTCTTTGGCATTATCCAAATTGATTTGGATAATGACAAAGACGACAACACCCCTGTTCAATATCTCCCTGGATCTAATCTTCAAAAATACGGGATCATCCCAATTTTGATAAAACATTTTCTTTAACCTCGTTGGAGGAGATTTTCGCCAAAGAGGACTTTCCTATGGGTTCTAGTCCTAACTGGGATCATGTATGAAGTGTTCATGCATGAATATGCAGAATGCATGATACAGATGAGACGCCAAGAAGGGCAACTTCCTAGAAACCAGATCATATGGTCGAACCTTGGAGTCTTATGAAGACCTGCTGCTTTAAGTGAGTGGGCCTTATATTGCTCGATGTTCGAGTTTTGGAAAACCTGATTTCAAAAGAGAAAACTCCTTGTTAGTCTCGATCCTAAGGACCTCTAGCTCCTCGTTTTTGCCTTTACTTGATTCTTAACACTCGCTAATCTAGCGGAGGTTTTATAAGAAAACAAGCTAAGTTTCAAAATTCCTACGCCTTACTCAAAACGTTGAATTCTCAAACAAAATGAAATTCAAGTAAATCCTATTTTTACTTTAGGATTCTTTGAAATGAATCTTGTTTACTTGGGATAAGTCGTAGGGGTGGAAAACAGATACCACGGTCCCTTCTGAAGCGTCCCATGGTTTGAGGTAGAGAGGCGGAAAATGACTCTTTTTTGAGTTTTTTGGCCTTTTGTTTCTTTTTTCATAGAGGGTCTCCCTTTGGGAGTATTTTTTCTGTATTCCCTCTTTTCCATAGAAGAATCAATTTTCTATTTTTGGGATTCAACTTTCTTTTTTTGGGAAAGAGATTTTGGTAGGGATTTCCCTTTGTTTTTGCCAAATTTTCCTTTTGGAAGGAGAAGAGAAGAGGGGAGGACTTATCCCAAGGTCATACTTGATCCATTCCAGATCAGCCTATTTAGAAATAGCATGCACTACTTGCAAGTATCTTGCTATATTGAACTAGGCCTTTCTTTGTAAGAAGAAGAATTTTGAAAATGTAACCACGTATTTTGAAAAGCTCCACTTTTTCGCAAGTGTTGATTCTCTCATTCAGGGTCACACAATTTGCCTTTGATCCTTTCTTTCGAAGCTTCAAAGTAAATCTCCCTAAAACATTTTGGAAAATGGGAATTTAAGTATTGAATATTGATAGGATTTGCTAAATTCCTACCTTCTACATCGATCAACCAGTATGAGTTGTTTGTGGTGGTTCCACGCACAACATAAGGGCTATCCCACTTGGGGCGCCACTTTCTAAGTGGATGTGGGCCACGATAGTGGATGATTTTCAAAACGAGATCTCCCACTTCCAAGTGGCGAGGTTTCATATGTTTCTCATAGTGTCGGGCTATCCTTTGCCGGTATGCATGAGCATGATCCATAGCAAGGAGTCGCCTCTCATCTAACAAATCTAGTTCGACCATCCTAGCATGCTGAAGCGTCTCTAGGGGGAGGTCGAGTGCAATGGATGTATGGAATGAATACATTTTGGTATGAATGGGGAGAATGGCGTTTGTGCCATAGACCAACTCAAATGGTGTGTTATTTGTGGGAGTTCGGATGGAAGTCCTATAATCCCATAAGGCTTCATCTAGCTTCTCATGCCACGTCCTACCCTTTTCTAAAGTTTTCTCAATAATATTAATGAGAGTCTTGTTGGTGGCTTCGGCTTGGCCATTGCCTTGAGGGTAGTAGGGCGATGAGAAGTGGTGAGTTATGCCATAAGTGTTGCACAACTTGACCATCCCCTCGTTTTTTAATGGGGTGCCATTATCGGACACAAGATCTCTTGGAACTCCAAATCGAGCCAAGATATTTTTCCTAATGAAAGTCACCACATGTTGCCCCTGGACATTGGTCAGGGAGGTGGCTTCAACCCATTTGGAAAAGTATTCAGTGGCTGCTAAAATGAACCTTTGCCCATTTGATGTCTTTGGAAATATTGGTCCTACAATATCAAACGCCCACATGGTGAATGGCCAGGGGATGACCATGGAATGCAATGAAGATGAGGGGATATGAATGGCGTGCCCATGCACTTGACATGGATGACACTTCCTAACATGATCGTGGCAATCCTTTTTCAGAGTGGACCAAAAATAACCCGCTCTAAGTATTTTCATTGCCATCATATTGGCATTAACATGACCTCCACATTCTCCATCGTGGAATTCATGCATTATAATCCTAGCCTCCTCTAGGTCGACACACCTTAGTAAGATGCTGGTAAAACTCTTTTTGTACAAAACCCCACCCAAAATTGCATATCGGGTAGAAATTTTCCGGATGAATGCATTATCCTTGGATGTGGCATTTTCAGCAAATCCCCCATTTTCTAGAAAACACTTTATGTCATAAAACCAAGGTTTTTCATCAAAATCTGAGTTGTTTTGGCAAATTTCCAAATCGTGTTTGGATGGAGTGGGTGCATGCCATATTTCTAAGGATCGGGTTCCCAAAGTGGGATCGACCCTTAGGGCTGAACCCAAGGATGAGAAGGCGTTGGCAATGCCATTATCCTCTCTTCCTACATGTGTGAGTGTGCACGATTGGAAGGATTCGACCAATCGAGTGGCCAACTCGTGATATGAAAGAAGCTTTTCGTTTCTAACTTGCCAAATCTTTAAAACTTTGTTTATAACGAGTAATGAATCTCCAAAGACCTCGATGCATGATGCCCCTAGAGTTTTCAAAATTTTTAAGCCTCGTATGAGTGCTTCATACTCAACTATGTTTTTGGAACATTCAAAATGTAGGCATATGGCTATGGGTATCTCTCCCTTTTCAGGGGATATGAGGATGACCCTGGCGCCAGCCCCTCTTTGATTTCGTGCCCCATCGAAGTAAATTTTCCACACTTGGTTTTCAAAAGAATTTGCTAAAATGTGGTTTTGAAAGTGGTTTAACAATATGCCTTCATCAGGCATTTCATCAAGTGTGGGATATGCATCCTCTAAGGGGAAGTCAGCCACGTAGTCTGCTAGGGCTTGCCCCTTAACGGAGATCTGGTGATGGTATTTCAAGTCATACTCCATTAGGAGGAGTTGTCATTTACCCAACCTACCCGTGAGGATGGGTTTTTCGAACAAGTGCTTGATTGGGTCAAGCTTGGACACTATCTAGATCTCGTGATCTAGGAAGTAGTGTCGAAATTTTTGGCAGGCCCATACCAAGGCCAAGCATGTCTTCTCCATGACTTGATAATTCCTTTCATAAGCCAAGAGAGTTTTCGAAATGTAATAGATAGCATACTCCTTGTGGGTATCATCCTCGTATTGAGCTAACAAGGCACCCAAAGCGTTTGCCTGCACAGAAATGTAAAGCAGAAGAGGTTTTCCTTGCTTTGGAGGGTTTAAAACAGGGGGATTAACTAAGTATGCTTTTAATCTTTCTAAAGATTTTTGGCAATCGTCATCCCACAAAAATTTTGTCCCTTTTCTCAAAAGTTTGTTGAAGGGTTCACATATAGTTGCAAGGTTTGAAATAAACCTGTGAATTGATTGGAGACGACCTTGGAGGCTACGAATTTGCGTGAGATTGGAGGGTGGAGTCATGTCGATGATGGCTCTACACTTAGAGGGGTCGACTTCAATGCCCCTTTGGCTCACCATAAATCCTAAAAGCTTCCCGGATTCTACTCCGAACACACACTTTTGAGGGTTTAGCTTTACTTTGTAAAGCCTAAGCCTTTCGAAAAATTTTCGCAAACATTCGAGATGAGTGCATCGAGTTTTTGACTTAGCCAAGAGATCATCCACGTATACCTCTACGAGCTCATGAATTTGATCGTGAAAGATCGTAGTCATAACTCTTTGGTAGGTGGCGCCGGTATTTTTGAAACCAAAGGGCATGACTGTATAGCAGTATGTGCCCCATGGGGTTGTGAAAGCAGTTTTAGCCTGATCTCGTGGGGCTAATTTGATTTGGTTATACCCTGAATAGCCATCCATGAATGAAAGCATTTCATGATTTGCAGTACTATTGACTATCAAATCAATGTTGGGTAAATGAAAGTAATCCTTTGGAGTGGCCTTGTTTAGGTTTTTGAAATCGATGCATATTCGAATTTTTCCATTCGTTTTTCGAACAACAACGATATTTGACAACCAATCAGAGTACGCAATGGGTTTTATAAATCTGGCTTTTAACAAATCTTCTAAACCCTCCTTGACTTGTCAATGTACGTTCGGATGTATTTTCCTAAGCTTTTGCTTTATGGGTTTTGCATCCGAATCTATGGGAACACAATGCTCTACAACTCTTGGGTATATACCCGGCATGTCTTCATATGTCCATGCAAACACATCGATGTAGGTTTTCAAAAATGCAATGAATGATGATACTTCATGCTCATGCAAACATGCGCCTATCTTAATGTGTTTGGGCGTTGAATCACTCCCTAGGTTTATCTCTATGAAATCTCCTCCTACTGAATTCGAGGGTTTTTCAAAATTGAGAACTTCATGAAATTCTGGGAGCTCAAAAGTGGGATCTTCCTCAAGGGGATCCATCTCCAAGCTACGATCATTCTCGAGGTTTATAAATCCTAGGGAATTTGAGCTTGATGCATGGGTTTTGAAAATACCTGGTTTTTGACTTGGGATTTCTATGGGTTTCGAAATTTTTGGTCTTGTTATGAAGACAACTTTTCTTTCGACATCCTTGGCTTTTTCCAAGTTTTTACCAGGAATAGCTTTATACATGGTTTTGTTTTTGATATTTTCTAAATTTTTGATTTTTTTATGTTTTTGTAAAACCAGAACTTTAGGAACTATACAAACAACTCTTTTTTCGAGTTTTTCATCTTTTTCAAATGTTTTTGGTTTTTGGGGTTTTCTAATTTTTTGAATTTCGAGTTTTTCCAATTTGTTTGTGTTTTTGGTTGAGGGATCTTCCATCACACCTACAAAGGAAAACACAATGGGTTAGACTCTAAACAAGAGGTCTAAATCGTAGGTTTCTGCTTGGGTAGGCTCTAGGGCACCCTTGACCTAGGTGGTCACAGGTGGGGGCTCTGGTGGTATTTTAGGAATATAGCCGATCCCATATCGGCTTGGATTGGCCCTAAGCACTATGGGCTCTACGAGACCCTGGTTTTGTGCTCCTAGACTCTTGTATAACATATAACCCATATTCAATAGCATGTTCCACGATTTTTTGTTTTTGGAAATTTTTTTATACAAGTCGTGGTCTTGGAACTTGCTGTCATCTATGTCATGCACATAAGGCTTTTTGTCCAGGGATTTTTGAAATAGGTGACTCTTGGCCTTTCCTGGGATGGTTAGTGTTTTGAGTGGGCTAGCCTTGGGCTGCCCCTTGATGTACACGACCTTCCTAGGGATCTGTAATATGAGCTCTGGTGGCTCGACCAAGGTCTGCCCTAGTTTGGCCTCGTAGGCCTGGGAACTCGATAAGCAAGGGAAACTCTGGATTCCCTGAAGCTGTAGATGACTCTCACCTAGGATTACCACGATTTGGTCTTCGAGAGAGATTTTAACACACCTATGGAAGGTGGATGGTACAGCACGCAGGCTGTGTATCCAGGGCCTTCCCAACAATAGGTTATAGTGAGGGTGAATGTCCAAGACATGGAACACCCCCATGTGAGCTATCCCTCCCGTTTCCATGGGCAGTTCTATGGATCCTAGGGGTCTAGACGCATTCCCATCGTATCCAGTGATTACGATGGGGCTTGGGTTCATGGATGTCAAGGTGACTCCGATTTTGTACGCCACATGGAGCGGAAGGATGTTGAGCCCTCCTCCCCCATCAACTAGGCACCTATCCAGAGAGTGGTGATTCAATGCCACCTCGATATGTAGGTTTGGTTGTGGGCTTCGTAGGGTCTTTCTATATCATCTTCTGAGAACATGATGGGCATTTTTGCACCTATAGACGCTACTTGGGTCAATAGGGGCTCCGGGGTTATATTTGAGCTAACCTTGGCTCTTTCTAGAATTTTCTCTAAAACCAGTCTATGCCTAGGCGAGGTTTGTATCAGCTCTAGGATGAACATGTTAATAGGAATCTTTGAAAGATGATTTTCAAAATCATACAAGGTTAAAACTACTTTGCCTTTGTCCGCTTTTAGCGAGACTCTAGGAATACATGCTTTTGAAGGGCCAGGTATACTGACCACTTTTTTAGCACTTTGTAGATGTGGGGGTTGATAGATCCTTCCGAACCTAGTCACCTCTCCCACGATCAACCTAGGGCTCGCACCTATCGTGGCCCTATTTTTGTGCTGGGGAGCACTTGGAATTTTTAAAATTGGTTTAATTGGGGACAGAACTCTGGGTGGTCCCCGAATCACTACTTGGGCGGGTTTCCTATGAAGGATAAGAGTAGATGCATAAGTAGCAAAACCAGAATGATATACATGCGCCGTACTCTTTGAAATTGTGAGAGCACATACCTCTTTGCCCTTTCCACTGGTACTTGCGTGCTTGGGGAAGGGTTCTTTAAAGATAGCTTGGGCAGGCTCTGGTTCCTCAGTGACTTGGAGCCGGCCTTTTGCTATCAAGTTCTCAATTTTATTGAGTAGGGAGAAACACCGCTTTGTATCATGGCCTTTGAGCCAATGATACTTATAGAATCAGTTTAAAAATCCCCCTTTGGAAGTGATTCCCTCGGGAATTTCAAGGAGTTCGATCATTCCTTGGGCAAGCAAGAGGTCTAGGACCTCCAACACAGGTTGCCCCAGCGCAGTATACTCCCGTCTTTCAAAGGGTTTTTAGAAATTTTTCTCCCTTTTATTTTCAAATTTTTGAAAGTTTTTAGAAGTGCTTGCGGGGCTTGGATCCACCCGAACATTGGCGACTTTGTGGGGTTTTGCCCCTTTGTCCATGGTGGGTAGCCCATAAGTGCCGGGCTTCTCCAAGCGAGTTTTCAAAACCACGTTCCCTTTCCACAAGTGGTCGTAAATCCCTTTTTTCAAATTTGTTTCAAAAAGAGATTCTTTTTTTATCAACTTGTGGAAAGTTGAGATTTCGTGAAGGGAGAGAAGGGTTTTCAACTCATTTTTAAAGTTATCCAGGATGAGCATGACTGCGCATCCTTCGGATATTGGTTCTCGGACTTGCCCAAGGAGGGACTTCCATCGAACAATAAAGGCATGAACATCTTCGTTCATACCTTGTTTCGTATCCCTCTATGTGTTTAAAGTGGGCATGACCTCTACGTTATGCGAGAATCTATGCATAAAGTAGTTCGCTAACTCTTCAAAAGTAGCGAACTGGCTAAGATCGCAAGAAGCTAGCCATTTGGAAGTTGTGCCTTTGAGGGATAAAGGGAACCAATACACCCATTTCATCGAGTCCTTCTTTTTCTTATGGGCTCAACGAGAGAAAAGTTGCAAGTGAGACCTAGGATCTCCCGTGCCATCATACCGATGGAAATTCGGTATTTCATCGTCACTGTCCGTCTCATAGTCTTGGAAGAAAATCAGACAGGGCGTAGTTTCTTTTCTCTTTGTTTTGCCCTTTCAACAGCAACTGTAGGGCTTTACGATCCTTGTGAGTGAAGGATTCATGGTATTGGTTGCCTTCCATTGCGGAGGCCTCCTTGTGTTTCCGAGTTTCTTCAAATTTCTTTTTGGCCTTTGGTTCGCCATGTGACAAACACGAATCAGCTCCTTCAGCCTCTTGGCTAAGAGTAGCGATCTTGGCCTCAAAGTCCCTTCTTAACTTCTCGATCTCTTCTCTTTGATCTTGAGTTTTCAAAACCTTTCTAGAATGAGAACTTGATGCGCATGAGGCATGGCTAGACACTTCTTGGGAGCCTGGACTTGACATGGCTCCAATGCTTTTAAAATCCAACTATGAAAATGCAACAAATAAAAGAGTTAAAACACTTTTCCTTGAAAAATTTTCATGAGGCTTGTTTGTATGAATCAATTTTTCATAAGACCCATGTCCCACCGGGCGTGCCAAATTCTGTAGACACGCGGAAATTTCCACTTCAGGTTCTTAGGCCTCAAGTGAATCTTTTTGTATGTCTAAGTCGCTTAAAGGGCGTGCCAGCTAGCTTACTCAAGCTAGCGAAGTAAGTTTTGAAAATATCTGACTTAGGGGGCGACTGTGGACAAGTGGGCTCTTTTGACCTTCTTCCACCGATGCGCAAGGGTCAGTCTGTACGCTTAGAAAACTCGATTTTAAGCAAACATGACCTTGTTGAAAATATGCAAAGTGTTTGATTTGGTTTAGTTTGTCTTGTTGCAGATTTTATCAACGTGGGATTTGCACATTTCCTATGTCTTGGGTTTTAGTCAAATTAGGCGTGTAGTTGTGTGCATCCAATGCTCGATTTGGTGAGTTTTACATGGGTAGTTCGAGGTTACTTTGATGCAATATGCGCCCTATCTCGTGGTATGGCGAATATGCAATGCAAACTCACACAACTGAACGAGAAAACCCAGAATTGAAAGAGATAGCCGAAGGGAAATTGCAAAAGGGAAATATAGCTATATCTTAAGAGCGGAAAGGCTCAATTATGTAAGTGTATGCCGTGTATAAATTGAAATGCAACTCACACAGCTGAACCTTAAAACCCGAAATTTAAAGACATAGCGGAAGGGAAATACAACTATATATATATGGGCTCGAAGGTCGCCAACGTGCACGTGTTGTGTTGATGTGTAAATGGAAAGACAAACACACACAGTTGAACCGGGAAAACGCTGCGGAAATTATAGAAATATGACTATATCTTAGCGGCTGTCAAGGCCAAAATTGTGCGTAAGGTGCATGAGCAAGTACTCGGGTGTTCTTTGTGTGCGAGTGTGTAAATGAAAGACGAACTCACACGACTTAATGTACCAACCCAGCTGAATTGAAATACTTATATAGAATAAGAGCGAAAGCTCAATGCACGCATGTGTGAGTGTATAAAATTAAAGACAACTCATGCAGCTCTTACTAGAGTCTTAGGAGTAAGAGCGAAGGCTCAATGGTGCTCGTGGGTGTTTGTGTATGAGTAAGAGCTAAAGCTCAAGTGCTCGTGTGTGCTTCGTGTAGCAAACCAAGTTATTACAATCGGGGGGAGACAATGCTCCGTTAATACAACCGCGTATCCAAATTGATTCAAAGCGTAGAAAGGAGATATGAAATACCGAATTAAAGCACTTACGTGATTCAGATGTTTGTCCACTCCAATCTCCACGAGTTTGCTTGGCTTCACACCCACGGATGAGTCTTCCTTAAAGCTTGAAGCGAAAGATGACTGAATGGAGCCTTTGAGCTTGAGGTTTTTAGGTTCACTATGTTAAGTTTGTGGGTTTATGCTTGAGAGGTTAGGTTCACGGGTCTTGTGTGAGACTCGGGATGGTATGGGATACTAGGGGCCTTATGGTGTTATGTAGGGTGATGGAAGGGTATAGGGTAAGGTCACGGCTGGGATATGGGATACTAGACGAGGATGGGTTCGGTTGGGGGTTCTAAGCAAGTGGTCACGGCACTAGGTAGGTGGAAGGGTATGCAGTGTATGGGAGCTAATAGTCACGGATGGGGCATGGGATGTCTAACGCGGTGGATGAGAGTTGGGTAGGTGTTAGGTGGTTGGGGTGTGTGAGGGAGCTAGGGGTCACGGATGGGGCATGGGATACGGTGGGTTGATGGATAGGTGGTGGTGGGGGAGCTAAGGGTCATGGCCCAAGGTAGGTGGGGTGATGAAATGATGGCTACGGGTAGGGGAGTGTCTAGCTAGGATGGGTTCAGTTAGGACAGGGGGTTGGTCAGTTAGGATAGGTAGTGGCTGGGGTCGGTGGAGTGGTGGGGATGTGGTGGTAGTGGCGGTTTAGGCTAGGACGAAGTCGGTTGGGGGTCGGTTGAGAGGGTCGGCGCCAGGCGCTATGCGCCAGGCGGGTTGGCGGAAGGTGAGGGTGACGGGCGCTAGGCGGGTTGACGGAAGGCAGAGGGGGAGCGGGGTGATAGGTTGCGTGTAGGGCGCGTGGGAGTGATCGGCTACGCGGGGCAAGTGCAGGGCACGCGGGGCGCCTGTAGGGTGTGCGGCGCGGGAGTGGGTAGGGTTAGAGTGGTCGGGGCGTCTTGATGTGGAGTCGGTTGGGGGTGTAGGTGGGTTCAAGTAGGATTAGTGGTGCTGTGGGGTTTAGGTTGGGGTTGGATTAGGGTTAGGTGAGATCGGTTGAGGTGGGTTTAGAGGGGTTAAGAAGAAGGGTTTAGGGTGTTTAGTAGGGCTTACCTCTTAATGACGGTTTAGGGTATGCTCAAGCTCCAATCAGCCACCTTAAACTCTTTGTCCAAGCAACATCAGCCCTTCAATTAGGGTGGGGCAACCCTAAACTAACCCACAATTAAAAACCCTAAAACAAAAGAAAGCACTAAAGCACTCACTTAAGCACCTTCTCTCTCCTCTAAGTCCTTCCTTCAAATTCACATGAACACCTTGTTTGGGACCCCCTCACCTCTATTTATAGGCATTTGAGGTGGGTCTTGGATTTGGGTTTGGGTTTGAGATCTGGATCCAAATCTAAATCCAAACACTATTTGGATCTGGATCTTGGATCTCAGATATTTTGAGATCCGTATCCGATCCAAATCCAACATTTATGGATATGGATTTGGATATTTTGGTCTAGATCCGATCCAATCCAAATACTATTTGGATCCAATCTAAATCCAAACACGATTTGGATCAACCCAAACACTATTTGGGTTGGCCCAAATGCAAACACTATTCACTATTTGGATTTGGATTTGGATATTTATGGTCTAGATCCAATCCAAATTTTCTCTAGATGGTCCTTCTTGGCTTCTCGAGGCGGACGATTTGTGTGGGCCATAGCTTCATCAGTGCTGCGTCTGGTGTTGGGTTTCCCCAATCTTTGTCGTTTGGACTCCTTTTTGCCTTTTCGGACTCCGTTTCTACTCATTTATGTCTTTCCCAGTTCGGATTCGGGATGCTTGAATGAGGATGGTGAGCTCCTGGCTTGCCATCTACTTCGTGCCTGGGCCTTCCTTTCGTCTTTTAAACCTGGCTTTTATCAGGCCAGGGTGCTCTTCTAGGCTTCAAAATACACTTCTGAAGCTGCTTCTGGAATTGGCCTTCACGAGCGGCTTGCTGGGCTACTTCTGGATTAGATGTCATTTTCGCATGCTCCACCTATTCGTCTTTGGCTTTTGGGAAAATGGGGCTTAGCCCGGGTTTAAAAACTCGTATTTGGATACGGGGCTTTCAAAACACTATTTACAGGCTATAGACACTGAAAATTCTTACCTCTAGTTCTTAGGCCTAAAGTGAACCTTTTCGAATTCTACTTCGCTTTATATGGGCGTGCCAGCTAGTTCGCTTTAAAACTAGCAAAGTTTCAAAATATCTAACTTTTTTGGGCGATTTTGGGCAAGCGGGATCTTTTCGCTCGAAACCTTTTTGAACCGGTGCTCAAGGGTTGGTTTAAGCGCTTATGGACTTTGATAAAACGGTTTTGACTCTTGAAAATGTAAGTGTTTGAAAATACAGATTTGATTCGTGTTTGTGTTTGCAAGTTTTATATACGTGGGTTTGCACGTATCTATGTCTTTCAATTTTTACGCTATTTAGGCCAACTAGGTGTGTGCGCAAGTGACCTAAGTTGGGCGATTTTGCACGGGAGTATGGGGTTTGCTTTTGATGCAATATGCATCCTAGCTCGTGGTATGACAAATATGCAATGCAAACTCATATAACTCCAACGGAAAACCCGAAATTGAAAGACAATGCTTAAGGGAAATTGCGTAAGGCAAATTGCAAAAGGGAAATATGGCTATATCTTAAGAGCGGAAAGGCTCAATTGTGTAAGTGTGTGTCGTGTATATATGGAAAGACTACTCACACAGCTGAACCTTAAAACCCAAATCTTAAAGACATAGCAGAAGGGAAATACAACTATATATATATGGGCCCGAAGGTCGCCAACGTGTGTGTGGGTGTTGTGTGTATATGTAAAGACAACTCACACGACTTGTAATGTAAAACCCAAATAGAATTGCAATATGGCTCTTATTAGAGTCTTGGCAGTAAGAGCGAAAGCTCAATGTGTGTGTGTAGAATTGAAAGACCACACACACAACTTGAATGAAAACCCTAAATTGAATTGCAATACGGCTCTTATTAGAGTCTTGGGAGTAAGAGCGAAAGCTCAATGTGTGTGTGTGTGGAATTGAAAGACAACGCACACGACTAGAATGTAAACCCACACAGCTGAATATATATAAGTAGGGCTATATCTTAGGGGCTGTCAAGGCCCGTGTGTGTGCAAAAGTGTGCAACTAAGAGCGAAAAGGCTCAAGTGCACGTATGTGCTTGTGTGTCATGCACGTTATTACAACCCAGGGGGAGACAACGCTCCATTACTACAACCCCGTATCAAAATTTAATTAAGTACCAAAGGTAAGGACTTACAACTCACCTATCCCGCTATGTGGCGTGTGTCTAGGACGCGTACGCCTTCTTTGTGTTGAGCACGGGTCACGACATCTCTATGTTGCAGCAACAGGGGCCGACTCCTTCCAAAGGCGAGCCTTGATGGTGTGCAACCAAGAGGTAAGCCGTGTGGGGTGGGGTTCATGCAAGAACAATTTGAGAGCTTAGGGGATTTGAGGCTTGGAGGGACTTGTGGTTTGGGAGCACTCGGGTCTAGGGAAGGCCGGGAGCTAAGGTGCAGTGAACTAGGGTCAGTCCTAGATAGAAGGCCACGGTCGAGGTCGGGTGTAGGCTAAGAGTTCGGCTGGAAGCAATGACAAGTCGGGTGGTAGAGCAGCCGGGTGGTAGGGGCGAGCTGGACGCGCGCTGTTGGCGCGCGGTGTAGGAGGGGCACGCGGGCAGCGTGTAGGTGATGCAGGTGGAGCGTGCGGGGCGCGAGGGGCACCGCAGGGTTGTCGGGTGGCGCGCGTAGGCAGGGCGCATTGAGGCAGGGCGCGCACGTTAAGCCGGGGGTGTCCTTAGGGTTTTGGGGTTTGGCTTAGGTGCTTAGCTTGAGTCGGTTAGGTTGGATTAGGTTCAGTTGGGGTTAGGTAGGTTCGAACCTTGGCTAGGTTGGGGGTTAGGTTTAGAGGAGTATAGAGAGAATGGCTAGGTTAGGTTAGGCTTACCTCTTGGAGTCGGTCTAGCCCATGTCCAAGCTTGGTTGTAGCCACCTCTTGTCGAGCCCACTTCTTAGTTGCAGCCCCTTGGTCTAGACCCACTTAGCCCACATGGCTTGAACCCACCTCACCCAATGAGCCCACATGGCTAGGTCTATCACTCCCTCTCTCTCCTCCCAAGCATTTGCATGAACCCTTTACATGGACACCCTCACCTCTATTTATAGGCATTTGAGGTGGATCTTGAAATTGGGTTTGGGTTTGAGATCTGGATCCAGACCTAAATCCAAACATTATTTGGATCTAGATATTGGATCTTGGATATTTTGAGATCCGTATCAGATCCAAACACAATATTTTTATGGATATGGATATGAATATTTTGATCCAGATCCGATCCAATCCAAACACTAATTGGATCCAATCCAAATCCAAACACTATTTGGATCGGCCCAAATCCAAACACTATTCACTATTTGGATTTGGATATGGATATTTATGGTCGAGATCCAATCCAAATTTTCTCTAGATGGTTCTTCTTGGCTTCTTGAGGCGGACGTTTTGTGCGGGCATTGGCTTCATCAGCGCTCCGTCTAGTATTGGGTTTTTCCCAACTTTGTTGTCCGGATTCCATCTCGCCATTCTGGACTCCATTTTGTTTGATTTTTACCGTTTCGGGCTTTTCTTCGAACGAGCTCTACTTTCTCTTGTTTTTGATCTTGGGGGTGGCTTTTAAAGTTCTGGGCTTGAATTCCTCTTCTTGCCTGGGCTCTCCTTTTGCCTTTTGTACATGTTTTTGCATTTAAAATAGGTTGTCGTTTTAGCTCAAACGAGCTTTTTGTGTTTTTGAGAGTTTTTGAATTTTGGAAAATTCGGGGTGTTTACAGATGCCCCTCTTTGGCATTATCCAAATTCATTTGGATAATGGCAAAGAAGAAACACCCCATTTTGGTTTTCCTCTCAAATTTTCTCAAGAATATACCATTTTATTTCGCGAATACCCTGTTTTCTTTTACTATAGGTGGGGATTTTTAGCAAAGGGGTTTTTCCTAGCTATTTCCCTATATGTATGATCATGCACGAATGACTCTTTGAATGCATGCATGAGAAAAATTTTTATTTCTGGGTTTTTGAGTTCGAAGAGAGCCTTTTGAGGCTGGCTGCTCTGAGCAGGTTTTTACCCATGTCTTCTTGACATTTTTCGGGTTTTCGAGCTTTAAAGAGAGAGCCTTTTGAGGCTGTCTGCTCTAAGCAGGTTGTACCCTTGTCTTTTTGACATTCGTGGGTTTTTCAAAAAAAAATTTTTGAAAAGGAAATCCTTTTAACTTGCTCTTTGGAGCTTTGGAGCTTTGGCTTTTTATTTCTTTTTTTACAGAGGGTCTCCCTTTGGGAGTATTTTTTCATTAATCCCTCTTTTCTTTAAAGGAGAGCAGCTCTTTGGAGGAGTTTTTGTATTCCCTGTTTATGAAGGGAAGACCTCTTTGGGAGGAGTTTTTTTATATCTTCTTTTTCTTTTAAACGGGAAGACCTCTTTCGGAGGAGTGTTTGTATTCCCTGTTTATGAAGGGAAGACCACTTTCGGAGGAGTTTTTGTATTCTCATTTTTTTCTTTTTCTTTTGAACACAACCAATTTTCCTTTTCGGAGAGAAAGTAGAATTGGGGAAGGCTTATCCCTTTGGTTACTCGATTCAAACGAGATCGTCCTATTTCTTAATAGCATCTGCTATTTGAAAATATTTTGATATTTTGAACAAGGCTTAATCTTGTATGCTAGGGATTTTTGAAATGTCGCCAATTCATTTTTGGAAGACTCTACCTTTCGCAAAGTATAAATTCCTCTAATCAGGGTTATACAATCAACTTTGATCCTTCTTTCAAGAAGTTTCAAAGGAGTTCAATTTTTTTCAAAATCTTTTTGAAAAAGAATGTAACATAAACCCTTTTGAATATTCAGGTATTTTTGGGGTTTTGCTAATTTCGACCCACAATATCAACAAATTGTGGGTGTTTATAGATACCCCTCTTTGGCATTATCCAAATTGATTTGGATAATGGCAAAGAAGAAACACCCCATTTTGGTTTTCCTCTCAAATTTTCTCAAGAATACACCATTTTATTTCGCAAATACCCTATTTTCTTTTACTATAGGTGGGGATTTTTAGTAAAGGGGTTTTTCCTAGCTATTTCCCTATATGTATGATCATGCACGAATGACTCTTTGAATGCATGCATGAGAAAAATTTTTATTTTTGGGGTTTTGAGCCCGAAGAGAGCCTTTTGAGGCTGGCTGCTCTGAGCAGGTTTTTACCCATGTCTTCTTGACATTTTTCGAGTTTTTGAGCTTTAGAGAGAGAGCCTTTTGAGGCTGTCTGCTCTAAGCACGTTGTACCCTTGTCTTTTTGACATTCGTGGGTTTTTCGAAAATTTCTTTCTGAAATGGAACTCCTTTTAACTTGTATCGAAAAGGACTTCCATTTTTCATACTTCCCTTCATTCGGGTTTCAATACTTGCTACTCAATAGAGGTTTTTTGGGTAAGAAAACTTGGAAAACATTTTAAAGTTCCATTTCCTACAAAATAGAGTTGAGTTCTCAAACAAAATGAAATCCAAATAAGCCGATTTTATTCGTACTTTAGGATTTTTGCAAATTTGAATATTTTTCATCGGGGATAAGCCGTAGGGATATGGGAAAGAGATACCACGGTCCCTTCTGAAGCGTCCCATGGTTTTAGGCAAAGAATCGGAAAATTACTCTTTGGAGCTTTGGCTTTTTGTTTCTTTTTTTACAGAGGGTCTCCCTTTGGGAGTATTTTTTCATTAATCCCTCTTTTCTTTAAAGGAAAGCAGCTCTTTGGAGGAGTTTTTGTATTCCCTGTTTATGAAGGGAAGACCTCTTTGGGAGGAGTTTTTTTATATCTTCTTTTTCTTTTGAACGAGAAGACCTCTTTCGGAGGAGTTTTTGTATTCCCTGTTTATGAAGGGAAGACCACTTTCAGAGGAGTTTTTGTATTCTCATTTTTTTCTTTTTCTTTTGAACACAGCCAATTTTCCTTTTTGGAGAGAAAGTAGAATTGGGGAAGGCTTATCCCTTTTGTTACTCGATTCAAACGAGATCGTCCTATTTCTTAATAGCATCTGCTATTTGAAAATATTTTGATATTTTGAACAAGGCTTAATCTTGTAAGCCAGGGATTTTTGAAATGTCGCCAATTCATTTTTGGAAGACTCTACCTTTCACAAAGTATAAATTCCTCTAATCAGGGTTATACAATCAACTTTGATCCTTCTTTCAAGAAGTTTCAAAGGAATTCAATTTTTTTCAAAATCTTTTTGAAAAAGAATGTAACATAAACCCTTTTGAATATTCAGGCATTTTCGGGGTTTTGATAATTTCGACCCACAATATCATCAAATTGTGGGTGTTTACAGATGCCCCTCTTTGGCATTATCCAAATTGATTTGGATAATGGCAAAGAAGAAACACCCCATTTTGGTTTTCCTCTCAAATTTTCTTGAGAATACACCATTTTATTTCGCAAATACCCTGTTTTCTTTTACTATAGGTGGGGATTTTTAGCAAAGGGTTTTTTCCTAGCTATTTCCCTATATGTATGATCATGCATGAATGACTCTTTGAATGCATGCATGAGAAAAAATTTTATTTTTGGGTTTTTGAGCCCGAAGAGAGCCTTTTGAGGCTGGCTGCTCTGAGCAGGTTTTTACCCATGTCTTCTTGACATTTTTTGGGTTTTCGAGCTTTAGAGAGAGAGACTTTTGAGGCTGTCTGCTCTAAGCAGGTTGTACCCTTATCTTTTTGACATTCGTGGGTTTTTCAAAAATTTCTTTTTGAAAAGGAACTCCTTTTAACTTGTATCGAAAAGGACTTCCATTTTTCATACTTCCCTTCATTCGGGTTTCAATACCTGCTACTCAATAGATGTTTTTTGGGTAGGAAAACTTGGAAAACATTTCAAAGTTCCATTTCCTATAAAATAGAGTCGAGTTCTCAAACAAAATGAAATCCAAATAAGCCGATTTTATTCGTAGTTTAGGATTTTTGCAAATTTGAATATTTTTCCTCGGGGATAAGCCATAGGGATATGAGAAAGAGATACCACGGTCCCTTCTGATGCGTCCCGTGGTTTTAGGCAAAGAATCGGAAAATTACTCTTTGGAGCTTTAGCTTTTTGTTTCTTTTTTTACAGAGGGTCTCCCTTTGGGAGTATTTTTTCATTAATCCCTCTTTTCTTTAAAGGAGAGCAACTCTTTGGAGGAGTTTTTGTATTCCCTGTTTATGAAGGGAAGACCTCTTTGGGAGGAGTTTTTTTATATCTCCTTTTTCTTTTGAATGAGAAGACCTCTTTCGGTGGAGTTTTTGTATTCCCTGTTTATGAAGGGAAGACCACTTTCGGAGGAGTTTTTGTATTCTCGTTTTTTTCTTTTTCTTTTGAACACAACCAATTTTCCTTTTCGGAGAGAAAGTAGAATTGGGGAAGGCTTATCCCTTTGGTTACTCGATTCAAACGAGATCGTCCTATTTCTTAATAGCATCTGCTATTTGAAAATATTTTGATATTTTGAATAAGGCTTAATCTTGTAAGCTAGGGATTTTTGAAATGTCGCCAATTCGTTTTTGGAAGACTCTACCTTTCGCAAAGTATAAATTCCTCCAATCAGGGTTATACAATCAACTTTGATCCTTCTTTCAAGAAGTTTCAAAGGAGTTCAATTTTTTTCAAATTTTTTTTGAAAAAGAATGTAACATAAACCCTTTTGAATATTCAGGCATTTTCGGGGTTTTGCTAATTTTGACCCACAATATCAACAAATTTTTCGAATTTTGTTGCCCTTTGAAGACATGGAGACACTTCTACTCGAATTGCTACCTTTTTGGGCTTTCTTTGGGGTGATATGATATGAATGTGATGCATGCTATGCACTCCATGTGACTCAAAATGGAAATACATGCTTTTATGCAATGGTGAACACATGAAATATACCTCACAAGTCATGAAGGAGATACATTTTCAAAATTGGTTCTCCGTGGAAGGTGTCTAGGGGCTTTATTTAAAAATGCCCCTAGCTTGATGGGGATGCATGATTTCGCATGGCCACATGGTGAAGGGCCATGGTTTTTCAAAAGGCTTTTTGGGTGGACGATGGTATGTTTATGTCCATGCCTTTCTATGGTTTTCTAACATGATCATGATACTTTTTGCTCAAGGATGGAAAAACATAACCAACCCTAAGTGATCGTCATGGCCATCAGGACATGGTCTCCATATTTTATCGTGAGATTCATGTTCTTTATCCCAACATAATCAAGGTTTTCATATAAACCAGAAGTTGAAAAATCTTTCTTTTCAAAGCCATGAAAGGTTTTTGTGAAATGCTAACCCTTTTTCGAGATTCTCATTTCCTTTTGAAATTTGCCTTGAAGATGTTGGTTTTGATTCGTATGGAGACATGCCTATGAAGGCTCGATACTTAGGGGGTCGACTCTTATTGCCCCTTTGGTTTTTCAAAACCCTGAATTCGAGTTCTAAGATGATGTCTAGATTCGATGCACATGGATGATTTCAGAGTGTAATGCATGATGCTTATGCACACGCTATGGGTTAAACTTATTTCTAAAAATCCCCAATTTTCCATAAGTCAAGGATTTTACGAATTTCAGAAAGCTTGAAGGTGTTTATTCCTCCTTGCTTTGGTGATTCTCGAGCTTTTCAGTTTTGAAAAGGCTCTAGGCAGAAAGATGGATCGGACCAGCTTTTGGATACTTGGGTTCTTGGAGTATATACAATTTTCGAAAGCATTTTTACAATTTTCTGAAAATGGGCTTTGTACATGGCCAAAGGCTGTTTTGAAACAAATTTCTTTTTGGAATTTTCAGTTTTCCAAATGTTTTTGAGTTTTGGTGGTTTTCAATTTTTTTGGTTTTTGGCAATATCCAATTTTTTTGGTTTTTTCAAAAGTAGGGATCTTCCATTGAACTTACAAAGAAAACATTCATGAATCAGACTCTAATTAATAGGTCTAAGACATGGGTTTCGGTTTTAGAGGTTCTACAGGGCACCCTTGACCTAGATGGTCTTAGGTGGCGGCTCTGGGGGTATGGATGGGCTGTAGCCCAGTCCATATCGTTCCCTATTGGCTCTAGGTAGGACAGGTTCTAGCCTACCTTGGTTTCGGGTTCCTAGGCCCGCATAGGGCTTATATCCCATATTAAGACTTTTTGCATTTCAAAACGTTTTGGTATAAATTATGGTCTTGGAACATGGAATCGTCCATGTTAGGGATATATACCCTTTTGGATATTGGGAGTTTGGATTTTGGGGTGATGGAAGACTTGGGCTTCCACACAACCCTGGCTTGGGAGATTGTCTTCAAGGGAAACCAGGCTAGGTCCCCCGAGAAACTTTGGATTTTTCAGGATGGTGGAAGACTTGGGCTTCCACACAACCTTCTTTTGAGAGAAATTTTCTTCAAGGGAAGCCAACCTTGTTCCCTCAAAGGATTTTGGATATTTCGGGGTTTTGGAAGACTTATGGTTCCAGATAACCCCATTTTGGAAGATTTTGTTCTCAGGGGAAGCCGTGCTTGGTCCCGTGAGAAACTTTGGACTTTTCAGGGTGATGGAAGACTTATAGTTCCATATAACCTGATTTTGGGAGAAATTTGCTTCAAGGGAAGCCCAGATTGCTCCCTCGAAGTTTTTGACTTGCTCCCTAGGTTCAACTCATGGTGCCCCTAGGGATGGATTTTTTTGTTTCGAAACCATAGCCTTGGTTTCAGGGTACAAGACTAGGCTCGAAAAAGTAAGTTTTTCTATGGTAGGGTTATGAGCTCCTAAGATGTCGATGCATGCATTAGGGGTCTCCATGTCTACCATTTTTTGGACTTCTTTTTGTTTTTGAAATTCTTTTGGGTGGTGCGGGATATTTGGCGCACCTTGAAAATCCTCAAATTTTGGCACAATTTGTGGGTTTGTGTGTGCATAGGGGTTATCCAATGCATCTGATGACCCTATATGAAGAAGAGAGTTTTGAGAAGGATAGGTTTCAGGTATACCTCTTTGTGGCTTGTCTACCTTTTCAGGGTGAGAGCAGGCCGTTTTTCTGAGTAACTCTGTTTTGAGCCCCTAGGGTTTCACGAGGCGTTCCTTTTCGAAACCTTCCTATTTTTTACTCTCGTCTCTTTGTGGGGTGTGGGTTTTATGTCCCACTGTGTGCCTAGACTTAGGAACTTCACTTGAATTTTTTGAAATTTTGAAATTTTGTTTTTCCATTTTTTTGTCTTTTTGCAATATTTCAAGATTTTTTTGAGTTTTTGAAATAGACAAATCTTTTTTTGATTTTTCTATGGATTTTGAAAAGCTTTGAGATTTAGGAGTGGATGACTCATCCCCTTTTCGGGATTCGTCTTTAATCTCCAATCCTTCGTTGAGTTTGAGATCGGTTTTCATTTCACGATCTTTATGTGCCCTAGAAGAGCTGCTATTTGATCGATGGGCTTTAAGCTCCTTGCTTAAAGCATCCATCTTTTGAAATATTTTTGAAATATCATCAAGCTCTTTTTGGGCTTTATCTATTTTGAAAGCCTTCTTTAGTTTACTCAACAAGGATTGTTGTAGCTTTTTATCCATTTTCTTGCAATTTTTTTTAATCGAATTTTGAGAACACTTTTTTGAAAATTTTTTCAAGAGTTTTGTTTGTTTTATCAAAGTTTTAAGACCCAAGTCCCACCGGGCATGCCAAATCTGTAGACACCGAAAATTCTTACTTCTGTTTCTTAGGCCTAAAGTGAACCTTTTCGAGTTCTACTTCGCTTTATATGGGCGTGCCAGCTAGTTTGCTTTAAAACTAGCAAAGTTTCTAAATATCTGACTTTTTTAGGTGATTTTGGAAAAGCGGGATCTTTTCGCTCGAAACCTTCTTCAACCGGTGCTCAAGGGTTGGTTTAAGCGCTTATGGACTTTGATAAAACGGTTTTGACTCTTGAAAACATAAGTGATTGAAAATACGGATTCGATTCGTGTTTGTGTTTGCAAGTTTTATATACGTGGGTTTGCACGTATCTATGTCTTTCAATTTTTCCGCTATTTAGGCCAACTAGGTGTGTGTGCAAGTGACCTAAGTTGGGCGATTTTGCACGGGAGTATGGGGTTTGCTTTTGATGCAATATGCGTCCTAGCTCGTGGTATGGCGAATATGCAATGCAAACTCACACAACTCCAAGGGAAAACCCGAAATTGAAAGACAATGCTTAAGGGAAATTGCGTAAGGTAAATTGCAAAAGGGAAATATAGCTATATCTTAAGAGCAGAAAGGCTCAATTGTGTAAGTGTGTGTCGTGTATATATGGAAAGACTACTCACACAGTTGAACCTTAAAACCCAAATCTTAAAGACATAGCAGAAGGGAAATACAACTATATATATATAGGCCCGAAGGGCGCCAACGTGTGCGTGGGTGTTGTGTGTATATGTAAAGACAACTCACATGACTTGTAATGTAAAACCCAAATAGAATTGCAATATGGCTCTTATTAGAGTCTTGGGAGTAAGAGCGAAAGCTCAATGTGTGTGAGTGTAGAATTGAAAGACCACACACACAACTTGAATGAAAACCCCAAATTGAATTGCAATACGGCTCTTATTAGAGTCTTGGGAGTAAGAGCGAAAGCTCAATGTGTGTGTGTATGGAATTGAAAGACAACGCACATGACTAGAATGTAAACCCACACAGCTGAATATATATAAGTAGAGCTATATCTTAGGGCTGTCAAGGCCCGTGTGTGTGCAAAAGTGTGCAACTAAGAGCGGAAAGGCTCAAGTGCACGTATGCGCTTGTGTGTTATGCACGTTATTACAACCCAGGGGGAGACAACGCTCCATTACTACAACCCCGTATCAAAATTTAATTAAGTACCAAATGTAAGGACTTACAACTCACCTATCCCGCTATGTGGGGTGTGTCTAGGACGCGTATGCCTTCTTTGTGTTGAGCACGGGTCACGACATCTCTATGTTGCAGCAACGGGGGCCGACTCCTTCCAAAGGTGAGCCTTGATGGTGTGCAGCCAAGAGGTAAGCCGTGTGGGGTGGGGTTCATGCAAGAAAAATTTGAGAGCTTAGGGGATTTGAGGCTTGGAGGGACTTGTGGTTTGGGAGCACTCGAGTCTAGGGAAGGCCGGGAGCTAAGGTGTTGTGAACTAGGGTCAGTCCTAGATAGAAGGCCACGGTCGAGGTCGGGTGCAGGCTAAGAGTTTGGCTGGAAGCAATGGCAGGCTGGGTGGCAGAGCAGCCGGGTGGCGAGGGCGAGCTGGGAGCGCGGTGTAGGAGGGGCACGCGGGCAGCGCGTAGGTGATGCGGCTGGAGCGCGAGGGGCACCATTGGGTTGTCGGGTGGTGCACGTAGGCAGGGCGCGCAGGCTGAGCCGGGGGCGTCCTTAGAGTTTTGGGGTTTAGCTTAGGTGCTTGGCTTGAGTCGGTTAGGTTGGATTAGGTTCAGTTGGGGTTAGGTAGGTTTGAACCTAGGCTAGGTTGGGGGTTAGGTTTAGAGGGGTATAGAGAGAACGGCTAGGTTAGGTTAGGCTTACCTCTTGGAGTCGGTCCAACCCATGTCCAAGCTTGGTTGCAACCACCTCTTGTCGAGCCCACTTCTTGGTTGCAGCCCCTTGGTCTAGACCCACTTAGCCCACATGGCTTGAACCCACCTCACCCAATGAGCCCACATGGCTAGGTCTATCACTCCCTCTCTCTCCTTCCAAGCATTTGCATGAACCCTTTACATGGACCCCCTCACCTCTATTTATAGGCATTTGAGGTGGGTCTTGGATTTGGGTTTGGGTTTGAGATCTGGATCCAGACCCAAATCCAAACACTATTTGGATTTAGATATTGGATCTTGAATATTTTGAGATCCGTATCTGATCCAAACCCAATATTTTTATGGATATGGATATGGATATTTTGGTCCAGATCTGATCCAATCCAAACACTATTCACTATTTGGATTTGGATATAGATATTTATGGTCCAGATCCAATCCAAATTTTCTTTGGATGGTCCTTCTTGCCTTCTTGAGGCAAACATTTTGTGTGGGCACTGGCTTCATCAGCGCTCCGTCTAGTGTTGGGTTTTCCCCAACTTTGTCGTTCGGACTCCATCTCGCCATTCTAGACTCCATTTTGTTTGATTTTCACCATTTCAGGCTTTTCTTCGAATGGGCTCTGCTTTCTCTTGTTTTTGATCTTAGGGGTGGCTTTTGAAGTTTCGGGCTTGAATTCCTCTTCTTGCATGGACTCTCCTTTTGCCTTTTGTACCTGTTTTTGCATTTAAAATAGGTTGTCGTTTTGGCTCAAATGAGCTTTTTGTGTTTTTGAGAGTTTTTGAATTTTGAAAAATTTGGGGTGTTTACACAGGCTTAAAGCAATATTTACTGGGTTTTAAAATAATATGTATAGGGTTCTGAAGGCTCCTGGGTTTTCAGAACTCAAAACTGCCATTTGGGGCTGATTTGCAAACCAGGTATTGGTTTTAGAAAGTCATGGGATTTTGGGGTGCTTACAGCGCCCACACTCTGTTGCGTGCCTCGTGTCCCAGCATCCACTGCGCGCCCTGCACCCCAGCGACCCTAGGTTTGCATCACCTTAGGACCTTGCTGCCCCTACACCTGTGGCCCAGCCTTAGCCAGCCCCACTTAGGACCATACCCATTTGTTGGCCGCACCTAAACCTTCTCCTTTAGGCCGAATAGAGCCAATCGACACCTAAGCCCCTTCGTTGCCATGAGCCTCTTGGCCGAACCTAGGTCCTCCTAAGTCCCAAAACTCATGAGCCTTCACTAAAGCCCCAAACTCTCTCTCAAACCCACCTAGGGAGACCCCTCTTGGCTGCCCAAGGTAGACACAAGCCTAAGGTGGATGCAAGCCCAAGGTGGACACAAGCCTGAGTGTGAGCAAGGAGAAGAAAGCCCGAATCACTTGTAAGTGTTTAAAATTCGGTATTTACATTACTCCTTTCATACTTAATTCAATTCGGATACAGGGTTGTATTAATGGAGCGTGGTCTCCCCTTGGGATGTAGTATTGGTGCTTGACACACGAGACACATACGTGCACTTGAGCCTTAGCTCTTATCTCGTACACGAGACACGTACGTGCACTTGAGCCTTAGCTCTTATCTCGTACACAAGACACCCACGTACACAATTGAGCTTTTGCTCTTACTCCAAAGACTCTAGTACGAGCCATATAAGCTGCAATTTCATTCGGGTTGTTACTTTAAGTCATGTGAGTTTGTCATTTCAATTCCACATTTACACACAAAGGACACCCGAGCTCTTGCTCAAACACTCTCATGCACATTTTGGCCTTGGCAGCCCTTAAGATATAGACATATCTATATATTTTCAGCTGCGTGAGTTTTACAGTTCAACTGCGTACGTCTTTACATTCCGGGTTGTTAAAATTCAGTCGTGTGAGTTGTCTTTACATTTATACACAACACACACACACACATTGAGCCTTTTCGCTCTTATATCTATATTTCCCCATTCCGCAAGTTAAATTTCAGTCGTGTGTGTGAGTTGTCTTTCAATTTATACACAACACACACAAACACGTTGAACCTTACCGCTCATATATATACTTATATTTCAATTTCAATAAGTTCAATTCAAGTTGTGTGAGTTTGTCATTTCAATTCCACACTCACACACGCGTGCATTGAGCCTTTCCGCTCTTAATATAAGTATATCTCCCTTCGGCAATTTATATTCAAGTCTTGTGAGTTGCCTTTAAATTCGGGTATTTCCCTTTAAGCTACTGTAAACACCCCAAAATCCCATGAACTTCTCAAAACAACCTGGTTTCACAAAAGCAGCCCCAAAGGGCCATTTTGAGTCTGAAAACCCAAGAGCCTTCCAGGCAACCCTATACATATGTTTTAAACTTTATATGTTTTAAATATGTATAATATGGTTTTAAAAAAACCTTTTAAAATACATTTTGAAACCTCGAAGCTGCTTGGCCTAATCAAGATAGGACCAGAAGAGCCAAAGAGAGCCCGAAACTGGAGCACATGTCGAGCCCGGCACAGCAACTCTCGTATTGAATCCACCCCCAGGATCTCGAACGTCCAAGACCCTATTATTAGCAAAACATCTTTGAAATTATCTCCGAAAGGTGAAAACAGAAGCGGACGATCATGTTGGCGAAGACCCAACATAGACGGAGTACTGATGCTGTCAGACCCCGCACAAACCGTTCGTTTCGAACACAGCCTGAAGGAGTCAGAATTCAGTTTGGATTGGATCTGGACCATATATATCCAGATCCCAATCCAAACCCATGTGTGGACTTGGATTTGGATTTGGATCCAAAGATCCAATCCAATATCCACATCCATGGCCCACATCACCTTCTCATAAATGGAGGTGGGGCCCACTTGAATTTCACGTGGGATTATGGGCATGAGAGAGAGTGGGGAGGATAAGATTAGGGAGTAATTGTAATTAAGCTTGACTTGTGTGTCAAGTTTGGGGTTAATCATGTGGGTTAACCTAATTAAAGTGGGTTTAAGCTTGTAATTAGCCAAAACCTAACCTAGGGCTGCACCAACATGATGCAACAAGGTCTATGGGTCATGCAAAGGGAGCTCCTTAACCCAACCCTAATAAAAAAGCCCTAATCCTAGCCTTTTACCCTAATCCTGTCTAATCCTAGCCTAATCACCTAACCCACTTCCCTAATCCTTCCCTAAACCTAGATTAATTTCCCTAAACCTAACCTAATCCTAGCCTAATCACCTAAACCACCTCACTAAACCTAACCCCAAAACCAACCCACCTAGCTAAGCCCTAAACCCCTAAACCACCCCACCTAAACCTAGCACACCATCTACCCAAAACCCCTTGTATTAAAATATCTGGCCCCTCCCCAAAACCAGCCCACCTTATCACCACACCACCAACCCTAGACCACCTTACCACCTCCTTAAAACTAGCCCCAACCGCCATCTTCAGCCCTATATAAACCCCCCCCCAAGGGGTGGGTTTTTCAAGTTCTTCAAGCCCTCCTTGGCCCAGCCGACCCCAGCCACCTTCCAGCCGAGTCCTCCACCTGCACCACCTTCACTCACCACCAAGCTCCTCCTACACCACCATTTCCATCCGGCTAGCTCCCCATCGCCACCACCTCCTGGCTGCATCCTGCGCATCCAAGACACCCGGCTGCCCCTCTTCCATCCACTGCCTCTCCTCATCACCCGGTTAGTACCTCAGCTTCACTCTACCTCTTCTTCACTCCCCCTCCACTCTCAACCACCTACACCACCACCACACTACCCCAACACCACTTACACATCATCCCTACCCATTCGGCCAGACCTTAGCCACTTCATCCGCCCGCCTTGAACCACTTCCCCTAGCAACACCCGGCCACTCCACTTAGCTCCCTAAGACCTGCCCATATCACGTCCCACCAACCCCTAACTCCACCTTGCCCCATACCTTAGCTAGCTCCCTTCCCACCTACGACATCCCTAGCTACCTTAGCTGCCGGCCACCACCAAGTTTCCCTTAGTCGGCCACTCCAACCGACTGTACCAAACCCACTCGGCCAGCCACCCGCCAGCCATTCATCTCCCTTAGGCACTCCCTTAGGCTCCCCTTTAGCACTACCTACCTTAATATCAACCCATCCTCTAGTGACCCTACTTAGTCACCTTAACCCAAAGCACCAAGTTTGGCACCTTCCTAGCAGTCGGCCACCTTCAAGGCGCCCTTCGCGCGCACCCAAGGCACCCGGCCAGCACCTCCCCTTGCCTTTCAACTCCGAGGAGCTCCCTCTTGCAGCCCAAGGCGAAGCCAAGCCTACGCTCAAGCAAGTCACCTCCGGACCAGCTATAAGTAAGTGCCTAACTCGGTCCTTAGTTGTAGACTTGCTTAAATTAAATTTGATACGGGGTTGTAATAACGGAGCATAGTCTCCCCCCGATTGTAATAACGTGGCTTGGCACACCCATACACACGTGCACTCTCTCAATCGTGCACAATTTTGAACACACACGGGCCTAATCAGCCCCTAAGATATAAATCTATGTATATACTTTAAATTACGTAGGGTTTTGCTTAAGTTGAGTGTGTTGTCTTTCAATTCAAGCACTCACACACATTGAGCCTTCGCTCTTATTTGTAAGACCCAAGTAAGGGCCGTGTTATACTATTTCGGTTTAATTTCATGTTGTGTGCGTAGTACTTCAATTCATGCACTCACACACATTGAGCTTTCGCTCTTATTCCCAAGACCTTAGTTAAGGCCATACTGCAATTTATATTTGGGTTTAATTTCATGTTGTGTGCGTAGTACTTCAATTCAAGCACTCACACACATTGAGCTTTCGCTCTTATTCCCAAGACCTTAGTTAAGGCCATACTGCAATTTATATTTGGGTTTAATTTCATGTTGTGTGCGTAGTACTTCAATTCAAGCACTCACACACATTGAGCTTTCACTCTTATTCCCAAGACCTTAGTTAAGGCCATATTGCAAGTTATATTTGGGTTGCATTTCATGTCGTGTGTGTAGTCTTTCAATTCAAGCACGCACCTACATTGAGCCTTCACTTTTATTTGCAAGACCCAAGTAAGGGCCCATATATACCTTATATACGTATTTCCCTTCGGCATTTACATTTCAAGTCATTTCCCTTAGGTCATTTCCCTTAGGTATTGTCTTTACATTTGGGTTTTTCCTTTGGAATAGCGTGAGTTTGCATTGCATATACGCCATACCACGAGTTAGGACGCATATTGCATCAAAGCAAACCCCATACTCCCGCTCAAATTTGCCACATTTAGTGGAGTGTTCATAACACACACCTAGGTGGCCCGTAAAAGGGATATAAAGAAAGACTTAGGCACGTGCAAATTCACATGACTTAAAATCTGAAAATCGTACTAAAAAGACCCGAATCAAACACCTCGAACTGCTTTCACAGGCTTTTTCCACTCAAAACTCGATTTTTAAAGCGTACAGACTGACCCGTGCGCATCGGTGCAAGAAGGTCTGCGACGACAAGAGCTTGCTTGCTCACAGTCGCCACGTTAGAAGTTAGGTTAAAATATATCTTCGCTAGCTTAGGTAAGCTAGCTGGCACGCCCTGTTTATTCAAATAGGACTTAGACACATGAAAAGGTTCGCCCCAGGCCTAAGAAACCAAGGGAGGCGGAGATTTTCTGCGTCTACAGCTACGTGTTTACATTTTGGGTTTTACATTTAAGTTGTGTGAGTTGCTTTCAGTTCGAACTTAGCTCACATCATACCCTCTAAACTCGAGATATTTCGCAACTTGCATATGTACGCTTTCGAAAAAGCTTCGAGTACCCATCCAAAAACGCCAAACTTAGGTCACTTGTGCACACACCTAGCTGGCCTAAATAGCGTAAAATCAAAGACTTGGATACGTGCAACCCACGTAAATAAAATCTGCAAATAGGCACACAAACGATAAGATACTTTCATGTTCTTTTCAAAAGTCCATGCTTGTTGTAAACACCCCGAAATCCCACGAATTTCTTAAACAAACCTGGTTTTGTACAAGCAGCCCCAAAGGGCCATTTTTGAGTCTGGAAACCCAGGAGCCTTCCAGACAACCCTGTACATATGTTTTAAACTCTGTATTTCGAAAACATACAATATGGCTTTTAAAACCTTTGTAAAACATGTTTTGAAACCCCGAAGCAGCTTGGCCTAATCCAGACAGGACCAGGAGAGCTAAGAAGAGCCCAGAACCGGAGCACATGTTGAGCCCAGCATAACAACTCTTGTATCAAATTCACACCCCGAGGATCTCGAACGTCCAAGACCCCGTTATCATCAAAACATCCTTTGAAGTCATCTCCGGAAGGCGAAAACAGAGGCGGACGATCATGTTGGCGAAGACCCAACGCAGACGGAGCACTGATGCAGTCAGGCCCCGCACAAACCGTTCGTTTCGAATACAGCTCGAAGGAGTCAGAGTTCAGTTTGGATTGGATCTAGACCATATATATCCAGATCCCAATCCAATATATGGAGGTGGGGCCCACTTGAAATTCACGTGGGATTATGGGCATGAGAGAGAGTGGGGATGGATAAGATCAAGAGTGTTGTAATTAAGCTTGACTTGTGTGTCAAGTTTGGGGTTAATCATGTGGGTTAGCCTAATTGAGTGGGTTTAAGCTTGTAATTAGCCAAAACCTAACCTAGGGTTGCACCAACATGAGGTGGTTAAGGTCTATGGGTCATGCAAAGGGAGCTCCTTCACCTAAACCTAACCCAAAACACCTAATCCTAGCCTTCCACCCTAATCCACCCCTAATCTGAGCCTAATCACCTAACCCACTTCCCTAATCCTTCCCTAAACCTAGGTTAATTTCCCTAAACCTAGCCTAATCACCTAACCTAGCTCACTAAACCTCACCCTAGAACCCAAACACCTAACCAAACCCTAAACACCTAAACCACCCCTAGCCCACAATCTACCCAAACCACTAGTATTTAAAATATCTGGCCCTACCCTTTCCAGCCCACCTTATCTTCATACCACCCTACCTAAACCACCTAACCACTACCCCAAACCCAGCCCTAACCGACCTACCCATCCCTATATAACCCCCCCCCCTTGGGGGCGGGCTTTCCTATCTAGAAGCCTTCCCCAAGCCCAGCCGGGTCCTCTCCTTCCTTCACTTCCCCAAGCTCCACCTGCTCCACATCCCACCACCACCAGCACCACCACCGCCACCACCATTCCAGCCGAAGCCCCCTCCATCGTCATCCTCTTCACCCAACCGAACCAGCCGAGCCCCCACATCCGGCTGCTCCTCAACCACCCACCGCCTCTTCATCCGGTTAGTACCCCACACTCTACCTAGCTCCTTCTCCACTCCCTCTCCACTCCCAGCCACCCACCATACCACCACCTTACCCTAATATCAGCCACTACCCACCACCACTCCCACTCGGCCAAGCCTTAGTCACCCTAACTACCCGCCACTACCTAACTACCCTAACTACACCCGGCCACCCTATTAGACTTCCTAAGACCTGCCCATAGCACTCCCTTACACCCACTACCCCCACTACCACCTAGCCCCATCACCTAGCTAGCTTCCTTCCCATACTCCCTAACACTATATCCTCTCCTAGTGACCCTATATACTCACCTTGTCCAGCCCCTTTAATCCCCCACATCAAGGTGACACCCTTGCTTGCAGCCGGCCACCTTCAAAGCACCCGGCCAGCACCCTTTGTCGTTCACCCTCACGGAGCTCCCGTTTGCAGCCCAAGGCGAAAGCCAAGCCCACGCTCAAGCAAGGCCTCTACGGACCAGCTACTAGTAAGTGCCTAACTCAGTCTTTAGTTATATACTTGCTTGAGATTCAATTCGATTCGGGGTTATAATAACGGAGCATAGTCTCCCCCCGCTTGTAATAACGTGGCTTGACACACCCACACACGTGCACCCTCTTAGTTGTGCACGATTTTGAACACACACGGGCCTAATCAGCCCCTAATACATAAGTATATACATATACTTTCATTTTTGAAGGGTTTAGCTTAAGTTGGGCGCGTTGTCTTTCAATTCAAGCACTCACACACATTGAGCCTTCGCTCTTATTTGAAAGACCCAAGTAAGGGCCGACCTATACTATTTGGGTTTCATTTCATGTCGTGTGGGTAAGTCGTTCAATTCAAGCACTCTCACACACATTGAGCCTTCGCTCTTATTTGAAAGACCCAAGTAAGGGCCGACCTATACTATTTGGGTTTCATTTCATGTCGTGTGAGTAAGTCTGTCAATTCAAGCACTCTCACACACATTGAGCCTTCGCTCTTATTTGAAAGACCCAAGTAAGGGCCGACCTATACTATTTGGGTTTCATTTCATGTCGTGTGGGTAAGTCTTTCAATTCAAGCACTCTCACACACATTGAGCCTTCGCTCTTATTTGAAAGACCCAAGTAAGGGCCGACCTATACTATTTGGGTTTCATTTCATGTCGTGTGTGTAAGTCTTTCAATTCAAGCACTCTCACACACATTGAGCTTTCGCTCTTATTCCCAAGACCTTAGTCAAGGCCTATTGCAGTTATATTTGGGTTTAATTTCATGTTGTGTGCGTAGTACTTCAATTCAAGCACTCACACACATTGAGCTTTCGCTCTTATTCCCAAGACCTTAGTTAAGGCTATACTGCAATTTATATGTGGGTTTCATTTCATGTCATGTGTGTAAGTCTTTCAATTCAAGCACGCACCCACATTGAGTCGTCGCTCTTATTTGCAAGACCCGAGTAAGAGCTCATATACATACTCTATATACATATCTCCCTTCGGCATTTATATTTCAAGTAATTTCCCTTCGGTTATTTCCCTTCAGTATTGTCTTTACATTCGGGTTTTCCCTTTGGAGTAGCGTGAGTTTGCATTGCATCTACGCCATACCACGAGGTAGGACGCATATTGCATCAAAGCAAGCCCCGCTCGAATTCGCCCATGTAGTGGAGTGTTCATAACACACAAACTAGGTGGCCCGAAAAGGGATAAAAGAAAAGACTTAGGCACGTGCAAATCCACGTGATCTAAAACATGCAATCGCATCTAAAAGACCCGAATTAGACACCTCGAACCGCTTCGTAGACTTTCTCTCCTAAAACTCGATTTTTGCAAAGCGTACAGACTGACCCTTGCGCATCGGTGCAAGAAGGTCTGCGACGACAAGAGCTCACTTGCTCACAGTCGCTACGTTTAGAAGTCAGTGTTAAATATATCTTCGCTAGCTTAGGTAAGCTAGTTGGCACGCCCTGTTTGCATAAATAAGGCCTTAGACGCACGAGAGGATCCGCTCCGAGCCCTGAAAAGGTGAGAGGCGGGGATTTTTCGCGCGTCTACACTTGTTAAAAATCGAGATTTTCTAAGCATTTAAACCGATCCTTGAGCATCGGTTCAAGAAGGTTTACAACGAAAAGATCCCACTTGCCCACAATCGCCCAAAACGTCAGATATTTCTAAAATCCTTCCCTAGTTTGAGTAAGCTAGCTGGCATACTCTAAAGCGACGTAGACATGAAAAGGTTCACGTCATGCCTAAGAACCAGGAGTGAGAATTTTCATGTCTACACCCGATCCTCAGAAATTTGGCACTCACCCACTTTGTCCACTCATGATTTGGAGATTCGCCAAAATGTCCAAAATTCAATTGAAAAACCTTGCTTTCATGACATTAAAACTTTTTAGAAAATGGAGGATTTCCCGAATTTGCTTCTTCCAAAGATCAAGCTTTGATTAGAAAAATTTCAACCTGATATGTGATTTTGGGAGGGCTTCCTTACAAAAAGAGTTTTACCGGCATCTTGTTGAGATGTGTAGACCTTGATGAGGCTAGGACCATAATGCATGAGTTCCATGATGGAGAATGTGGAGGCCATGTTAATGCAAATCCATGAAGATACTTGGGGCCGGTTACTTTTGGTCCGTCCTTAAGCAAGATTGCCATGATCATGTTAGGAAATGTCATCAATGTCAAGTGCATGGACATGCCATTCATATCCCATCATCTACCTTGCATTCCATTGTAAGCCCGTGACCCTTCCCTATGTGGGCGTTTGATATCGTAGGACCAATCTCTCCAATTGCATCCAATGGACATAGGTTCATATTAGGAGCCACCGAATATTTTTCTAAATGGGTTGAAGCTACCTCCTTGGCAAATGTTCAAGGACAACATGTAGTGGCATTCATTAAGAAAAATATCTTGGCTCGATTTGGAGTTTCAAGAGACCTAGTGTCCGATAATGGCACACCCTTCAAGAATGAGAAGATAAAAAAGTTATGCAACACCTATGACATAACTCAACACTTCTCATCTCCCTACTACCCTCAAGGCAACGGCCAAGCCGAAGCCACGAACAAGATTCTATAAGCACGAAAATTCTTCCCTCCTAGTTTACAAGACCAAAAACGAGCCTTTTCGCGTTTACGTCGCTTTTTATGAGCGTGCCAGCTAGCTTAAACTAGTGAAGTTTTTTGGAAAATATCTGACTTTTGGGTAATTGTGGGCAAGCGGGATCTTTTCGCTATAAACTTGTAGACACGTGGAAATTTCTGACCCCGAGCTTCTTAGGGCCTAGAGCGAACCTTTTCGTATGTCTAAATCGCTTAAAGGGCGTGTCAGCTAGCTTACTCAAGCTAGCGAAGTAAGTTTTGAAAATATCTGACTTGTTTGGGGCGACTGTGAGCAAGTGGGCTCTTTTCGTCCCAGACCTTCTTGCACCGATGCGCAAGGGTCAGTCTGTACGCTTTAGCAAAGTCGATTTTGAACAAGTGTAACCTCTTTGAAAACATACGAAGTGTTTGATTGGGTTTCGTTTGTATTGTTGCAGATTTTATTTCACGTGGGATTTGCACGTGCCTATGTCTTTGATTTTAGCCAATTTGGGCATGAGATATGTGCGTCAAGTGCCTAAATGTGGCGAGTTTTGCATGGGTGTATGGGGTTTGCTTTGATGCAATATGCATCCTAGCTCGTGGTATGACGAATATGCAATGCAAACTCACACAATGGAACAAGAAAACCCGGAATTGAAAGACATAGCCGAAGGGAAATTGCGTAAGGGAAATTGCAAAAGGGAAATATAGCTATATCTTAAGAGCAGAAAGGCTCAATTGTGTAAGTGTATGCCGTGTATATATTGAAAGACTACTCACACAGCTGAACCTTAAAACCCAAATCTTAAAGACATAGCGGAAGGAAAATACAACTATATATATATGAGCCCGAAGGTCGCCAACGTGTGCGTGTGTGTTGTGTGTAAATGTAAAGACAACTCACACAACTTGAAAATAACACCCAAATTGAATTGCGATATGGCTCGTATTAGAGTCTTGGGAGTAAGAGCGAAAGTTCAATGTGTGTAAGTGTGGAATTGAAAGACCACGCATACAACTTGAATGTAAAACCCCAAATTGAATTGCAATATGGCTCTTATTAGAGTCTTCGGAGTAAGAGCGAAAGCTCAATGTGTGTGAGTGTGGAATTGAAAGACCACGCACACAACTTGAATGTAAACCCCAAATTGAATTGCAATATGGCTCTTATTAGAGTCTTGGGAGTAAGAGCGAAAGCTCAATGTGTGTGAGTGTGGAATTGAAAGACAACACACACGACTTGAATGTAAACACAAGCGGCTGAACTTATATAAATAAGACTATATCTTAGGGGCTGCCAAGGCCTATTTGTGTGCAACTAAGAGCGGAGAGGCTCAAGTGCACGTGGGTGCTTGATGTACAATTAAGAGCCAAAGCTCAAGTGCACGTATGTGCTTGTGTGTCATACATCAATATTACATCTTGGGGGGAGACTACGCTCCATTATTACAACCCCATATCAAAATTTAATTGAATATAAAGCAAGTTAATGTAATAGACCAAGTTTAGACACTTACATGTAGCTGGTCCATCTTCAACTTGCTTGGATTTGGACTTCTGATTCGCCTTGGGCAGCCATGAGGAGTCCCTTAGGTAGCTCGAGAGAGGCTGGGATTCGGATGTGTTTAGGGACAAGTAGGGGTGCTGGAAGTTGGGTGACTAGGGGTGGCAGGTGGTGCTCGGCTGGGAAGGAAGGTGGCAGAGGGAGAGATGGAGTTGGCCGAATGGGTAGGGAGGATGATGCTGGTGGTGCTCGGTTGGGAGTGAAGGGGATGCTGTCCAGGTACTGGTGATGGGGCAGCCGGGTGGAAGGAAGGATGGAAGGTGGTGCTGTTGGTCGGGTGGAAGGGAGGTGGCAGCTGCTGCAGGTGGAAGGGAAGTGATGGGGTTGGCCGGCTGGGAATGAAGGGAAATGAATGGAATGAGATGGAGCCCCTCGCCGAATGTGAGAGGGGTTCCAATGAGTGCTGGCTGAATGGGAATGGGATGAGTGTTGGGGGGATAAAGGAGTTAGGTCGGTTGGTTAGTGGGTGGCTGGGTCTAGTTTGGAAGCAAGGTCGGTTGGGCTTCTAATAGCTAAGGTCGGTTAGGCTTAGCTAGTTAGGGAGTGGCTGGGTCTAGTTAGGAACCAAGCTTAGTTAGGTGGGCTGGGGGCCAGATATTTTTATTTAGGTGGGCTGGGGGCCAGATATTTTTATTTAGGTGGCTTGGGATATATTGTGGGCTAGATATTTTATGGTTTAGGATGGGGGTGGCTGCAGCCAGGCTAGGTCTGTTTAGGGAAATATGGTGGGTTGGGCTAGTGGTTTGGGGTAGGTCGGTTAGGGACTTAGTTAGGTAAACTAAGGTTAGCTTAGGGCTAGTTGGTTAGGGTCTAGGTGGTCCAGCTAGGTGAGGTTGGCTAGGTGAAGTGGGTGTGGTTTTGGGTGAGAAGGGCTAGGTCTAGGCTAGGTTTAGGAAAGATGGCTAGGTGAGATAGGCTAACTTAGGGCTAGGGTTAGGAACCACCTCTTGGAGTCGGTCCACTACTTTAGTTGCAGCCATATCCAAGTTGGTGCAGCCCTAGGTCAAGTGTAGGTGCATACAAGCTTGAACCCACACTCTTGGTTAAACCCACAAGGTTAACCCACTTTGACCAAAAAAAGTCAAGCCTACCAACTTTCTCACTCTTACTTTATGGCCCTTTTCTCTCTCTACCCAAGCCTTCCAAGAGCATTCACATGAACTTTTGTGTGCCCCTCACCCCCATTTATGGGGAGGTGAAGTGGGCCATGGATATAGATATTGGATTTGGATCTTGTGATCCAAATCCAAATCCAAATACATTTTGGGTTTGGATCTGGATATAAATGGTCCAGATCCGATCCAAATTTGATTTTTTTGATTCCTTCATGGTGTTTCGAAACGGACGGTTTGATCTCCTTCTCACCTTCGAGATTTCATTTTGATCATATTTTTGATATTTGGGGCTTGGATGTCTGAGAATTTGGGGATGCTTTTGACATGAGAGTTGATATGCCGAGCTTGAAGTATGCTTCAGGTCCGGGCTCTCCTTTGCCTTCTCGATCAGCTTTTATTAGTCCAAGAGGCTTTTGGGGCTTTTTCACCCATTTTTATGGCTGCTTTTGATCAAGTTGTACCTGTTGGATTCAGCTCTTTGCAAAATTGGGACTTGGCCCAAGTATAAGACATTTCATATCAAAATGGGGTTTTATACAAAATTTGGAGCTTTTACAACTCCTGGGCTTTCGAAAACTAAAAATCTGGTCTTGAAAAGGGGATTTTGAAACCAGGTATGTTTTATGAAAACCTTAGAATTTCGAGGTGTTTACAGATGCCCCTCTTTGGCATTATCCAAATTTATTTGGATAATGGCAAAGACGACAACACCCCTGTTCAATTTCTCCCTGGATCTATTCTCGAAAATATGGGATCGTCCCAATTTTTTGAGCAAAACCTTTCTTTAAAACCTGGTAGGAGGAGATATCACGCCAAAGGAGATAGTTTTCTATGGTTTCTGGTCCTAAATGGGGATCATGTTATGCAAGTGTTCATGCATGAATATGCATATGCATGACATGGATGAGACGCCAAGTAGGGCGTCCTCCTAGAGACCAGATGGTATGGTCGAACTCTTGAGACTTACGAAGACCTGCTGCTTCAAGTGAGCGGGCCCTATGTTGCTCGATGTTTGATTTTTCAAAATTTATTTACAATAGGGAAACTGCTTTTAGCCTCGGTCCTAAAGATCTCGAGCTCTTCGCGTTTGCCTTTGCTTGAGTCTTGATACTCGCTAATCTAGCAGAGGTTTTATAAGAAACAAGCTATATTTCAAAGTTCTTACGCCTTACTCAAAACGTCGAATTCTCAAACAAAATGAAATTCAAGTAAGTAAATCCTATTTTTACTTTAGGATTCCTCGAAATGAACCATGTTTTACTTGGGATAAGTCGTAGGGATGGGAAAGAGATACCACGGTCCCTTCTGAAGCGTCCCGTGGTTTTAGGCATAGAAGGCGAAAAACTGCTCTTTTTGAGCCTTTTGGCCTTTTCTTCCTTTTTTTTATAGTCCCTTTGGGAGTATTTTTTCTTTAATCCCTCTTTTTTTTCACAAGAGAATCGATTTTTCTTTTGGATTCTGGTTTCTTTCTTTTGGAAAGAGACTTTGGATGGGAAAATTCCCTTTATTTGGGTCACGTTTTCCTTTTGGAAGGAGAAGAGAAGAGGGGAAGGACATATCCCAAGGTCACACTCGATCCATTCCAGATCAGCCTATTTAGAAATAGCACGTACTACTTTCAAGTATCTTGCTATATTGAACTAGGCCTTTCTTTGTAAGAAGAAGAATTTTCAAATATAACCACGATTTGGAAGACTCCACTCTTTCACAAGTGTGAATTCTCTCACTCAGGGTCACATGATTTGCCTTTGAACCTTATTTTCTAAGTCTCAAAGCAGCTATCCCTAAAGTTTTCGAAAATTGGAATTTAACCCAAATCCTACACATAATACTTCTTTAAGTATTGAATATTGATAGGATCTGCTAAATTCTTACCTTCTACAACGATCAACCAATACGAGTTGTTCGTGGTGGTTGCACGCACAACATAGGGTCCATCCCACTTGGGGCACCACTTTCCAATGGGATTTGGGCCACGATAGTGGATGATTTTCAAAACCAGATCTCCCACTTCAAAGTGGCGAGGTTTCATATATTTATCGTAGTGTCGGGCTATCCTTTGCCGGTATGCATGAGCATGATCCATAGAAAGGAGTCGCCTCTCATCTAACAAATCTAGTTCGGCCATCCTAGCATGTTGAAGCGTCTCTAGGGGGAGGTCGAGTGCAATGGATGTATGAAATGAATGCAATCATATATGAATGGGGAGAATGACGTTTGTGCCATAGACCAACTCTTTCACAAGTGTGAATTCTCTCGCTCAGGGCCATACAATTCGCCTTTGAACCTTACTTTCGAGGTTTCAAAGCAGCTATCCCTAAGAATTTTTGAAAATGGGAATTTAACCCAAACCCTACACATAATACTTCTTCAAGTATTGAATATTGATAGGATCTGCTAAATTCTTACCTTCTACATCGATCAACCAGTATGAGTTGTTTGTGGTGGTTCCACGCACAACATAAGGGCCATCCCACTTGGGGCACCACTTTCCAAGTGGATGTGGGCCACGATGGTGGATGATTTTCAAAACGAGATCTCCCACTTCAAAGTGGTGAGGTTTCATATGTTTCTCATAGTGTCGGGCTATCCTTTGCCGGTATACATGAGCATGATCCATAGCAAGGAGTCGCCTCTCATCTAGCAAATCTAGTTTGGCCATCCTAGCATGCTGAAGCGTCTCTAGGAAAAGGTCGAGTGCAATGGATGTATGAAATGAATGCAACCTTGTATGAATGGGGAGAATGGCGTTTGTGCCATAGACCAACTCAAATGGCGTGGCATTCGTGGGAGTCCGGATGGAAGTCCTACAAGCCCATAAGGCTTCATCCAGCTTCTCATGCCACGTCCTACCCTTCTCTAAAGTTTTCTCAATAATACTAATGAGAGTCTTATTGGTGGCTTCGGCTTGGCCATTGCCTTGAGGGTAGTAGGGCGATGAGAAGTGGTGAGTTATGCCATAGGTGTTGCACAACTTAACCATCCGCTCGTTTTTGAATGGGGTGCCATTATCGAACACAAGGTCTCTTGGAACTGCAAATCGGGCCAAGATATTCCTCCTAATGAAAGCCACCACATGTTGCCCATGGACATTGGTCAAGGAGAAGTACTCAGTGGCTGCTAAAATGAACTTATGCTCATTCGATGCTTTAGAGAAAATTGGTCCCACGATATCAAACGCCCACATGGTAAATGGCTAGGGGTTGACCACGGAATGCAATGATGATGAGGGGATATGAATGGCGTGTCCATGCACTTGACATGGATGACACTTCCTAACATGATCATGGCAATCTTTTCTCAGAGTGGACCAAAAATAACCCGCTCTAAGTATTTTCATCGCTATCATGTTGGCATTGACATGACTCCACATTCTCCATCGTGGAATTCATGCATGTAGACGCAGAAAATTTCTGCTCCTGGTTCTTAGGCCTGAAGCAAACCTTTTCGTGTGCCTAAGTCCTAATTAAGCAAAAGGGCATGCCAGCTTGCTTACTTAAGCTAGCAAAGAGATATTTTAAACCTGACTCCTAACGTGACGACTGTGAGCAAGCAAGCTCTTGTCGTCGCAGACCTTCTTGCACCGATGCGCAAGGGTCAGTCTGTACGCTTTTAAAATCGAGAAGGTGGCGCTAAGGGTGACTAAAGGGAAGATGTCTAAGGAAGAGGGTGTGGCTGGTCGGGTGACTTGGGTGTAGTCGGCTATGACTGGCCGACTAGGGGTGGTTTAAGTGGTGGCCGACTGGGGTAGTTAGGGGATGTCACGTATAGGGAGGTAGGGAGCTATGGAAGGTGGAGCTAAGGGTTGGTTGAAAGTGGAAGGGGCAGGTCCTAGGGAGCAAGGTAGGGTGGCCGGGGTGTCACTAGAGAAAAAGTAGAGAATCGGGTAGTGTAATAGGTTATGTCTGGCCAAATGGGGAAGGGTGGCGGGAAGGCTGTGATGGAGCTATGTGGTGGTGGTATGGGTGGCTGAGAGTGGAGGGGAGAGAAGATAGGGTGGAGTTGGGTTGAGGTACTAACCGGATGGGTGAGGGAAGTTGGTATCCAAGGAGGGCAGCCGGGTGATGAAGGTGGATGGAGCTGGCCGGGCGGTTGGTGGCAGTGTGGAGTGGAGCAGGCCGGGAGGTAGTGGTGGCGCGAGGTGGAGCTGGCCAAGAAGTGGTGGTGGTGCAGGTGGGAGAAGAGAGCAAGGAGAGAGAGGGCTCGGCTGGCCGAAGTGGAGGCTGGAAAAACTTGAAAAACCCGCCCACTAGGGGGGGTTTATAGTTTTTCAAAGGGTCGGTTGGGGGTGGTTTTGAGAGGGTGGTAAGGTGGTTAGGTGGTGGTGGTGTGGTGATAAGGTGGGCTGGTTTTGAGGGGGGGCCAGATATTTTGTTTTAAGTGGTTTTAGGGATATGGTGTGCTAGGTTTAGGTGGGGTGGTTTAGGGGTTTAGGGCTTAGCTAGGTGGGTTGGTTTTGGGGTGAGGTTTAGTGAGGTGGGTTAGGTGTTTAGGCTAGGATTAGGCTGGGATTAGGGTAGAGGGCTATGATTAGGGGTTTTGGCTTAGGATTGGGTTAGGAAGCTCCCTTTGCATAACCCATAGACTTCATTGCATCATGTTGGTGCAGCCCTAGGTTAGGTTTTGGCTAATACAAGCTTAAACCCATACTAATTAGGCTAACCCACATGATTAACCCCAAACTTGACACACAAGTCAAGCTTAATACAATTCCCCTCATGCTTATCCTCCCCATTCTCTCTCATGCCCATAATCCCACGTGAATTTCAAGTGGGCCCCACCTCCATTTATGAGAAGGTGATGTGGGCCATGGATGTGGATATTGGATTGAATTTTTGAATCCAAATCCAAATCCAAATCCATACATACGTTTGGATTGGGATCTGGATATATATGGTCCAGATCCAATCCAAACTGAATTCTGACTCCTTCAGGGTATGTTCGAAACGAAGAGTTTGTGCGGGGTCTGACAGCATCAGTACTCCATCTGTGTTGGGTCTTCGCCAACATGGTCATCCGCTTCTGTTTTCACCTTCCGGAGATGATTTTAAATGATTTGTTGATAATAGGGACTTGGATGTTCGAGATCCTAGGGGCGGATCCAACACGAGAGTTGTTGTGCCGGGCTCGACATGTGCTCCGATTCTGGGCTCTCTTTAGCTCTTCTGGTCCTGCTTTCATCAGGCCAGGCTGCTTCGTGGGGTTTCAAAATGTGTTTTAAAAGGTTTAAAAACATATTATACATATTTTAAAGCATATACAGTTTAAACATATGTACAGGGTTGCCTGGAAGGCTCCTGGGTTTCTAGACTTAAAATAGCCCTTTGGGGCTGCTTTTACAAAACCAGCTTTATTTGAGAAGTTCGTGGGATTTCGGGGTGTTTACAATGCATAACAGTCCTAGCCTCCTCTAGGTCGACACATCTTAGTAAGATGCTTGTAAAACTCTTTTTACCAAAATCACATATCGGGTAGAAATTTTCCGGATGAATGCCTTATCCTTAGATGTGGCATTTTCAGCAAATCCCCCATTTTCTAAAAAGCCTTTTATGTCATAAAACAAAGGTTTTTCGTCAGAATCTGGGTTGTTTTGGCCAATTTCCAAATCATGTATGGAAGGAGTGGGTGCGTGCCACATCTCTAAGTATCGGGTTCCCAAAGTGGGATCGACCCTTAGGGCTGAACCCAAGGAGGAGAGGGCATCGACAATGCCATTATCCTCTCTTCCTACGTGTGTGAGTGTACACGATTGGAACGACTCGACCAATCGAGTGGCCAACTCGTGATATGGAAGTAGTTTTTCATTTTGCACTTGCCAAATTTTCAAAACTTGGTTTATAACGAGGAGTGAATCTAAAAGACCTCGATTTATGATGCCCCTAGAGTTTTCGAAATCCTTAAGCCTTGTATGAGTGCTTCATATTCAACTATATTGTTGGAACATTCGAAATCTAGGCGAATTTCTATGGGGATCTCACCCTTTTCAGGGGATATGAGGATGACCCCGACACCAGCCCCTCGTTGGTTTCGTGCCCCGTCGAAGTGCATTTTCCATACTTGGTTTTTGAAAGATTTTGCCAAAATGTAGTTTTGAAATTGGTTTTGCAATATGCCTTCATCAGGCATTTCATCGAGTGTGGGATATGTATCCTCTAAGGGAATGTAAACACCCCGAAATCTCATGATTTCCTCAAATATGCCTGGTTTTTCAAAAGCAGCCCCAAAGGGCTATTTTGAGTCTGGAAACCCAGGAGCCTTCCAGACAACTCTATACATATTTTGAACCTGTATATATATTTTAAAACTTTATACATATAGTTTTAGACTTTAAAAGGTGTTTTAAAACCTTGAAAGCCTCCTAGCCTGACAAAAGCAGGACCGAAAAGGCAAAGGAGAGCCCGGACCCGAAGCATACTTCAAGCCCGGCACGTCAACTCTCGTATCAAAAGCATCCCCAAATTCTCAGACATCCAAGCCTCAAATATCAGAAAAATACTCAAAATGAACTCCTGAAGGTGAGAAGAAGACCGGACGACAATGTTGGCAAAGACCCAACGCAAGATGGAGTACTGATGAAGTTAGGCTCCGCACAAACCGTCCATCTCGAAATGCCATGAAGGAATAAAAAAATCAGATTTGGGTCGGATTTGGACCATATATATCCAGATCCAAACCCAACATGTATTTGAATTTGGATTTGGATCCCACGATCCAAATCCAATATCTGTATCCATGGCCCACATCACCTCCACATAAATGGGGGTGAGGGGCCCACAATATTTCACGTGAAATGCCTTGGAAGGCTTGGGTAGAGAGAGAAAGGGGGGCTATACAGTATGAGTGAGAAAGTTGGTAGGCTTGACTTTTGGTCAAGAGTGGGTTAGCCTTGTGGGTTTAACCTAGAGTGTGGGTTCAAGCTTGTATGCACCTACACTTGACCTAGGGCTGCACCAACTTGGACATGGCTGCAACTGAAGCAATGGACCGGTGCCAAGGGTTGGTTCCTAAACCTAGCCCTAAGCTAGCTCACCTCACCCAACCATTTCCCCTAAAACCTAACCCAAACCTAACCTAAACCTAACCCTTCTCACCCAAAACCGCCCCAACCTCACCTAGCCGACCTCACCTAGCTAGACCACCTAGACCCTAACCAACTAAATCTAAACTAACCTAACTAAGTCCCTAACCACTATGTCCCAGCCCACCTAACCGACCTACCCCAAACCACTAACCAGCCCCCCTAACCGACCTACCCCAAACTGTGTCCATGCCCACCTAATTGGAAATATCTGGCCCACAACCCACCAACCGACCTATCTCTTCTTCCCCCTATATAAACCCCTCCTTCATGCAGGTTCCCCCTCTCTCGAGGCTCCTAGGACCTGGCCAACTCTCTTGGATTTCCAGCCCTTCACCCTTGGGACCCGGCCAGCACCTCTCCACTCCAGCCGACTCCACCACCTTCTACCTTCGGTGAGGAGCTCCACCCGACCACTCCTTCCATCTTCTTCCACCCGGCCACCTTCCATCCTGTTCCAGCCAACCACTCCAACACTACCAACAGCGCCACCTTCCCAGTTAGTACCACCTCCCAGAACTCCTCCCTTCACCCTCTTCTTCCCAGCCGAGCATCACCCATCCACCTGCCCTTCTCCCTTTCACCCAGCCAGCATCTCCCTTCCACTTGGCTGACTTGCACCATACCCCACTAACTCCCCTCAACACCACACCTTGGCTCCCAGCTGAACACCACCCTTAATCGCCCACTTCCCAGCCTTCCTTCACCATTCCCCAACGCCACCTCCTTCCACTCGGCCAGCACCTGGACACTCCACCACCCGGCCAGCACTCCTACCTGCCGCCACCATCCACCTAAGAGACTCCCTTTTGGCTGCCCAAGGTGACTCACAAGGCCAAGTCCACGCAAGTTGAACCTGGACCAGCTACATGTAAGTGCCTAAACTCAGTCCATTATATGAACTTGCTTTATAATTCAATTAAATTTTGACATGGGGTTGTAATAATGGAGCGTAGTCTCCCCCTAAGATGTAATAACGTGGTTTGACATACAAGCACCCACGTGCACTTGAGCCTTTCCTCTCTTAGCTGCACACCTTTTTGAACACACGGGCCTTGATAGCCCCTAAGATATAGTTATATTTATATATATTCAGTTGCATGGGTTTTCATTTAAGTCGTGGGTGTTGTCTTTCAATTCTACACTAACACACATTGAGCTTTCGCTCTTACTCCCAAGACCCTAGTAAGGGCCATATTGCAATTTAATTTGGGTGTTTTCCTTCAAGTCGTGTGCGTGGTCTTTCAATTCTACACTCACACACATTGAGCTTTCGCTCTTACTCCCAAGACCCTAATAAGGGCCATATTGCAATTCTATTCCGGTTTTACATTACAAGTCGTGTGAGTTGTCTTTACATATATACACAACACCCACGCACACGTTGGTGACCTTCGGGCCCATATATATGTAGTTGTATTTTCCTTCCACTATGTCTTTAAGATTTGGGTTTTAAGGTTCAGCTGTGTGAGTAGTCTTTCCATATATACATGACACACACTTACACAATTGAGTCTTTCTGCTCTTAAGATATAGACATATTTCCCTTTTGTAATTTCTCTTTTGCAATTTACATTACGCAATTTCCCTTAAGCATTGTCTTTCAATTTCGGGTTTTTCCTTGGAATTGTGTGAGTTTGCATTGCATATTCGCCATACCATGAGTTAGGATGCATATTGCATCAAAGCGAACCCCATACTCCCGTGCAAAAATTGCCCAACTTAGGTCACTTGCGCACACACCTAGTTGGCCTAAATAGCATAAAATTGAAAGACATATGCACGTGCAAATCCCACGTGAAATAAAATTTGCAATCATACAAACAAAACCCAAATCAAACACTTCGTGTATTTTCAAAGAGGTTACTTGTTTAAAAACGACTTTGCCAAGCATACAGACTGACCCTTGTGCATCGGTGCAAGAAGGTCTGCGACGAAAAGAGCTCACTTGCTCACAGTCGCCCCAAAAGAGTCAGATTTTCAAAACTTACTTCGCTAGCTTGAGTAAGCTAGCTGGCACGCCCTTTTTATAAAAACGACTTAGACACACGAAAAGGTTCACTTCGGGCCTAAGAACCAGAAGTGAGAATTTTCCGTGTCTATAGGGAAACTCAGCCACGTAGTCTGCTAGGGCTTGCCCCTTAACGGAGATCTGGTGATGGTATTTTAGGTCATACTCCATTAAGAGGAGTTGCCATCTGCCCAACCTACCCATGAGGATGGGTTTTTCGAATAAGTGCTTGATTGGATCAAGCTTGGACACTATCCAGATCTCATGATCTAGGAAGTAATGTCGAAATTTTTGATAGGCCCATACCAAGGCCAAGCACGTCTTCTCCATGGCTTTATAATTCCTTTCATAAGCCAGGAGAGTTTTTGAAAGATAGTATATGGCATACTCCTTGTGAGTGTCATCCTCGTATTGAGCTAACAAGGCACCCAAAGCATTCGCATGCACGGAAATATAAAGCAGAAGAGGTTTTCCTTGCTTTGGAGGATTTAAAACAGGGGGATTAACTAAGTATGCCTTTAGTCTTTCAAATGACTTTTGGCAGTCGTCATCCCATGAAAATTTCATGCCCTTTCTCAACAACTTGTTGAAGGGTTCGCATCTAGTCACCAGGTTTGAGATAAACCTGCAAATGGATTGTAATCGACCTTGGAGGCTACGAATCTGCATGAGATTGAAAGGTGGAGCCATGTCTATGATGGCTCTACACTTAGAGGGGTCGACTTCTATGCCCCTTTGGCTCACCATAAAGCCTAAGAGCTTTCCGGACTCTACTCCGAATACGCATTTCTGAGGGTTTAGCTTTACTTTGTAAAGTCTAAGCCTTTCGAGAATCTTTTGTAAGCATTTGATATGAATGCATCGAGTTTTGGATTTGGCCAAGAGATCATCCACATATACCTCTACGAGCTCATGAATCTGATCATGGAAGATCGTGGTCATAGCTCTTTGGTATGTGGCGCCGACATTTTTTAAACCAAAGGGCATGACTATATAGCAGTACGTGCCCCATGGGGTTGTGAAAGCGGTCTTACCATGATCTCGTGGGCTTAGTTTGATTTGGTTATACCCTGAATAGCCATCCATAAACAAAAACATTTCGTGATTTGCAGTACTATCGACTATCAAATCTATGTTTGGTAAAGGATAATTATCCTTTGGAGTGGCTTTATTCAGGTTTCTATAGTCGATGCATATTCGAATCTTTCCATTGGTTTTTCGAACAACAACTATATTGGATAACCAATCAGAATACGCAATGAGTTTTATAAATCCAGCTTTTAACAGATCTTCTAAACCCTCTTTGACTTTGGCATGTACGTTCGGATGTATTTTCCTAAGCTTTTGCTTTATGGGTTTTACATCCGCATCTAAGGGAAGACGATGCTCGACAACACTCGGGTCTATGCCCGGCATGTCTTCATACATCCATGCAAACACATCTAAGTAGGTTTTTAGGAATGCAATGAATGATGACCTTTCATGCTCATGCAAACATGCACCTACCTTAATGAGTTAGGGCTTTGAATCACTCCCTAGATTTATCTCTACGAAATCTCCTCCTACTGAATTCAAACATTTTTCAAAGTCGAGAATTTTATGAAATTTCGGGAGCTCAGAAGTGGGATCTTCCTCAAGGGGATCCATCTCTAGGCTTTGATCATTCTTGAGGTTTACAGATCCTATGGAATTTGATGCATGGATTTTAAAAAGACCTGGTTTCATACTTGGAATTTCTATTGATTTCGAAATTTTTGATCTGGTTATGCAGACAACGTTTCTTTCGAAATCTTTTGCTTTTTTTAAATCCTTACCAGGAGCAGCTATGTACAAAATCTTTTTGGAATTTTGTAAACTTTCAATTTTTTTGTGTTTTTGTAAAACAAGAATTTTGGGAACTATACAAACTACTCTTTTTTCGAATTTTTCATTTTCAAGTGTTTTTGGCTTTTGTAATTTTTCCATTTTTTGAATTTCGAGTTTTCCAAATGTTTTTGTATTTTTGATTGAGGGATCTTCCATCATACCTACAAAGGGAAAATGCTATAGGTTAGACTCTGAACAAGAGGTCTAAATCATAGGTTTCTGCTTGGGTAGGCTCCAGGGCACCCTTGACCCAAGTGGTCACAAGGGGTGGCTTTGGTGGTATTCTGGGAGTATAGCCGATCCCATATTGGCTTCGATTTGCCCTAGGCAGTATGGGTTCTAGGAGATCCTGACTTTGTGCCCCTAGACTTTTATATGGCAAATAGCCCATATTCAACAGCATGTTCCATGATTTTTTGTTTTTAGAGAAATTTTCATATAAATCGTGGTCCTGGAACTTGCTGTCGTCTATGTCATGCACATAGGGCTTTTTGTCCAGGGGTTTTGGAAATAGGGGATTTTTGGGTTTTCCTGGGATGGTAAGGATTTTGAGGGGGCCAGCCTTGGGTGGCCCCTTGATATATACGACCTTCCTAGGGTTTTTTAGTGTGAGCCTTGGTGGCTCGAGCAGGGTCTGCCCCAGATTTGCCTCGTGGGTCTGGGAACTCGACAAGCAAGGGAGTTTATGATCCCTTGAAGCTGAGGATGACTCTCACCTAGGATCACTACGATTTGGTCCCTGAAAGGGATTTTGACATACCTGTAGAAGGTGGAAGGCACAACACACAGGCTGTGTATTGAGGGCCTTCCCAACAACATGTTATAATAGGGGTGGATGTCCAGGACATGAAACACCCCCGTGTGTGCTATCCCTCCCGTTTCCATGGGGAGTTCGATGGATCCTAGTGGTCTAGATGCATTCCCATCGTACCTAGTGATGATGATGGGGCTTGGGTTTACGGATGTCAAGGTGACTCCGATTTGGTTCGCCACATGAAGTGGAAGGATGTTGAGCCCTCCTCCCCCATCAACTAGGCACCTATCTAGAGAGTGGTTATTCAGAACCACCTCGATATGTAGAGCCTGGTTATGGGACTCGTAGGGTCTTTCTACATCGTCTTCCGAGAATACAATGGGCATTTTCGCTCCTATGGATGCCACTTTGTTGGACAAGGATTCTGGGGTTATGTTTGAACTAACCTTTGCTCTTTCTAGAATTTTCTCTAACACGAGTCTATGCCTAGGCGAAGTTTGTATTAGCTCTAGGATGGACATGTTGATAGGAATCTTTGAAAGATGGTTTTCGAAATCATATAATTTTCACACGACATTTCCTTTGTCTGCTTTCGGTAGAACTCTAGGAATACATGCTTTTGAGGGGCCAGGCACACTGACCACCCTTTTAGCACTTTGCAGATATGGGGGTTGATAGATCCTCCCGGATCTTGTCACCTCCCCCACGATCAACCTAGGGTTCGCACCTAACATGGCCCTAATCGAAAGTTTTGGAGCACCTTGAATTTTTAAAACTGGCTTAACCGGGGATGAAACTCTTGGTGGTCCCCGGATGACTACTTGGGCGGGTTTTTTGTGAAGTATGAGAAGCATATTTGCCATGACTCAACGAATAAAGATTAGAGTTATTTTTAAATTTTAGGTGGAATAGTTTTTTTTAAGAAAATTTAATAAACACATCACCACCACTTTCATAAATATGAATCTAACTAAATAAACAAATTCTAAGAAGACATTACCTAAATTTTATTTGGCATATGCATATTGAATTGTTAAACTTAAATTGGAAAACATAAATGTAACCAAATTATTCTGACACCAAGTTATTGTAAATAGTAAGCATAAGAATTAAAAGAAACTAATATATATTATACTTATTTGTTGGCGACTATAGTCCAATCTAATTTGAGTAATGGAATGGATTATACTTTCTTGCAAAAAGAGTACAATAATATTAGGGTGGAGAAATAAATGCTCTTAAAACATGAAAAATCACAAGAAAATATTAAACTCACCAAAAATAAGGAAGATTGACAATGCCCTATTTTGATAATGGAGTTTTAGCAAAATTTAGGCTAAAAAGAATTCTTCCCATTTAAGGTCAACAAGTTGGTGACACAGGAAAGAGAGTCTATAGACAAGGAAAAAAGTTGGAGAGAGTTATTTTCAAATTTAAGGTAGAATAGTTTATTGAGGCAGATTGACAATTCCCTAGTTTGATAATGGAGTTTCAGCAAAACTCCGGCTAAAAAGAATTTCTCCCATTTATGGTCATCAAGTTGGTGACTCAGGATTAAGAGTCCGTAGATAAGAAAAAAGGTATACAACACTAGAGAAAACACTATGAGCGAGAAGGAGTGTTGAGTATTTTCCATTGGCTAATTACTAAATGAAGGTTGAAATGCCTCTAAAAAGATTACTAAGCAAAAATGAACAAATATCAAAAGGATGATAAGAATACATGGCCTCAATAAGGGCATGGTATTCTTTTGTGATTAGTACGACATTAGTGAAAATGATGATTTTGTACAATTAAAACAAAAGAAAATTGGCATGCTCATCCCGAGTTAGCTCCCCTGAATCCCATGCATTGGCTGTTAAAAATCCTTTGTATGAAAGGTTTTTGGTAATGAAAGAAAAATGAGAAGGAGAAAAAAATAAGGAATAGAATTCTGGACCATCGGATGGAGTCTATTGATGACATGAACATTTAAGAGGATCAGGCCTATCATACCCAGTTAGAGAATAAAATAGTTGAGTTTAGTAGACCAAAAACATAAGAAGTTGAAAAGAAGATTGAGGTCAACGGGAAAGATAACCTGGAATAGTTGTATAAGATAAAAAAAATCTCCTATTTGCACCAATCATTGGTGTACACAGTACCCACTTGATTCAATCATTAGATGTATTCCTTGTAAGGCCTTGGCTATGAGCGAAGGTGTTTTAGAAAACAATCATATCGGAACTACTTTTCATAGAGTTGAAGGATTTCCATAACGAATCATTTGATTAACACACCTGTAACATTTACTTTTATGGATTTAATGAATAGAGTGGTCAATGATTATTTGTATAAGTTCATGATTATTTTCGTAGATGATATATTGTTATATTCTAAGAGCAGCAAAGCACATGCTCAACACTTGCACTTGGTATTAAAGCGATTACAATAACATGATCTTTATGCCAAACTATTAAAATGTGAATTTTGGTTGCGATAGGTGGCATTCCTTGAACATATCATCTTTGAAGAAGGTATTTATGTAAATTTAGCAAAAGTCATTGTGGTCAATTGGGAGCAATCCTAGAATGTCACTAGGGTATGTAGTTTCTTGGGATTAGCAGGCTATTATCAATGATTTGTGGAAGGATTTTTTGGAAATGCTAGGCATCATATCAAACTTACGAAGAAAGGGCATCTGTTTGTTTGGTTCAAGAGCTATGAAAAGAGTTTTCTACAGTTAAAACAAAGATTGACAAGTATCCTAGTATAGACCATCCCAAGTTGGTGAGGAAGGGTTTGATGTTTATTGTAATGCATAGTTATGAGACTTGAATAACATACTAATGCAACATGGCAAAGTGGTTGCTTATGCCTCGAGATAGTTAAAAAGGCATGAGGTGAATTATCCAATGCATGCCTCCGAACTAGCAGCCATAGCCTTTTACTTGAAGACGTGGCACTACTATTTTTATGGAATTAGATTTATTCATTATAAATACCAAAAAAATTTCTCAAAACATTTGATCTTTTAGAAATTTTGCCTTTTAAAGAAAAAATTGTGGTTTTTTGTCTTTTAAGGGTTTTCAAATAAAGACACCTTAAACGAACTCATTTTCGCACCAAAATTTCGTAGAAGTCTCAAACTATGGATAAATGGCACCCCTTTCAAAAAAATCCAATTTTGACAAAGAGCCAAAAAAATGACTACTTTGCCCTCAAGTCTAAATTGGCAGGATCCTGCTTTCTTCAAATGATTGCCTTCAAAGAAAGAATGGTTTCAAACAAGTTTTTAAAAAAAAAATGAAAATGAGACATTGGGAACCAAACCCAAAAATATTTGCAAAATGTCAAATTTACAAAAATCTTTGAAATTAAAAAACAAATCAAATCCAAATCAGACCTCAAAAACTCTTTCGATTGATAATAGTCCTACTCTGGAACCCTACACTCATCAAAGGGTTAAAGCAGTCCGAGACCCTACACGGTTAAAGAGGTTCGAGACCCTACATCTATCAAAAGGTTAAAGTGGTCCAACACCCTACACCCAACAAAGGGTTAAAGTAGTTGAAACGGTAAAGGCTAACTCACGAAGCGAAAGTAGGCAAACAAACATTAGGAATGAGACTCAATTGTTTTTGAAAAAATATTTGAGGATTTCGTTAAAACTCGATGTTTTCAAATATATCTAAAATGAAATGGTTTTAAATAATAAAAAGGAAATATTTCAAGCCATAAATCTTAACTGAAAAGATAATCAAGCAAAACAAAATTTCTGAAGGCAGGATCGAATGAAGCATCCAAATCAAGCCTCGAAGCGGGATCATCTTAAGTTCAAAATTCAAGTCGATCCTAAGATGTGTCAAAAGAAGCTGACTCAAGACAAGGATTTAAGTCTCAAGTTCAAAGAACAAATGAAGACTACACCCAAGTCAAGACTCATCTCAAGGCAAGCCATTAAGATCGAGCAAGGGGAGGGCTAGGGTGAGTCAAGCTCACCTAGTCAAGTCCAATAAAGGAATCGGTCCATGTGGGCTGCACCAAACCCACATGTGCTAAGAAGGGACCACCCTCATAGCCCACATGCACCTCATGTGCATGAATGGGCCAGCCATTTGGATCGGATGGGATTGGGATGGCCCCAAAGGCTCAAATCATGGAAAGCCCTAGAGGCCCCCCTTAAAATCTATAAAAGGAGGCCTTGGGGCTAGGTTTCTAGCATGGAAGGAGCATTGGAGGAAAGAGAGAAAGAGAGGGAAAGCTGCAGAGAAAGAGAGGGAAAGAAAGAGAGAGAGAAGGAGAGTTCCCTTGCAAGGTATATCTTCTTCACTCTACTCTAATCTCTTCTTCCTTTACTTCTATTCAATTAAAAAGGGGTTGTATTAATGGAGCAATTGACTCCCCCCATGATGTAATAAGTAGAGATGCTGCCCATTTCATTTCATTCCACTTAATGCCTATTACTTGTTTGGTTTCAAGTTTCCTCTACCTCTCTATACATTATACTCTCTTACATCTCCTAATCCCCTTTATGCTTAAGCTATAGATATATTTCAATTCATTTTCTTCAGTCATTTACATTCAAATAGTTGTGATTTGTCTTTAAATTTTGGTTGTGATGCATTCATGTATTTTCTAAACACGAAAATCACTTTTAAGCATCTTGCATCCGCTTGATGATTTATTTTTAATTCTCCACCCTCTACTCTAAATAATTCGAAATTTGGTACACCAAATCCTAACACACAACCCACATATGATAAAATTTTCAAGAACTTTAGTGTTGTACAGCCATGTAATTAAAATTGAGGAAAATCGGACAAAACCAAAGTTGAATCTGTAACACCTGTGTTTACTGCAATAGAGCTTAAATTATCATCCCATAATTTTGTCTGCAGTAAACCAATTTCAATGAAACTTGTCTCATTGGAAGTCTAACATCCATAGATTTCCAACAAGATAAAATTTATAAAGATCGAAGCTCTATGTACCGAGATACAAACGTTTCTTTAAACCTCTGTGTTTCTATCACAAACCTGACATCTAAGCAAGGGTTATTCCTTGATTTAATTGCAGACTGTCACAATACCAAAAAAGAGAATAAAAAAATAGTTTCTTAACCTCCATATGTTCCTCTTTTCAATGTAAAGTTTTTGTGATTTTTAGAGATTTGGAAGCCATTTAAAAAAAATCCAAAGACAAGTTTTGGAAAAAAAACCAGTTTCTGTTTTTTAGAACTTAGAGAAATTTTTCTTCCTTAGGCCAAGTGCACGTTTTTGGTTGAGTTAAGTTGATTTAAAAACTAAATTTCAAAAACACATCTAATCAAAATCAATTCTCAAAGCATCTAGGCTGACTCTTGAGCATCGGTTCAAGAAGGCCTAAGTCGAAAAGATCACACTTCCCACAATCGCCACTAAAGTTAGGAAATACAACTTTGCTAGTTTAAGTAAACTAGCTGACACGCTCGCGCATGACGTAGTGTGTGAAAGCTTATTTCAAGTCTCTACATAGACTTCAGAGTAAAATTTCCACATCTACATTAATGAACCATAAAACTCTGAAATATCTTTTCACTTGGGATACTTTAAGTATGTGGCAAACTCGTCGTTTGAAATTTTTCTAAGACTATGACTATGAGATACCATATCACCTAGGAAAGTGGAATATTGTAGCTACTCCTTTTTTATGATTAGTAGAAAGGGAATCAATCGTATTGCTCTTGATTTATGGTTGTAAGTTATCACGCCGTAGCAACATGTCAAGCAACTGAGAACTATCAAGAAGACAATCCATAGGAGTAGACTAGAGTACAACATTTTCGAGGATGGTCCATACATTACAAAGGTCAACTTTATATTCCAAATGATAAAAAAATATGATGGAAACTATTAGAAGTGACTCATCATTATTGATACAATATACATCTAAGAGGAATGAAGATGTACCTAAGTCAACATTATTTTTTTGAAGGGAATGAAGAGGGATATTGCAAAGTATGTGTCCAGGTGTCTCACTTATGATCGAGTGAAAGCAGATCACTAAAGACCTACTAGTATGCTACAACCTCTCCCTATACTAGAAGACAAATGGCAACACATCAATATGAATTTTGTGATAAGACTCTTGAGGACTCGACAAAAGAATAATGTTATCTGGGTAATTATTGACTGCCTTACAAAAGTATCATGCTTTATATCGATATGAAGAAAGATAGGAGTCAACTAGTTGGTGAATATCTATATCAGACATGTGATACAAAATTATGGTATACTAGGGACTATCACATCAGATTGTGGTGCACAATTCACATCATGATTTTAGTGAAGTTTACAAGAATCATTAGAGACATGACTATAGGATAGCACAACTTTTCATCCACAGATATATGTACGTGTTGAATGCACCATCTAAACCCTTTAGGACATGTTTAGAGCTTGTGTACTCAATTGGCATGGTAATTGGGATGATCATCTAGAGTTAATTGAATTTGCATATAATACAATTATCAAACTAGTATTTATATGGCACCTTTTGAAATGTTATATGGTGCAAGGTGTCGAACGCCTTTATGTTGGGATGAGCCATCAAACACTCCAATGAATGGACTTGACTTTACTCAATGGTCTGTTGAAATGATAAAGAAGGTATGAAAACATATAAAGACAACCCAAGACCGCTAAAAGAGTTATGCATATAATGGTCATCACTCAATGGAGTATAAAGTGGGTGATTGGGTATTTTTCAAGGTATTCCTGACTAAGGGTGTTATGCCATTTCAGTGAAAAGGTAAATTGAATCCTCGATATATAGGACCATATCCTATCACTGAAAGAATTGGAGAGATGGTTTATCGGTAAGAGTTACCAATGACATTGGGATACACATCTTTCATGTCTCAATGCTACGTAAGTATTTCCCTGATCATTCTCAAGTGCCTGATCCAAAACCACTCCAAGTGTAGGAGCACTTAACTTATGTAGATGTGAATTTTTATTCTGAAGTTTATGTAGATACTTGAAATTAAATTCGCAAAGTATGAGTGTGAGAGCGTGCTAGGTAGTTTGTTCAAACTAGCAAAATTGATTTCTAACTTCTGTAGTGATTGTAGATAAGTGAATTCTTTTCGATGTAGGCCTTCTTGAACCGATGCTCAAGGGTCAGCCTAGATGCTTTAAAAATTATTTGAGATCTAGTGAGTTTTCAAAATCAAATTTCAATTCCAAAAGCTTGACAAAAATCTTGAACTTACTTCTAGACTCAAAACATTTCAAATCTTGAAAAACAAAAACTGATTATGTTTTCATCGACTTATTTCTTGATACTTTTGGACGGCTTCCGAATCTCCAAAAATTCTTAAAATTTTACAAAAGATAGAGTTTTATATGAGATTCAGAAACTATTTTTATTTTTATTTTAAGTGTTGTAGATATATACAACTAAATCCGAGAATATACCCCACTCAGGTATTCAATACAGATCTATGATAGAAAAACAGAGGCCTAGAAAAATGATTGTATCTTAGTACCTAGATCTTGGGAAATGGGTTTTATTGAAAATCTATGGATCTCAACTTTTCGATGAGACTATTTTCAATAAAAATGGTTCACTACAGACAAAGTTATGAGATTATAACCAAACCTCTGTTGTAGGAACTATGGGTTTTACCGACTTTGTTCCGATTTCATTAGGTCTTCTCTGATTTTTTTTATGTTTGTGAAAGATCTTAAAATTGAAAATTTTATGGACATATCTGTGTGTAGATTAGGTGTGAAAAATTTCAACACATTCAGATCATGAGGTAAGGAAACAAAAATCATTCATCAGGCATGTATAGAGTACAGAAAACAGATTTTCAGTTTTTACAAGATACATGCATACATTTCGTCTGAATCAAAAGATAATTTATAGCAAAAAATTGATCAATGATGTATACCGGGGTAAAGAAATTGAAAATCAAATGCATATAGTATGTATCCGTAAAGGAAATTGGGGAGCATAGAATCCTAAATTATTACATCAAAATAGAGACATCAACTCCTTAATTATAACCCCATTAACTTGAATAAAAGAGGAGAAAATAATATTAAAAAGATAAGGTAAGAAAGGACCTATGATGTGAAAGAATGGGATGGTGGCTGGCGGTTGATAGCCTCCTCTTCCTCCTTCTTTCTCTCTTCCTCTCTCTCTTTCTCTCCCTCTCTTGTTGCTCGTGTATTCCCTTAGATCGATGCTTGATTGGATGATTCTTGGATGGATTGATCAATGATGTTGGATTGGCTTCGATTTTCGATGCTTTATCAACCCCCCTCAAGGGCCCTTTTATTGATGTAGAGTTTCCTCTTTGATCGCCCCCTGCTGCTGCTCATTTTATGTCAACTTACCTAATGGCTAGACCTACAATATGGTAAGTTACTCCTGCTAAAATTGGCCAGGCTTGTGGCTATCCAATGGCCTACCAAATCGGGTACAAAGGCTTTATTCAATCCTGTTTAAAATCGGTTGGACCTATGGCTGTCTAATGTGGTAAGTTGCCTAACCTTGCTGAAATCAGGCAACCCATGGCTGTCTCATGGCTGGGACCTAAGATGGTAAGTTGCCTACTTCAATCTTGTTGAAATCGGTTGGACCTTGCCTTCTGTAATCCTGTTGAAATCATGTGGACCTTGCCTTCTCCAATCATGTTGAAATCGGTTGGACCTTGCCTTCTCTAATCCTCTTCAAATCGGCTAGCCCATGGTTGTCTCATGGCCTACCAAATTGGGCACCAAGGCTATTGAATTCGGCTAGGTAAGGGCTTGATGGCTTTCTAAATCCGTCACCAATGCTACCCATGGCAAGTCATCTCGCCTTCTTATATTGAAGCTGGCTAGGCAATCTTGATGGCTTACCAAATCAGGCACCAATGTTGCCCATGGTAAGTCATTCTGTTTCACTTATGCTGAAATCATCCAGCCCATCTTGATGGCTTACCAAATCGAGCACTAATGCTGCCCATGGTAAGTCATCTGATCCAATTATGTTGAAGTTGTCTAGGCAATGGCTGCTCATATCTTGCCAAGTTAGGCCACTTCATTTCTCTTGAATGCCGACTTTCCTTCCTCTTTGAATGCAAACTTTCCTTTCTCTTGGATGTTGGCTTTCCTTTCTCTTGAATGTCAACTTTTCTTTATACGGAACTTGCCTTTTTGGTTCTTACCATATCCTCTTTTCGGGAAATTTGCCTCCTTCCGATTCGGGTTTAGGTATGGTTTCAAATATTTTCTTTAAAACCATTTTGTTTATATTTGAAAACATCAAGTTTAATGAAATCTTAAAGTATTATTGTTGGAAAACAACCGAGTTCCATTCCCAATGTTTGTTTGTATGGGTGACCTCTTTCGCTCTATGAGTTAGTCTTTACTTTTTCAACCATTTTAACCCTTTGTGAGGTCTAGAGTATCGAAACACCTAAACCTTTTGTGAGGTCTAGAGTATCGAAATACTTTAACCCTTTCCATGGGTGTAGGGTATCAAACCACTTTAACCCTTAGGTATAGGGTCTTGGAATAAGACTATCCTCGATCGGGCAAGTTTTTAAGGTCTCGTTTGGATTTGGTTTGTTTTAGAATTTTAGAGTTTTTGTAATTTCATAAATTTCTCAATTTGAAACATTTTGTGGGCTTGGTACCCAATGTCTCATTTTCATTTGTTTCTTTAAAAATTGTTTGACATCATACTTTTTTTAAAGCAATCATTTGAAAAAGCAGAATCCTATCAATTTGGTCTTGAGTGCAAAATAGTCATTTTTTGAGCTTTTGTCAAAATGGGATTTTTTTTAGAGGGATGCAATATACCCTTATTTTGAAGTTGTCAAAAAATTTTAGAGTGGAAATGAGTTTGTTTATGGTATTTTATTTGAAAAGCCCTTAAAAGACACAAAATTGTAATTTTTCTTCGAAAAAGGCCAAAAATTCTAAAAGATCAAATATTTTATTTTGAATTTTTTTTGGGTGTTTACAGATAGCCCTCATTGGCATTAATCCAAATTTATTTGGATAATGACAAAGAAGAAAACACTCATTTGATTTTCTTCCTAGATGTATCTTGAGTGTATGAATTTTCTCCTCATTTCATATCATCTATTTCCTTGGATTTTTTTTTGTGAAGGAGGGGATCTTAGCCAAAGGGGACTTGACAAGACAACGTCTAGTCCTAGGATGATCATGCAGGTATAACCCCTTTATGGATGCATATGTGCATGGAATATGAGGTGAGTGAAATGTGTGTTTACAGACCCATACACGTGATTCGTGAGTTTGAGAAGAAGCCTATGAAGGTTGACTACCCCAAGCAAGATGGTTCCCATATTGTTTCCTTTAATGTTTCAGGTTTTCAAAATTTCTTTTCGAAAGGGAACTCCTATTGGTTTCCATAAAAAAGGACTCCCAATTTCTTACATTTCCCCTCACTCGGGTTTCAATACCCATTACTCAGTAGAGGTTTTGTAGAAAATTTTGAATAACATTTCAAAATTCAATTTCTCACACAACAAGGTCTAATTCTCAAACAAAATGAAATCCAAATAAGTAGGTCCTATTCCTACTCTGGGATTTTAATTGTAAACTTTTCTCCAATGGGATAAGCTGTGGAGATTTTAGGAAAGAGTTCCCACGATCCCTTCTCAAGCATCCCGTGATATAAGACCAAAAACAATTTGATAGGAAATTGCTCTTTTGAGCTTTGGCTTTTTTTCTTTTTCTTTTCTTTCAAAGGAAACCTCTATATTGGAGTTTTTTTGTTTTCCCGTTTGTTTTCTTTTTCTTTTTGGAAGACCTCTATATTGGAGGTTTTGTTTTTCTTCATTTTCTTTTGGTTTTGCCAATTTCTCCTTTTGGGGAGAAATGAATTGGGGGAATACAACTCATCCCTTCAGATACTCGATTCAACAAAGTATATCCCATTTTCTAATAGCACCTATTATTTAAAAATATTTTACTATTTTGAACTAGGCCTCATTTTGCAAATGAATTTTTTTTTAAATGTTACCAAATGATTTTGAAAACTCTATTTTTCATAAAGTATCAATTCTCTAATTCAGGGTTACATAATCCATTTTTGTCCTTCTTTCAGGAAATTCAGCTGAGATCCATTTTTTTATAAATATTTTTAAAAGAATTTAGATTAGACCCTAGACATAATATTTTTTTCAAGTATTGGGCATTTATAGGGTCTTCTAAATTTCTTCCCTCAACATCAATAAACTAATATGCATATTTGTGGTTGCCCCTCTTACAACATAAGACCATCCCACTTGGGCCGCCGCTTACCAAGTGGATGTGGGCCACGATGGTAGATATTTTTCAAAACAAGGTCTTCCACTCTGAAGTAACAAGCCTTCATATGCTTTTAGTAATGTTGGGCTATCCTTTGTCGGTATGCGTATACATGGTCCATGACAAGGAGTCTTTTCTCATCAAGTAGGTCAAACTCAGCCATCCTAGCTTGTTGTAGGATTTCTATGGGCAAATCGAGTGCAAGAGATGTATCAAATGAATGTAATTTGGTATGAATGGAAAGTATGACATTTTTACTATAGACCAACTTAAATGGTATGACATTTGTGGGTGTGCGGATGAAAGTCCTATAAGCTCATAAGGCTTCATGGTGGTGAGAAGTGTTGAGTAATGCCATAGGTCTTGCATAACTTTTTCACTTTCTCATTTTTGAATGGGGTACCATTATCTAACACCGTGTCTCTTGGAACTCCAAATCGAGCTAAGATATTTTCTTAATGAATGCCACTACATGCTGTCCTTGGACATTAGTCAAGAGGGTAGCTTCAACCCATTTAGAAAAATATTTAGTGGCTCCTAAAATAAACCTATGTCCATTTGATGCAGTACGTGAGATTGGTCCAATGATATCAAATGCCCACATGGTGAAGGGCCATAGACTCACAATAGAATGCAATGCAGATGATAGAATATGAATGGCATTTCCATGCACTTGACATTGATGACACTTCCTAACATGGTTATAACAATCTTGCTTCAAAGTGGACCAAAAATAACCTGCTTTAAGTATTTTCATGGCCATCATATTTGCATTGACATGACCCTCACATTCCCCATCGTGGAATTCATGCATAATGGTCCTAGCCTCATCATGGTCGATACATCTCAACAAGATGCCGATAAAACTCTTTTTATAAAGAACCCCTCCCAAAATCACATATCGGGTTGAAAATTTCTGAATAAAAGCCTTATCTTTAAAGGAAGTAAATTCAAAAAATCTTCTATTTTCCAAAAAGTTTTTAATGTCTTTAAACCAAGGTTTTTCATTTGGATTTTGGTCATTTTGGCAAATCTCTAAATCATGGGTGGATAGAGTGGGCAAATGTAGGATCTCAAGAGATCGAGTACCAATAGTGGGATCGATCCTTAGAGATGATCCTAAAGAGGAGAGGGCATTTGCTATGGTGTTGTCCTCTCTACCTATGTAAGTGAGTATGCATGATTTGAAAGAATCAATCAACTGGGTGGCCAATTCATGGTATGGAATGAGTTTTTTTATTTTTGACTTGCCAACTTTTCAAAACTTGGTATACAACAAGCATAAAATCTCCAAAGACTTTAATACATGATGCCCCTAGATTTTTCAAAATTTTTAAGCCTTGTATGAGTACCTCATATTCAACTACGTTATTTGAACAAGGAAAATCTAGTCGAAATGCCATTAGGATCTCTCCCTTCTCGAAGGATATGAGAATGATTCCCATGCCTTCCCCTTGTTGATTCTTTACCCCATCAAAGTACATTTTCCATACTTAATCTTCATTACAACAATTTGATAAAACATGGTTTTCTAATTCACTTGTCAAGATGTCCTCATCAGACATTTCATCTAAGTATGAGATATGTATCTTTAAGGGGTAACTCAACCACATGATCGGCTAGGGCTTGTCCCTTAATGGAGTTTTGGTGATAGAATTTTAGATCATATTCCATTAAGAGGAGTTGCCATTTACCTAGTCTACCCGTTAGGATAGGTTTTTCGAAAAGGTGCTTGATTGGGTCAAGTTTAGACACTATCCAAATTTCATGATCTAAGAAATAATGTGTAAACTTTTGGCAAGCTCATACCAAGGCTAAACACGTTTTCTCTATGGCTTGATAATTTCTTTCATATGCCAATAGAGTTTTCGAAATGTAGTAAATAGCATACTCCTTAAGACTATCATCTTGGTATTGAGCAAGTGAAGCACCCAATGCATTCTTATGAGTGGAAATATAAAGCAATAAGGTTTTTTGGCTTTTGAGGTTTTAAAATTGAAGGATTTACCAAATAAGTTTTTAATCTTTCAAAAGCTTTTTGGTAATCGAAATCCCAATCAAATTTAATCCATTTTCTCAAAATGGCTTGAGGGAGGTCTGATTCCTCTGAGATGTGGAGCATACCCTGCTCTATCAAGTTCTCAATTTTGTTTTTCAAGGAAAAGCAATTATTTGTATCATGGCCTTTGAGCCTACGATATTTATAAAAATCATTTTAAAATGTTTCTTTAGGAGGTTCCCCTTCGAGAATCGTCAGGAGACTCACGAGACCTTGTGCTAACAAAATTTGTAGGACTTCTATGAGTGGTTATTCTAGATTGGTGTTTTACCTTTTTTTAAACATTTTCTTATTCTTTTAGTTTTTTGCAAAAGATTTTTGTCTCGGGGACTTAGAGGGCCTGACCGAACTCGGCTCTACTAAGATGTTGGCCACTTTTTTGAGTTTTCACTCTTCCTTTCAGTGCATGTGGCTCATATGTCCTAGGTTTTTTGAATTTGATTTTTAGAATTTTTTTCTTTTCACAGATCTTCATAAACTCTTTTTTTTAAATTGGCTTCGAAGAGGGAAACTTGTTTTCTTAATTTTTGAAAAGTCGAGATCTCATGAAGGGAGAGGACTGCTTTCAAATCATTTCTAAAATTTTCAAGGATGAGCATCACTACACATCCTTCGGAAATGGGCTCTTTGACTTGGCCCAGGAGTGACCTCTGCCTGATGATGAATGCGTGTGCATCATCGTTAGGGGCTTGTTTAGTATCTCTCAAAGTGTTGAGAGTGGGCGTTGTAGACGCAAAAAATTCCCGCTCCTGGTTCTTAGGCCTGAAGCGAACCTTTTCCTGTGCCTAAGTCCTATTTAAATAAACAGGGCGTGCCAGCTAGCTTACCTAAGCTAGCGAGCAACTCCAAAGGGAAAACCCGAATTTAAAAGATAATGCCGAAGGGAAATGACTTGTAATGGAAATTGCCGAAGGGAAATGACTTGTAATGTAAAATGCCGAAGGGGAATTGCAAAAGGGAAATATGGCTATATCTTAAGAGCGGAAAGACTCAATTGTGCAAGTGTGTGCCGTGTATATATTGAAAGACTACGCACATTGCTGAACCTTAAAACCCAAATTGAAAATACATAGCCAAAAGAGAAATACGTATATAGTATATATGAGCCCTTACTTGGGTAATGCAAATAAGAGCGAAGGCTCAATGTGGGTGCGTGTGAAAATGTAAAGACAACACACACGACTTCAAATGAAACCCAAATATAAATTGCAATATGGCCTTAACTAAGGTCTTGGGAATAAGAGCGAAAGCTCAATGTGTGTGGGTGCTAGAATTGAAGTACTACGCACACAACATGAAATTAAACCCAAATATAAATTGCAATATGGCCTTAACTAAGGTCTTGGGAGTAAGAGCGAAAGCTCAATGTGTGTGAGTGTATAATTGAAATACTACACACACGACGTGAAATTAAACCCAAGGATAGTATAGAACGGCCCTTACTTGGGTCTTGCAAATAAGAGCGGAAGCTCAATGTGTGTGAGTGCGAGAATTTAAAGACAACACACCCAACTCAAGCAAAACCCTACGCCACTAAAAGTATATACATAAACTTATATATAAAGGGCTGATTAGGCCCGTGTTTGTTCAAAATCGTGCACAACTAAGAGCGAGGTAGGCTCAAGTGCACATGTGTGTGGGTGTGCCAAGCCACGTTATTACAAGCGGGGGGAGACAATGCTCCATTATTACAACCTCGTATCAAATTTAATTTAATTTAAGCAAGTCTACAACTAAGGACCGAGTTAGACACTTACTTATAGCTGGTTCGGAGGTGACTTGCTTGAGCGTGGGCTTGGCTTCGCCTTGGGTTGCAAGAGGGAGCTCCTCGGAGTGGCACGACAAAGATGTGTGGCCAGGTGACAAGGGAGCATGGGTGAGGCACCTTGGTGCTTGCCGGCTGCTAGGGGGGGTGTTGCCGTGATGTCAAGGGCTGAGTTGTCTAAGGAGGGTCACTAAGGGATAGGTTGGTGTTATGGAAGGTGGTGCTAAGGAGAGCCTAAAGGGAATGCCTAAGGAAAATCTAAGGAAGAGGGTGTGGCTGGCCGAATGGGTTGGGGGTAGTCGGCTGTGATTGGCCGATTAGGGATAGTTTAGTGGTGGCCGGCTGCTAGGGTAGCTAGGGGATGTCAAGGATGGGAAGGGAGCTAGCTAGGGTGTTGTGGAAGGTGGAGTTGAGAGTTGTTTGAGAGTGGAAGGGGCAGGTCCTAGGGAGCAAGGTAGGGTGGCCGGGTATCACTAGGGAAAAGGGTAGAGAGGTGGTAAAGGGGTTAGGTCTAGCCGAATGGGTAAGGGTGGTGGGTGGCAAAGGAGGATGCTAAGTGGTGGTGATATGGATGGTTGAGAGTGGAGGGGGAGTGAAGAGGAGGTGGAGCTTAGGTTGAGATACTAACCGGGTGGTAAGGAGTTGGTATCCAAGGAAGAAGGGCAGCCGGGTGATGAAGGTGGATAGAGCTTGGCCGGGTGATGAGGGTTGCAGTGTGGAGTGGAGCAGGCCGGGAGGCAGTGGTGGCGCGAGGTGGAGCTGGCCGGGGGTAGTGGTGGTGCAGGTGGAGCAAGGTGGAAGGTTCGGTTGGGAGGTGGTTGGCCAAGATCGGCTGGCCCAAGATAGAAGAAGCTGAAAAACCGGCCCACTAGGGGGGGGTTATATAGCTTTTTGAAGGGCGGTTGGGGCTGGTTTTTGGAGGGTGGTAAGGTGGTTTAGGTGGTGGTGGTGTGGTGATAAGGTGGTCTGGTTTTGAGGAGGGGCCAGATATTTTACTTAAAGGAGTTTTAGGGATATAGTGTGCTAGGTTTAGGTGGGGTGGTTTAGGGCTTAGCTAGGTGGGTTGGTTTTTGGGTGAGGTTTAGTGAGGTGGGTTGGGTGATTAGGCTAGGATTAGGTTAGGATTAAGGGAATTAGGCTAGGTTTAGGGAAGGATTAGGGAGGTGGGTTAGGTGATTAGGTTGGGATTAGGGAAGTGGGTTAGGTGATTAGGCTAGGTTTAGGCCGGGATTAGGGTAAAAGGCTAGGATTAGGGGTTTTGGCTTAGGATTAGGTTAGGGAGCTCCCTTTGCATAACCCATAGACTTCATTGCATCATGTTGGTGCAGCCCTAGGTTAGGTTTTGGCTAATACAAGCTTAAACCCATACTAATTAGGCTAACCCACATGATTAACCCCAAACTTGACACACAAGTCAAGCTTAATTACAATTTCCCTCAAATCTTATCCTCCCCATTCTCTCTCATACCCATAATCCCACGTGAACTTCAAGTGGGCCCCACCTCCATTTATGAGAAGGTGATGTGGGCCATGGATGCGGATATTGGATTGGATTTCTAGATCCAAATCCAAATCCAAATCCACACATAGGTTTGGATTGGGATATGGATATATATGGTCCAGATCCGATCCAAACTGAATTCTGACTCCTTCAGACTATGTTCGAAACGAACGGTTTGTGCGGGGTCTAACAGCATCAATACTCCGTCTGCGTTGGGTCTTCACCAACATGGTCGTCCGCTTCTGTTTTCACCTTCCGGAGATGATTTCAAGTGATGTTTGCTGATAACAGGGTCTTGGACGTTCGAGATCTTGGGGGTGGATTCAACACGAGAGTTGCTGTGCCGGGCTCGACATGTGCTCCAGTTCTGGGCTCTCTTTGGCTCTTCTGGTCCTGCTTTGATCAGGCCAAGCCGCTTCATGGGGTTTCAAAATGTATTTTACAAGGTTTTAAAACAATATTATACATATTTAAAACATATAAGGTTTAAACTTATGTAAAGGGTTGCTTGGAAGGCTCTTGGGTTTCCAGACTCAAAATAGCCCTTTGGGGCTGCTTTTACAAAACCAGGTTGTTTGAGAAGTTCGTGGGATTTCGGGGTGTTTATAGGCGTGAATTCTATGTTGTGTGAAAATCTTTGCATAAAGCAATTCGTCAAGTCCTCGAAACTAGCGAATTGACTTAAATCGTAGGATTGCATTCCCCTTTAGAGAATGGAGGAACCAGTAAACCCACTTAAAAGAGTCTCTCTTTTTCTTATAAGCTCTTCTAGAAAAGAGTTGGAGATGGGATTGAGGTTTCCCATTTCCATCATACCATTGGAAACTCGGTATTTTATCATTACTATCTATTTGGTAATCAGATGGTAAAAAGTCAGATAGTGAGTATGACTTCCTTTCTTTGGCTTGTGTAAACACCCAAAAATTTTCTCAAAATAATTTGATCTTTTAGAAATTTTGCCTTTTTAAGAAAAATCACAGTTTTGGGTCTTTTAAGGGTTTTCGAATAAAGATACCTTAAATGAACTCATTTTTGCACCAAAATTTTGTGGCAACCTCAAAATAAAGGTAAATTGCACCTCCCTCAAAAAAATCAAATTTTGACAAAGATCCAAAAAAATGATTGTTTTGCCCTCAAGACTAAATTGACAACATTCTACCTATTCAAATGATTTCATCTAAAGAAAGGATGGTTTCAAACAATTTTCTTCAAAGAAATGAGACATTGGGAACCAAACCCAAGCATGTTTGCTAAATATCAAAATTATCAAAAACCTTTCGAAATCAAATCAAATCCAAATCTGACATCAAAAAGTCGTCCGATTGAGAAGAGTCCTACTCCAGGACCCTACACTCATCAAGGGTTAAAGTGGTTTGATACCCTACACCCATCCAGGGTTAAAGTGGTTTGATACCCTACACCCAACAAAGGATTAAAGTGGTTGAAACGGTAAAGACCAAGTCACGGGGTGAAAAGCAGGTCGCCCATACAAGCAAATACTAGGAATGAAACTCAGTTGTTTTCAAAAGAATATTTGAAGATTTTAACAAAACTCAATATTTTCAAATATATTTCAAAATGAAATAGTTTTAAATAAGAAAATATTTGAAACCATAAATAGGGATAAAGATGAATCATCCACGCCAAAGATTTAGTTAATAGTTAAAGCAGACTCACATCAGGCAGGGACCGAGCTCAGGTGGACCCAGACAAAGCATGACTTGAAGACCCAAGGCACACAATTAACCATGGTCAAGCTCACATTATCGGACCAATGGGGCTCATCAAGGAAAAACTTCATGAAGACATGGCTTGAGCATGCAAGGATACCTTGGCCAAATTCACCAAGGATGGATCGCCTAGCCGGTTGCATCCGAATCGTGCCTAGGTGCGCCTAGCTCAAGCTGAGGACCAAACCACATCCAAGGGTGCATGGGCTGGTCCAACACTTGACCATGATGGAACCACCAAAGCACACAAGGTCTTGGTCCAACCAAGAGTTGAAGTCAAGCCTAGCTGATTGCATTTGGAGGCACCTAGGTCCAACCGGCTATGTTTGGGTGTGCCTAGCTTGAGCCAAGGACTAACCCACTTCAAGGGCTACATGGAGCTAGTCCATGCCATGATGAGACCACAACACATGCCCACATGAAGGTCTTGGTCCAACCAAGAGATGAAGCAAGATATGGGTCAAGAGACCTATATCCAACCTGCCCCATGGAAGGGTCTAGCAAGACCCCCGCTTGGCCTATAAATAGAGGCCAAGGGGGGATGTTTCCAACATCTAGCACTTGGAAGGACTTGCCAAAATGTGAGGGGAGAGAGAGGGAGAGCTTAGGAGAGAGGAGAAGTGCTCCAAGTTAGAGAGAGAGTGAGAGAAAAGAAGAGAGAAGAGAGAAAAGGGAGGAAGAAGAAGGGGTGGATCCAAAAAAAGAAGGGGTCGAATTCCCCATTGTGAATCCGGTTCTTGGGCTGCTAAGTGAGTATTTCTTTCCCTATTCCAATCTTAATTTTTCTCTTAACATTCAATTCAAGGAAGGGGTTGTAATAATGGAGCTTTGTCTCCTCCCATGTTGTAATAGCAAGTAGATATGCTGTCAATTTCATTTCCTATGAACTCTACTTGTTTGGTTTCTTGATTATACTTATCTATATTCTATAAAACTCCTATAACTCCTAACCCCCTCTATGCTTAAGCTAATATACATATTTACATTCATTTCCCTTCAGCAATTTACTTTGGGTTGCTGTGATTATGCCATTTAAATTTGAGTGAGTTACATCACGTATGTTGTAAAAACACAGAAAAAATGTTTTCAACATCTCTGCATATGTATGATGTTTTAATTTTTATTTCTTCATTTCTGCTCTGATTGATCTTAAATTTGGAATACTTCATCTACACACAAAGCTCATATCTGAAAAAAAAATTCAAAAATTTTAGGGTCGTGCAACCACGTAATTAAAAGTATGTAAGATCGGAAAAAACCAGAACTATTTCTGTCAAAACTGTTTTTACTGAATAGATCATGGGTAATCATCACAAAACTCTTTGTGTAGTTATCCAAATCGAGTGAAGGTTCATTGGAAAGCTGACATCTATAGCTTTTTAACAAAATAAAATTCACCAAAATCAAAGCTTTGTGCACCGAGATAAAAACTCTTTTGTGAATCTTTGTATTTCTGTGACAGAGCAATCCTGAGTGTCTGAGCAGAGACACTTTCTGGATTTAATTCCGAAGAATCACAGCTTCCAAAAATAGAACAAAAATATTTTCAAACCCTCTACATTGCTCCTTGTTCATCGTGAAATTTTCATGATTTTTGAAAACTTGAAAGACACTAAAAGAAAATTAGAAAGTAAGGTCTGAAAACAGAACCGGTTTCTGTTTTTCAGAACTTGATACAAATTTTGTCTTCCAAAACACCTAGTGCACGAGTTTGATTAAGTTTTTCTTGGATTTTCTTGAAGTGGATTTGGAACCATATCTACACCAATGAGTCCTCAAAGCGCCTAGGCTGACCCTTGAGCATAGGTTCAAGAAGGCCTAAGGTGATAAGATCTTGCTTAGCCACAATCGCTCAAAAGTCTGATTTACAAAACTTTGCTAGTTTGAAAACTAGCTGGCACGCTCGCGCAAGCAAAGTAGATTTGAGAAGTTTACTTCAAGTCTCTACATAGGCTTGGAGTGAAATTTTTACTTCTACAGTTTGACCCCTTAGTAATTGTTGGAGGGCCCTCCTATCTTTAACAGTGAAGGACTTGGGTACTGGTTTCTCTTCAAATTTGGAGGTCACTTTAGATTTTCGTGAGTGATAAGATGTCCTATGAGCCCTTGGTTGTTTGCCATGAGAGGAGCAGGATTCTACTACATCAGCCTCTTGGCTTAATAGGGCGATTTCTCGCTCGAACATTAGCTCTTTCAATTCCCTTTTTAGGGAGACAATCCTATCTTCCTAGTTTTTCAAACTTTCTTTAGAATTTTTTTTGAAAATTGACTTGCAAAGCATGAGGCTCGACTTGACACCTCATAAGAATCCTCTAAACTTGACATTATTTTGTAAAAATCAACAATGAATTTTAAGAATCATGATTTTAAAAAGTGAATTATTTTAAAAACCAATACCGGATTCAAACAATTATCTAAGAGTCAGGTCTCACCAGGCATGCCAAATCTGTAGATGTGAATTTTTATTCTAAAGTCTATGTAAAGACTTGAAACTAAATTCACAAAATACGAGTGCGTGACTGTGCCAGCTAGTTTACTCAAACTAGTAAAATTGATTTCTGACTTTTGTAGTGATTTACGATAAGTGAATTCTTTTTTATGTACGCCTTCTTGAACCGATGCTCAAGGGTCAACTTAGATTCTTTAAAAACTGTTTAAGATCCAGTGAGTTTTCAAAATCAAATTTTAATTCCAAAAGCTTCACAAAAATCGTGAACTTACTTCTAGACTCAAAATATTTCAAATCATGAAAAATAAAAACTGGTTCTATTTTCAGAGACTTATTTCCTGATATTTTTGGATGGCTTTCGAACCTCCAAAAATTCTTAAAATTTTACCAAAAATAGAGTTTTACATGGAGATTCAGAAACTATTTTTATTTTTATTAAGTATTGTAGATGTATACAACTAAATATGAGAATATATCTCACTCAGGTATTTAGGACAAATCTATGATAGAGAAATAGAGTCATAGAAGCAGACAAAGTAATGAGATTAAGGACAGTGTATCTGTGTGTGTAGATTAGGTGTGCAAAATTTCAGTACATTCGGATAGGAGGTATGGAAATAAAAATCATTCATCTGACATGTACAGAGTATAGAAAACAAATTTTCAATTTTTACAAGATACGTGCATGCATTTCGTCTGAATCAAAAGATAATCTACAATAATTAAAATGAATGAAATTATGATTATAGCATAGCATAGAGGAGATTATGATATATATGATCTTATAATGTATATCGGGGTAGAAAGAATAAAAAATCAAATGCATATAGCATGTATCTGTAAAGGAAATGGGGCAACATAAAATCCTAAATTATTACAATAAAATAGAGACAATAGCTCCTTAATTACAACCCCATTAACTTGAATAAAAGAGGAGAAAATAGTATTGAAAAGATTAGGGAAGAAATGACCTGTGATGCGGAAGAATGGGATGGTGGCCGGCAGTTGGTAGCCTCCTCTTCCTCCTTCTTTCTCTCTTCCTCTCTCTTTCTCTTGTTCTCTCCCTCTCTTCATGCTCACGGATTTCCTTGGATTGATGCTTAATTGGATGATTCTTGGATGGATTGATCGATGATGTTGGATTGACTTCGATTTTTGATGCTTTGTGAGTCCCCTCAAGGGCCCTTTTATATATGTAGAGTTTCCTCTTTGATCGCCCCTTGCTGCTGCTCCTTGTATGTCAACTTACTTAATGGCTGGACCTGTAATATGGTAAGTTACTCCTGTTAAAATTGGCTAGGCTTGTGGCTGTCCAATGGCCTACCAAATCGAACGCCAAGGCTTTATCCAATCCTGCTTGAAATTGGCTAGACCTATGGTTGTCTAATGTGGTAAGTTGCCTAACCTTGCTAAAATCGGTCAGCCCATGGTTGTCTCATGGCTGGACCTAAGATGGTAAGTTGTCCACTTCAATCTTGTTAAATTCGGCTATACCTTGCCTTCTCCAATCATGCTGAAATTGGTTGGACCTTGCCTTCTCTAATCTTGCTGAAATCGATTGGACCTTGCCTTGTCTAATCCTACTGAAATCGGATGGACCTTGCGTTCTCCAATTATGCTGAAATCGGCTAGACCTTGCCTTCTCTAATCCTGCTGAAATTGGTCAGCCCATGACTGTCTCATGGTCTACCAAATCGGGCACGAAGGCTGCTGAATTCGGCCAAGCAAGGGCTTGATGGCTTTCCAAATCGAGCACCAATGTTGCCCATGGCAAGTCATCTCGTCTTCTTATGCTAAAGTTGGCTAGGCAATCTTGATGGATTATCAAATTAGGCACCAATGCTGCCCATGGTAAGTCATTTTGTTTCACTTATGGTGAAATCATCCTGCCCATCTTGGTGGCTTACCAAATCGAGTACTAATGTTGCCCATGGTAAGTCATATGATCCAATGATGTTGAAGTCGTCCTGGCAATGGCTGCTCATATCTTGCCAAGTTAGGCTATTTCCTTTCTCTTGAATGTCGACTTTCCTTTGTATCGAACTTGCCTTTTTAGTTCTTACCATATCCTCTTTCTAGAGAATTTGCCTCCTTCTGATTCGAGTTTCACGTATTGTTTCAAATATTTTCTTTAAAACCATTTTGTTTATATTTGAAAACATCAAGTTTAATGAAATCTTCAAATATTTTTGTTAGAAAATAACTGAGTTTCATTCCCAGTATTCATTTGCATGGGTAATCTGCTTTCGCTCCGTGAGTTAGTCTTTATTGTTTCAACCACTTTAACCCTTTTGATGGGTGTAGGGTATCGAACCACTTTAACCCTTGGGTATAGGGTATTTGAGTAAGACTATCATCGATCGGGCAAGTTTTTGAGGTCTTGTTTGGATTTGGTTTGTTTTGAAATTTTAGAGTTTTTGTAATTTTGTAAATTTATTAATTTCCAAACATTTTGTGGGCTTGGTTTCCAATGTCTTATTTTCATTTGTTTCTTTAAAAATTATTTGAAATCATACTTTATTTGAAGACAATCATTTGAAAAAGCAAAATCCTTCTAATTTTGTCTTGAGGGCAAAATATTCACTTTTTTGAGCTTTTATGAAAATGAGATTTTTTTTAGAGGGATGCAATATACCCTTATTTTGAGGTTGCTACAAAATTTTGGCCCGAAAATGAGTTTTTTTAAGGTATTTTTATTTGAAAAGCCCTTAAAAGACCCAAAACTGTAATCTTTCTTTGAAAAAGGCCAAAAATTCTAAAAATTGTTTTGTTATGAAAAGTTTTTGGGTGTTTACAACTTATAGGGAGTATCTAATCGCTATAATCAACTAAAAGGAACATGTTCTCTATCGACATGTGTTAAGGCTAGTTAAGGTTGATTGGAGCAACGACTCGTCGAATAAAGCCATATAGGAGATGGAGGAAGAGATCCTAGAGAAGCACCCCTATCTCTTCAGGTATGATTTCAATTCTAAGGACAAAAAATTTATGAGTGTAGAATGTGAAATATGAGTTGGGTTAGATTTTATTGGATTCGACCTAAGTCGTTTCCAGCATGAGGCCTTCCTAAAATAGGCATGCACGGTGGCTACAAAGATCCTAGCACGGTCATCGCAGGATCATCATAAAGGGCAATGAAATTGTCCTCCCTTCACATGGTTGAGAGTGGAGTTAGAGAGAGAGAGATACTTTGTGATGAAAGAGTGGAGTGAAGGAGTCCGTAAACATGACGAAAAATGAAAGATTCAACCAGATTTTTACTCATGTCTAGCTATATGACATACCTATGCTAGAGACATGTGGAACTAATCAATAAGTGTAGAGAGTTTATATAAAGTAAAATAGATTTGATACTATATATGGATATGCAATTTTGGTATAGTAATTGGACACATGATATAGATGTGGAGATACAAAACCTAAGAGGTGGCCCAAGGTGGATCTGGAAGGTGGACCTAGTATGATATCCAAATATATTATCCCGTAGACATGAGGGGATGGACCTAACAAGTTGGTGATTTGGTCGTTAAGGTCCTTGGTTCGACATGCTGAGGACACCATCGAAGGCCATGTGGCCATACAAGAGGGTTTGGAGGATTTCTATGGCATGGCTTTGGTTGTACATGGTGGAGGTCCAGAGGTTGTAATTAAACTTGGAGTGCTTGAATATGCATGCATATTTGACATGATGATATTGATTGAAATTTATGATATAGATTTTTTATTGTGATATATGAATTGAAAAGAATGTCTTTTGTATGTTATAGTTGTAGAGAAACCACATCCATCTACGAGTACAGTTATTGTGTTCATATTTTTATTTAATATTACAAGACCTAATAAGAAGAGGTGAAGTGGTTGGAACACTTGAGGATATGATCTTTTTATTTCACTATATTATGATAGGATTTGATAGGTTGTTTGTAGTTCAACTTTTATTTTATTTTTCTAGTTTTTTATTATTGGATTATAATTATATATAAATAAATACAGTTGGATTTTTTGTTTGATCTTATTGGGTTATATTGCCATTGAATTATCAATAGTTTGCAGGATTTAGCCACGTGGCATGAATGAGTCCTATGTCCACATCGATCGAGCTCTGTGGGTTGTAAACTGCCAAAGCTGATTGTATTAGGGTTTATTAAGGCAAATGAAAGGGCATTCAGTTCCACTTTTCCACCAACGAGAATTCAAGTAAATCAATATATGCAAGTAGAGAAGGAGACTAGAGATGCCAAAATGGGCATGGCCCGGGAGCCGGCCCATATTTGAAGCAGGCCCATATGGCCTTGGGGGTCAATGCTGGTCAAGCTTGGCTGGCTGCAGCGCCACAAGCTCGTTGGATATTAGATCGGGTCTATAAGACTCAATTGCTTGAAATCCAAATGCTCAAAGTAGATTAATTAAGTAATGCTTTTAATAATAGCTTGTAGAAAACGTCATACTCTGGCTCGACGCCCGGAAAGGTACGAATGACAGCGAACTCGAAGTTGTAAAGTGATCTGTTAGTTTCGCCTTGTTGAATACAATAGAATAAGCTTATAACTGGTCAAAGATCTTGCTTTCTCGATCCAGTCACCTATTTATCGTGCTTTGAAGGCCCAAACACTGAAAATAATTTTAAACCTGCGAAAGCTTGTGAAGTAGCTAAAGAGGGATCGTCATTGGACCTTCATCGTGAGGCCCGGTTTTCCACGAGGAGGTTTTAGTAGCGAATTAGTTTCTTTGTTAAAGATGTCCAAGAGTTTTTCAGAGATCTCACACCACTTTTACTTATGTCCTCTTTTATACGCTTTTTCTTCCTTGCTTCAGCTCGCTAGAAACTTGCTCTCTAAATTTCCTCTTACGATTCTTATTGGATCCTCACTCGTTCAAGATAAAACCATTTTGTTAGAAGTCATTTTTTTTTAAAAAGATCTTTTCGTTTAAAAGAAATTTGTGAAATTAGGAAAAGAGGCCACCTTCCTCTAATTTCTGTTAAAGGCTAATGTAGCACAACACGAAATGGCAAGGTAAAAAACTTGCGGGTCACATCAATCACACCCAATTTCATCAATCTTTTGAGTTCCTTTACACAAAGGAAAAGCAGAAGAAGAGTATTACACAGTTCTGTACAAGCACAACAAACCCTATCGAATAACTAAGACTATATCATTCAGTCCTTAGCTAGCAGCCTTCGTTTTTCGCTTCCCGTAAAAGTCAGCAGCCAGAAAATTGCATGTACAGAGGGTTTTTACCAATAAAATCAATTCCTTGTTTGATCTTTTATCTGCTGCTTGGGAGAATATGTTGGTAATCCTTGACTGATTTGTGTTGATACAACTCGTGCATCTAGTAATTCAACAATTGGAGTGAAGTTCACACATCTAGGAACTTTGTACTGATTGATAGAAGCGCCTCTTGATATGGCATAATCCATTAGCTCATCAAACGTACCATTCTTCACAATTCTGATCTCCAATGGCCCAATAGATTCATAGACGCGCCCTTGCCGGTAAACTGAATTCAACGAGTTCTCGATTGTCAGGCAGCTTTTTTCTAGGACTCTTGCCGGCAACCGAGTTTTGACCTTTTCATCTACAGAGAGCTCCCAGTATATGACATAGTGTCCTGGTATTGTTTTAGTGTCAGCATAGCTGGTATATTCGACCACTCTTGTTTTATAGGCAGCAAGATGGGTGGCCTCAGCTGTGGCAATTGCCCTCTGCAATTCAGTCTCATCGGTTTTGTCCGAGTCGATGCTCAAGAGAACATTTTTCCGGCGAATGAAGCCGAACTGAGGTGCGTTGTTATGGAAACCGGCAACTCTCAAGATATCTCCCACTCTATAACGGTAGAGACCTGTTTTTGAAACTAAAGACGTTAACACGCAAATTTAGGACAAGGTGCAGTGGAATTATTTGATTTTGAAAAGGAGAATTTCATGTTATTATACTTAAAATTATGATACTGGAAGATCAAACTTACCAGAATAAGTTGTGATCACGAGCTCATACTCTTTTCCCATTTCGACATTGGCTAAATCCACAAGTTCCATCTCTTTCCCCTTCTTCTGATCATTACCCTCAGGGGAGCCCACAGGTAAGAACTCAAAGTAGGCCATGTTAGGCATAATGGTGTAAGCCACCTCACTTGGTTTGCTCATGGGGTTCAAGTTCAATCCAAAATAGCACTCAGATGAAGCATACATGGTGCAAGCCAAAGGGAGACCTCCACTGTAGAAATTCAAGGTAGGGATGTACTGAGCCATTGCACCGGTCACTATAACATCCAAATACTTGGTGTTTGGCCAAATCCTTTTTATGATTCCCTCCCAATTTCCCTTTTCACACTCGGCCCGCACGTGTGCCGCATTCTCCGGGTCGGGTTTGATCATGTGTTTCATGGCAGTGCGGATTTCGAGATGAGTGATCCGGGAATCCAATGTCCCATTCTCAAGATCTGTGGCAAGTGCCCGATAATGAAGCTCAAGGAAGTGGATCGCACGGAGTAGGCCTGATGCAAAGACTGCACCCATGCGCAGGACGGCTACCCGGTCAATGAGCCCGGCAAGCATTTGGGTATACATGCTTTGGAATGAGTCGGTGCATAGGATGGAAGGAGTGGGGCTGGTGTATTTGGTGTAAGGGTCAGCTGGGCGTGAGAGGAAGTGGGAGCTCTTGTAGTAACTTGTGAGCACAGGGCGTGCTGGAAGGCCTCCAGGGGTCCGGGCCTCCGTCTTAACAAAGAGGAAATAGAGGGCTTTGCCTTTGTCCAGGCCAGGAACATACCTGCACACCACACATTTACTTACGTGGATTAGCTCAGATAATATATAAATAGATGCATGCATGAACTAGCAATTGTAATCATGGAGGGACACAAGTAAATAGAGATCAGATTCACACCATACAAATATAACTCAATCTTATTATCAAGCAATCAGATACATCGCATTTGAACCATAATGATGATTAGCAGCTATATATAGTAACAATATATAGGCCAAGACTGCAGCACATGGAATGCTTGGGAATGCTTGAGGATGTCGTGGATCGAACGGTTGAGATTTTTTTAGTATGTTTAAGTATAGATTGATGTTAGTATGGATTAAGCTTTCTCTCTATATATATATTCTCATAATGGTAGATGGCCTGTGAGAGAAGTGAAGGGACAACCATCTACTCAAAGTGGTCCATGATAAAAATTTGTAAGATGAAAAATAAAAAATATAGGCGTTCCCCACGATTGATTGCGGTACTTAATGACCTGAATAAAGTACTATTTGGGAATGCCTGAGGGCTGTAAATATCCACATCACTTAATATTATTCCTTGCATCTAGAGTGTGCGGTCACATCGAGCCATTCAGGCATTATCGAGCATGAATGGCGATAGTTGGACCAAAACATGCAATTCCTTTCAATCTGAGCGAGTTATGAGTTTGCATTAATTTCAATGTCCTTCTTGAGCTGAGCGGATATGAACTGTCCAGGAAGGAGACAAATCAAATTTGTCAGTGTATTGCTTCATGTTAATGAAATGATAAATGAACTAAGACTCAACTAACAATACTTTTGACTTAATAAGAAGAGAAGTAATCCGTCAAGCTGGAATTTGTCACTGTCTTGCTAGTACTTTTGATCTAGTAATCAAAAAGAGGAGCTAATAACAAGAGAGAGCGGGAGGGGCAAATACTCAATAGTGTCAATTTTCAGAGAAGTAATCTGCATGAAGATTTAGCTTAGTTGAAGAACATGACTGATGACAAGAGTGGTGCTAAATGAACTAAGAGTAACTTTGACCTTAACCACTAATACGAATAGCATGACATACTTCATATAAGCTTTGATTGATGCAAGATGGAAGTCTTATTTCGATGACAATATACGGAGATGAATGCATAATAGCTTTAAGAATATGAAAAATGAAGTTTAAGAGTTTCAGAGAGAACCCTTACTTGTTCATGACGGGCATGAGTAAGTTGTAGAGCCCTTGTCTTCTGTCAAGCTCTTCCTCTATAGTAGGCATCAGTTTCCGTTCGCCGGCGGATGTTCCGGAGCTGCGGGAATAATAACAATAATATTCTGCTGATTGCATAAAGACAAAGAAAAGAAGAGGAGGAAGAAAGTTGGTACCTAGTGAGGAACTCGGAGATGGGGTAAGCTGACAAGATAGGGGACCTGTCGCCGTTAGCGATCCGGCGGATCTCCGGGAGTAGGTCCTCGTAAGTGACTACAGGAAGCATAGACTTGAAGGTTTTCCGGTCAGTTTTGCCTGCGAGGCCGTGCCTCTGCAGGTACTCCGTAGTGGCGTTTCTAGAGAGGATTTCGTCCAGCACCCTCTCCTGCACTTGGTCCGTATAGTTCGTCATCTTGTCAATGAATTCCAGTGCTTCTCGATCCGGTTTGGAGTCCGAAGCAGAAGGCTTGAGCCTCATGATGGGGCTTGCGGCTTCTTGCGCCATCACCATTTTTTTTATATAATCACCAATCCAACTTCTTTAGCCGCACAAAGGCAAGGAAATCTATTGCAATTTTCTCTCAGGAAGTCTACTAAACAACACTCTCTCTGCCTCTCAATTGAATACAGGAGGATGTGAATTTATCTGTGGAGAGAATGGCTCCTCATGGTCTCTTATTTATAGAGGGGTTTTCTACAGAGGACGAGTACAAACAATAGTGACTCTCTCTGTACGTGTAAATGTTCCCGCGTGCGTATGTTTATTTGTCTGCCAGATCACTCTTTCTTTTGCGGTTTGACTGAAGGTTGCCGTGTGGGCATTCTGTGATTGCTTGCCTTTGGTGGGCCTAACAGCAAATAGGTGGCGAAGTTGGCTTGGCTTGCCGGCCTCTTGCTTTCCTCTGGTTCAGCTTGGCTTGGAAATGATTGACCAGTTGTAGGAAAATGAAGATTTGTTAACAAAAGCTTCTTCTTTCACAATTCCTTTTATTGGACGCAAACATATCCCAGAAGATGAACTTATGTTGTAGGGCTTCAAAGGCACTTTCCGTGAATATAATGCTTTTCTTGGCGCCCATTGAAACTAGCCGACTTTTGTTATAAAGAACTAGACAAGCTTAACCTACTAGATCAGGAATCCAAATAAGAAAGGAAGGATAGTGAGACATGAAGTTTGAATTGACATACCAATCGCGTCTGTGACAAAGGAAACATCCAAATTCAAAAGATAAAATCATATTTTATGTATCTTCATCCAATCAAAGGAAAAGATGAATATCTAATTGTTAACAATGGTATGATGGTTGAGGAAAGGATACCAACTCCAGTAAAACTTTGAAAGTTCGGTATCATCCATAAATGAAACATAAAACAATGAAATTATGCATACAGGGCAAAGAATATATTATTCATTATTATATATATATATATATATATGTGTGTGTGTGTGCGCGCGTTCTCTCTTAATTACCACCATATGAGGCCAAAGGATACGACGTTATTTCTGAAAAGAAAATCATCATGCACTCCACTGTCTACTCTTGTTGCCTTCCTCTAAACTCCAATAACTTTGGCAGAAAAAAGAAAAGGAAAAGAATAGAAAGTTTGAAATTGCTACTTACAAAGCTTATTTCACTTTTAATTTGCTGGTAATTTTCAGAACTCTCACTAATAAGCACTTCGCAGTAGTTGTTTATATATACATCCCCTCTCTCACCATATAAAAGGAATATTCACCAAGTCTAACTGAACAATATATGTCTGTGTGCGCGCGAATTCACTCCATCATCTCAATCATGCAAGTCTTGCTATCTTTCATGACGCTGAAAACTATCATATCCACCGCTCTGTAGGATCATAGTGATTTATGGAGGGCATTGACAACCATCATTATCTCTAGCATTGTGAAAAGGAAGTGATATCAGAGGGATTTACCTGTCAAAAGGTAGAAAAAAAATTTGTTTGAGAAATATCAAGATTCATGCCTTCTTTTAGCTCGTTAGACATTAGACCATCAATATGAGAAGTTTCATTAATATATAACAAGTAGTTGATAATTGTCCGAGGCCTTCACAGCAAGCGTGCCACTGGTTAAGTATGATAACCTAAGATATCAACATCTTAAACTTCAATTAAAGACCTTTATTTTACCAAAAACAAATGTTGGTGCTTCATTCATGGTGAGCGAATTGTTACCTAGACACTTCAACTTGGCACGTGTTAGGTCCCATGCTGTTAATTTATTCAGAAACAGTATGTATTTTCGTTTCCTCCTAGCGTGTCTCGGTGACAGAAAAACAACGTAGTCAATTTCACCATATATTTTTCAAATCCAAAGCGAGCCAACTCATATGAGCCAGTGGTGAGCAAGACTGCAGCATGTCTGCAGCAATAAGATTCATGCACGTCAGCGAGATGGAGAGGATGGATGGTTAAGCTGCACGTCAATAGAACAGCGAAGTCCCTTCCTGTTTCCTTGTCCCTTCTTGGTTCACATTGCTATCTTCGTGGCGTACTGCTCACCATTGATGTGCAGTGTGGAAGGATAGCATTAATCATGCTCTTTAACGCTCTTGCTGGGGCCATCTTAATTTGGGAAACATGGTCATTTCCACTTACAAGCATCTTTCACACACACACAGACACGCATATATACATAAATACCCATATATATACGTATATATGCATTTATCTTGTGTGTGAGTTAGATTAAATATAGTAGGTTCTTAAGAAGAGCGTTACCGTTTTCTAAAGCAGTATTAAATCAAACAATGATGGTCAATGGTTTGCATATTGAGTAGATGATTGATTTTTTGAAAAAGTAACCATACTAGATAGATCCACGGTCAACCATCGATATGTGCAAGACAATTTATACGGCGGAACTACAAAAGGATGAAGGTTTGTGTGAATAATATGATTGAATTATTTGGAATCCTAGCAACATAGAGCTCTCTTATATAAAGATGTTAAAGATTTAGAGGATGCATACTAAAACAGCCAAAGAAGATTAGAAATTTCTGCATTTAAACCATTAAATATATTGTTTGTTCTTTAAATGTTGGCGGGGCTCAAAGTAAATGAAAATGGAATATATACGAAAGGATGTCACCGACTCCTCCTAGTGTCACAAAAGGCTTGGTTTCGATTTTGGTCAGCATAAAGATGTAAGAAGTAGGAGGGTGTGCTGAAATGGGGGTCTGCCTAAACTAGCTATCATATGTAACTGCGCGCATAACTTAAGATAGAACCCGTGCACTATGGTCCCGGGTTGTCGTCGTCAAAAGAAGCGATGTTGGATCCTGTTACTTTATGTCATTCTCAGATATATAACCAAGGCTACCTGGATCTGATCCATTTCCAGCTCTACTTCGCTGTTGATTTCTTTTCACAATCACAAATTTAGGAGTCCTAAGGACCAAATTCCTGTCCTGGTGGGGTGGGGCGGGCTGGGGGTCCAGATGTGTCATCAAATGGGTCCAGATCTGATAAGGTTTGCTCTAGGCATAGATAGACAATCTAAAGTTAGCTTAGGCCTAATCGGGACGAGCGTTGTGGACCCATTTTGTTCTGATGCTTGCAGTTAACTCGGTAAAGTGTTTTTGTGCAATGCTCTGATCAATAAATTAGTTCTCAAAAAAGGGGATTGTAGAATCACTCTTAAAAAAGAAATTTCATTTTGACTCCTAGTTACTTTGAACAGTTAAATGAACTATAATAATGTCTCAAAAGTATTAGAAAGAAAGAATTAGATGAAGGGTAATTACTATGAGTAGACCCTTTTCATTATCCACACACCCCTTCCACCTAGTACCTACAAACGACCTTTCTACTTTTTCTCTCTCCAGCCTCTTGGTTTCCTGTATGAGAGATGCAGTTAGAAGGAAGCAACCTGTACGTGTTCCGTCTCATATATATGCACACATTATACATATATTGTCTCATCATTATATATTCGTCTTTATTAATATTTTTTTGTAGAATGTCAAAAAACCGAACCTCGAATGAAGGTGTTCCTCATGATGGATATTCGAGGAATGATGAATACGGTGAAGCCAGTGATGTATTTATTGACCACAAAGGTGATATAGTTGATTATTCACCTATATTTGAGACAACCAAAGTGTTTGACAATTGAGATTAGCGTATTCAATATATAGGAGATATGAGAAAGAATAATATTACCATAATACTTCATACAAAACAAAAGGATGTAAGATGTAAGATATGGCTTAAATGTGAAAAAGAAACACATACAATCATGAAACAAGGCATGTACAAACATGCATAGGTGTTTGACGGATACAAAAGTAAATGTTTTTACTTAGAGGAAGGGTGAAGCTGATAGTTCATGAAGGTTGGTTTTGGTTAATGAGATGCATAATAATCCCTTAAGATTGTACTTTTAAGGGACAAGCATATATAGGTAGGGTGACTGATACTAGGTTCCAATTGATAAAAGAGGTGACAAAAGGTTAGTACAAGCACCAGTATATCTTGTCACAATTGAAGCAATATGATAAGTTAAACGTTATCATAAAACACATTTACAATATGAGGATGAATGTTCAAAGAGAAGAAATCAGTGGGTGAATTGTTCTCGTACAATCACTACATCAAATGGAGTATGGTATCAAAGGAATTAAGAGATAGATTGTATAAACGACATTATATTTGGGCTTCACATCAAGTAATAAGAACCTTTTTGTGGTCACTTTCATGAGTTATGAGAAAGAGGATAATTATGTTTGGAGTGTAAGGAAGTTATTTACCCCAAACTATTTGAACTAATATGTAAGACCTTGAGTTGGCATTGATGAATGAAATGGAGCTTGTTTTCTATGAGCTGACACATTTTTTATGCAGATGTCATATTATGAAGTTTTAAAGGATTTTTCATTTGAGTAAGAGAAAGATGGAATTAGCCATAAGTTTGAATAAAATTGTTTGGGTGAATAAATGAGAGGATGTATGCCATGCAATTGTTTATCATGGAGGCCAACTCAAAAAAAAATCTTATCGGATTTTTATATGTTAAAGAATAGTAGTTGGGTCCACACAAAAAAAGATAGCTTCAACATACACAATTAGTTGATTCATTCTTAATAATGCTTGATATAGAGGTAAAATTGAAATAGTTGTTTGGGTTGGATGAAATTTTCTATCGATCAATAAACCATCTTGTTCAAGATCAAAAGAGGCAGTATTTAGTTGTTATAAGACCATTTGAGTCATATAAATTCAATGAGATACCTCTTTGTTATCCTAAAGGTCAACCATCTAAGAAATCTACGAGGGAATTATCTTTATGAGAGCATGCCGCGTGAAATGTTTCTCAAGGTAAGCCTACATTGGTTACTAGTTGTGTTACCATTAACATAGTTGTAGTTGTCACCAAGGACAAACGGTGCCTCTAGGATATAGTGCATCTTCTTTGTCAAGTAGTTTTTGCCCTTTTTGTTAGGTTGCCACCATATGTGTAAAGTCATCCAGAGCACTAGACTTTGAAAAGTCATATCATAATATTATACATTGCTAAATAGGTAAATATTTAGGAGATGATAATTCTTGGTAGAGGGTAATCAGAAGCATATGGGAATTAGAGAGACATAGTGGACTAAATCCATATGGAATGTTTTCGAAATAGTGACGACATTGAAAAATGTACTCTCTTCTTCAAAGAGAAGATCGTATTCATATACTTTTTCATTGTATTGCATAGTTGTGTGGATGGCTCATATAGACTCAAATTTTGGATGTCGATGCTCAACACAAAGTAGACCATTACTACTCGATGAAACATTTTCTTGAAGCAATTTTTCAAGGTTGGTCGATTATGTTTCTGCCACTAACAATAGGTGGCCTTCAACCACCTATATAAAAGGTCTGAACATATGCAATCATGGTTTAAGGCAATATTCTTTAGCAATAAGAACATTCTTCATCTTGTTGATTAGTATCCATCTACAATTGACATTTGCTATTTTCTTGCATATACTTGCGCATAATGTATGCTGATTTTTCTATTAGTTGTATATTATTAATAGATCTCCAATGCCACCCATCTTTCTAATTTGCGAGAAGTATCAATGCGAAAGCACTCTTAATTGGAAGTTGTCATTTTGCGTAGGTATTGTTCAATATTAACAATTGAGAGGATTGGATGATGATAATGTTTATGATGTTTAGTTAGTTTATATATTGTTGTCATTTGTTAATTTACTTGTAATTTGTTTTAATTACCAAAAGTTGTCATTTGCTTGTCATAATGACTTATTGATTTCTTATATATATAGTGGTTTGAATTTAGCATATGACACACTCACTAGGTACACTGATAAGATGAGGTCAATGATAATAAAGACACATGGCAATGATGGTGTGAGTTGCACTAAACTTTACATTATAGGTCCTAAGTCCCACTCTCTCAACAAATATTTATGAGTGTGTACTATATAATAACCTATATATAATTTGTAGCACTCATATGAATATGAGGCTCATATGCTGAAGTATTGTGATAGTAAGAAATGTCAACTCTATGCTCATCAAAAACTATCCTCTTGCAAGTACTCCACTTTGTGTGTGCGCGCGCATATATGTATTTATTTATTTATGTAACTTCTTAGGTATGTGTGCAGTGGTTCACATTAATAAAATAATTGGATTGTAGTGACATAATGAAACTTATAAATGACTCAATTAGGGAAGTATGAGTATGCGACATCCAAACAATGAATGCTTCTATAGGATTGTGATAACTTGTATATTTTGTAGACATAGTTCCTCCAAAAATAAGGTTGGCAATCAATCTATATCCAAACAATGGATGCTTCTATAATATTGTGATAGGTCATATAATTTGTGGACATAGTTCGTCAAAAAGTAATGATGACAATCAATTTATATAAAAAATGGAGAACTGATACTGATAGTTTGGTTAGATATATAACTTTCCTTGTTCAAATATAAAACTTTACTCTTTAGATTAAGTACCAATTAATTGTCCGACATCTATATCCACATACTTAATTTGTCATCATTAAGTCCAACTACTCATGATACAAAACAAAACAATTAGTAGGAGGATGCTAATAAATGATATTGGTAATACACTTTCTTGCTCGAAATTAGCTATCAACCATCCTAATGTTGGCTCACTCACTTATAAATTCATACTTGCACATACATCACCCTTTTGTAACATATTATAAAAGAAAACCTAACTAGATTAATTTAAACATAGTGGGTTACTATTTCATGAATTCGAGTACTATGATTACCAACTTGTGCTATAATGTGAAATGTTTCCTCAATTGTTTGTGCAGATAAGCCAATGTAATATGATCACCCTAGATGTACTTGTCAATGCTCCCAAGATCATACCAAAAGTTATACAATTAAAGCTAGTACCATATCTTTCAACTTATTTTGATACATAGTACACATGAATAGTACAATAAGAACATCAAGTCCCTCCTTTGTGGCATAATCTCCTTCTAGCTTCTTCTTGAAGCAACTTAAACTTCACAAGTCTAAACATTATTTGAGCCTCCACATTCTAGGTGTCCATGCCCATGACATCCATTAAAATAACTTCCTTCCTTGGCACCTTCATATCACACCTTAAAGTAACAATATGTGAAAAGTGTTGGTCCCCAATTGCTACCGTTCAATAAAGATACTAACTAATGGTTGGTGTAGCATTTGAAACCAGTGTTGTCTGACGCATATCGTATCGCGTATAGCTGGGCTCCATGATATGGGCGTATTATATCGTAGCGTATCGTAGCGTAGCGTATCATATTTTAATATTAAAAAATCAAAAAAATATTTAAAAAATCAGGAAAAATTAGTAAAAATCCCCCCCAAAAAAAATCTAGAAAAATTAGGAAAAATCTCGTAATTGCTTTGAATTCATATAATCCAAAGTTCAGTATAGATTGAGCATTCAACATTGAACAATCGTATCTAAATTTATATATTTTGAAGCAAAAAATGAAATACATTTATATTTTACAAATTGTAATGAGGATCATCAATTAAATAATCTTCATCTTCTCCTTGCTGAAGATCCTCCTCCTCATCAGCAGCACCTTCTGCTTAAAAATCAAATTCTTCATCTCCTTGATACTGTTGTTGCGCTCCTTCCAAATTAATCCATGCAATGTCTTCTTTTGTTAGGAGGGCATTTTCTTCACTATCTTCTATATAATCCATTCTTCTAATATATCAAAATTATCCAAACTTATTGGATCAAATTGGCTTTCTTGTCTATTTACTTTTTTTAATTACCTACAAGAAAGAAAAATAAGTAATTAGTAATAACAATTGAAGTCAAACAATTTATTGAATTGAACATTTAAGTATTAACTAATACAATATTACTTTTCGCAAAGCCGCATGCTACAATGAATAAAAACTAAATCATTCAGTCGCTTATGTTCCAACCTGTTACACTTTTTTGTATGGAAGTGTTCAAAGACACTCCAATTCCTTTCACAACCAGTTACACTAAAGGTTTAACTCAAAACTTTGACTGCAAAATCCCTAAGGTTTGGGCAATCACTTCCAAACCTATTCCACCAAACATTTATAGAAAAAGACAAACATTAGAGATATAATCCACAATAATATAAGATGTATTGATTTAAGAAACTTAAATACGAAGATAAACAATTTACTTGGACGCATAGTAGTGCGATTGTGAATTGATACAAGCAAACCCATCAAGTGAAGAGCATTATCATATATCTCCATCTCTCGATGTATAGCATCTGTTGTACTTTCATTAGGGACTAATTTGTCTATACAATCAATGATGCATCGATTAGCCTCACCGTATCTTTTGAAGCTTGCTGAGTACTTGAATAATGTGTTTAGATAATATGTTGCTGCATAAATAGACTGATGTAATTGTTTATAACATCTATTATCAATAATTTTCCATACGGGCACATAATCTCTCTTTTTAGTATTAAAATTATTTCTAATTGCTTCTTTTGCCCTATCTATGGCTTCATAAAGGTAGCCCATAGATGGTTTCTCCTCGCTATCAGCCAATCTCAAAACCTTCACTAATGGACATGTAATCCTCAACAGTCTAACACATGCATTCTAAAATGCACTCTTGAAGATTATCTCAGAAATCTCATTCAATTTTTTGTTTCTTCTATTCCGAAGCAACTCTATAAATTGTTGTCACTCATCTAAGGAGAACATTCTCTTCAATACTTGCTTTTGTCTCGCAATACTCTGTATAGATAAGAAGTTTGTTACAAACCGAGTTGCAACTATTCGAAGAAGCTTTGCACCTTCTGTATATCTCCTCATCATACACAAAATAAATGCATGGTTGTAAATGAATTTGGTGATATCTTGGCAACACTCAATTGCTGCCTTTATCTCATCTATCTCACCAATATCCTCAAGGATGAGATCTAAACAATGGGTTGCGCATGGTATCCAATAGAAAGTCCTATAAGTATCAGCTAACTCCTTCCCAGTTGCTTTGTAGTTAGCTGCATTATCTGTAATCAATTGGACTATATTCTCTAGCCCAACCTCGCATATCACCTTATCAAATTCTTGTCGTACGACCTCTACAATATGCCTCTCCTCTGACATGTCTAGAGATCTCAAAAATATAAGTCATTTAGGACAGTAGATAAGAAAGTTTAGCAAGGTCCTTCCTCACCTATCTATCCATCCATCTACCATGATAATGCATCCTTTCTCCTTCCATGACTCTCTTAAAGTCGAACAATATTCTTATACTTCAATGACGACCTTATCTAATATTTTTTCTCTCAACTTCTAATAGGAGGACATCTTGTATATTGGACCAATGTTAGCAATTGCATCTACCATTGCTTGAAAATAAAAACTATTTGTTGCATTAAATGAAATGCATGCATCATAAAACCATATCTTAACTACAAGGTCTGCCTGATCTTGCAGTTGTTCTCAAGCCATAGTAGCACGAATTTCAAGTTGAGCATCAGGTGTAGTGGTAGGAGGAAAAAATGAATGTATGCTAGAAGTTCTTCTTCTACTCCTTCTTGAACTTCCTCTTGTACCACTTTCAAAGTCTTCAGCAACCCTCTTTTTCTTGCTAGGTGATCGTGAACTACTATTATCAATCTCTGTTCTGGCATCTGAAGGCAAACTATCAGTGAATCCAATAACATCATCATCTTCCTGAAACATCTCCAAATCATCCTTTTGTTGTCTCCTATCTTGTATACTCTCAATCATCTGAAGACATTGCCATTTAATGCCTTTTGACAAACTTCTAACTCTACCTATGCAAGGAACAACTTCTTTTCTAGTATATGCTAGGTGGTGTTTCAATCATGAAATTCCACCACTACCCACCCTCTAACAAAATAAACATCTTATCTTCAATCTAAAACCCTCAACTGGTGTACCCCATTGTCATGCCGGATCATGAGACCGAGAATGGGAGTCTCTAACACCCCTTCCTGCCATCTCAGTTGAGCACTTTAATTCAATAACAAACTTGAAAATTAAAGCACTTCGTAAATCTCCAATCTTCAAATAACACTCAAATAGAGTGTCTCTCACTTCATGAATGCAATAAAAATCATATCTACACACTTAATAACTTCATATTTTGGTACAATAAATACAAAGTAAAAAATGAAGAAAAATACTAAAAATATACTAAAATTTGAGTTAGGAGGCTTACACGAATACTGTAGAACATGTTTTTAGAGCCTTGAACTCCAAGGAAGGGAAGAACCATGCTAGGAAAGCTTGGGGAGTTATAAACAAACCAAGGAAACCTGCAAAAATGAGGGTTTCCGTTCGGCCTCGGACCCTTTATAAGGGTCTCTAGGCTCTGTGTCGTGCGATACGGCCCGTATTGCATGATACGAAGCGATAACTTCTGAATTGCGATACTCTTGGGTGTATCGTATCGTGGTGGCCCACGATGTGATACAGATAATAATGGTTGAAACACCAACTCTCCCTGCATGGATAACCCATGCTGATGCATAATATCTTGCAAATAACCCAACTTAACAATACTCTCATTTAGTCCCTCATAACTTCGTACCACATGCGAGCTGCCAATACTTTTACCATTTCCCAAGTATTTCGACACAATAGGTTTATGTCACAATCGTATTTAAGAAAGAATCTTTTAATCACCAAACAAAATAGGTTTGGAATTAGCTATTACATTATACCTTGCAAGCAATGTGTCTTGCAAAGTATGACAACAAATTCTTGTAGGATAGGGTTCATAGGGTTGGTGTCATCATCATCTAAAAGATCGGTATTGACAAAAGAAATATCAATACTGCAATGATATAAAGGTTCGGTATCATCATGCTGATGGAAAGTACTCATGTCATCATACTCTCGCACAAGTAGTGGAGATTAGATGTTCCTCCTCTAAGGTTATTGCTTGGTCAAGTTCCCTTTATTGTTTGAAAAAGCATGTCTCCTATAAGACATCATGTTAGCATTGCAAAAACGCTCCAACCTGCAACTGGTTCCCATTTAGTGGTGATTCTAGTTATAGTAATGAAGATATACGAAGAAAGTAAAAAAAGTCATTTAGTGGTGAGTCTAGTTATAGTAATGAAGATATACGAAGAAAGTAAAAAAAGTCATGAGTTTCTAGGAGATGCAACCTATCTATGCATGTACATGAAGAGAAATGCATGCACCTTGTTCTTTTTCACAAGAAGATACACCCAAGTGCATCTCTGAGTCTCTCCCTTCAGGTATCTCTCCTCGTAATACACACACAAGGAGATGTGCCTCGAGCATGTCCTCCCTTTATAAGGGACATATGGGAGTGAAGGAGGAGGCACCACAAGGGAGAAACTTCTCATGACGTCTATCCTTCACAGAAGATACATCTAAGCTATGTCTCCCTTCCACGGGAGGATAGCTAGTCTCCCTTCGTGAACCTAGCTGAGTGAGAGAGAGGGGGAGAGAAGGAGAGAGAAGAAGAGAGATTACTTGGAGCATATTGTAGGTGGCAATGGTGTGACAGTTGCAGTGATGGTGATGGTAGGGAAGGTTTTGATGGGAGAATAAGGGGAAAAGGAAAAAGGGACGATATGAGAGAGGGAGAGACATTAGAAAGGAAGAAAAAAGGGGCGTGAGATTGAGAAGGGTAGTTTAAGAAAGGGGTTTGCATATAGTAAAGTGGGGCGTCTGTGCAGTGAAGATGTTAAACATGACATGACACATGATAGACCACAATGGTGACTACGACTCATGGAGCTGCCTACAATTAGTGTGGGAAGGATTGGTCTTGGTTTTAGTAATTCTTAGCCGTTCAAGTTTTCTTTTCCTTGGCTGGTGTTGGGCAATCTCCTAACAGATAAAATGGAAGTTAGTGCTTCCTCAGTGATCAAGCTCCTGTCAACAAAAGTATAGAACTAAACCTTTTTCTTTAATTTTATGTAGTTAATCTGTATTTATTAAGAAAACTTAAATGAGGCAATGCCTTTAGTGCGAGAAAGGAAATAATAAAGCACGATTTGCTTGTTTGAAAAGATAAATGCTAATATCACTCAAGATAGCGCATAATGGAAACTAAGCCGACCCACTTAGTGTGGGATAATGCTTGGTTTTGGTAATTCTTAGCCATTCATAATTTCATTCTTTTGAGCTAGCTTTAGGCAAGCTCCTATCAGATAAAATACACACCTTCTTGCCTCCTCGGTGATCAAGCTCTTGACCTCTTGGAAAAAAACCCATAACCTTGAAGTTACACCATGCCGCTTGCGATTTTGTTTGAAACAGAAATACTTGAATAAGAGTGTTTTTCTCCGAACCATAAGGTACAATAGAACATAATCGGTCTATAAATTAACCGTAGCCTGTGAGCACGGGTATACTTGTTCTCCTACTTGCACTTTGATAAACATGAATTAACGAATTCTTACTAAATCATTTATTGTTATTTAGCTGATTTTGAGGAAATATCATCATAAAGTAGATTTAGTGTCATATTAATGAGAGAGGACCTTAATGAACCGCTTGGTTAACTTCAATGAAAATCGAAGAAAGTTAGCCTCTTTTCATGATCCACATCCATGTTGATATTTCTTGAATTTAGTAGTGAAAAATGGTGTTCATGAGGTCAAAGATTTATAGAAGTGGGACTATACTGGATTTATTTTAAAGGGCTCATGTTTCGCTGTCGGGGTTTTCGGATCCCTTCCAGCATCACTTATTCAAGTTTGCCTGGATGCAGAGCTTGGGTAGGCTTGAGCAGCGCACTGCTACACCCGAAAATGGGTCCACAACCAACAAGGAGGGCCAGATTTTCTCCATCTTGTACTATAGGAAATGGCGGTCTAGTACTACAAGATCAGACCGGATGTACCTAACGGGACCCACTAGGTGTCCAGTCCAACTACAAAGGCTTACTGCATGGTGCAAAACAACCTGGATCTAACCTGTTTCAAGTCCTCACACAGTACATTGTTCAATTGGTTGTGGGCTTAATTACTCATATAATGACTAGCTTGTTCCCTGTACTGTAGAATGAAACCCTTCTAAAATTGACCTGGATTTCAGATCAAGTGAGTTCATAACTGTACCCCACTAGTCATTATGGCTGAGAAGGCAGACAGGACTACTTTGACTTAATAGTTATGAAGTCAATAGTGATATGATTGATTCCTACCCATCTGCTATGTCAAAGCCGCTGTCATTGATGTGCAAGGACATCAATGAGTTGCGTTGTGATCGGATCCAAGAAAAGAAGAATTCAGCCCAAACAGGTTCTGCATATACGTGATAACTTTAAGTACTAGAATCTGATAATAGTATAAGTAATCCGGCTGTACTTTTCTTTTCTGGTACAACGGGGAGGCCATCCGAGCCAGATGCACTCCTTACGTGAATATCAAGTGAGTCGACCCCCGAGCCAGGTTAGCTATTTCTTGTGGCGCACTAATTTGATATGTAAATAATTCATCTTATTTGGGTCATTTGATGGATACCAGATTAGGTTTTAGGCCAGGATCAACTATACAGTAATACAAAATATTCGATCTGGGGAATTAAGAAGGGTGCCTGGACTGCAAGGTAGTGGGTGCTACAATCTTTTTTCATCATTCTCGACAGGAATAATCCCCATTGTTTTGTCTTGATCAAATATGAAAAGAACCGTAGGAATTCCCTTTCTTCCGGTGCCTGGACTGCAAGCAGTTGCCTTCTTCAAATCACAAGATACACTCCTGGGATTTACTGGGTTCGAGTCATCTGATGCCTTGAAGCCCAACCCGTCTGTGTCTCGATTACGTTCTTACCGATGCTTCAATGTCTATGGGCCACTCTCGTCTTGTAGAAACCAAGCAGCGGGGGAACAACATAAAGTGCAAAAGAATTGATGGGCGCTGCACGTGTTTCTCTGATCTTGTAATGGAGAATATTTCTGATAGTTGCGTGGCATACTGCTGTAAGCTCGGTAAGATGTGATATTCGATGCTTAGATCGTGACTTCCATAAAGAACCCTTTGAAATATCAGAAAGTAGGAGTAACCAAAAGATAAGCTTCTGACAGTAACTTTTGAATCCCATGAAGAGTATGTTGAATGGAAGGACAGCTACCTGATCAACCCAATTAGCCAGTGAGGATAAAACATCAATTTACTCACTCAATTGAGGCATAATTGGTTGCTTGATTCAAACCTAATTTGATTCATGCAACTCGTCGATAAGAGTTAGTCTGAATACTCAGGAGCTCAAAGCCCAAGTTCTTTCGTGTAAGAATTTAGTCCTTAAGCAATACGCGTAAGAATTAAAAAGCTTCCTCATGGCAGTTCCCCTTTGTTCCCACTCTTTATTTTCTGCCTAATTGGTTGTACTTGGCAAGTTCATCACACCTACCATTGTACTTTTCTAGTCCCAATTTTAAAGTCAGTCTCAGCTTTTCTTTGGAAAGTGACCCTTCTTTCCGTAGTACTTAATAATGGAGTAGTGCGGTGAATAATCTAAAATGTTTAGGCTATAAGCCTTTGTGATGCACACCAAGCGCCAAAAAAACATGTATATGTCAAAGTTTTACAAGTATATATTGAGCAAATTTGACTAAAACATACACAAGATACCAAAACGAGAAATAGCTGAGCTGGCTAGCGGTCAACTTCCAAGTTGAAGGTTATGAGTTCGATACCCAGCGCATGCAACTGACTTACTCCCCATTTTACCAGAAAAAAGAAAAACACTGAATATATCTTCAAAGGTTTGAATTTGTAAAAGAAGTTCATTCATTTAAATAATAAATAAGATGAAAATAGAAACCGTAAGCTGATAAGCAACCCAACCCAGAGTAATCTATAAAGGACATACGGAAGCAAAGCATACCTTAATGCGTTGCATTTTGAAGTTCTATAGCAAGTGGCCTCCTAAAATAGGCAAGCTGTGGATGTACTTACCATCACATGCATGCCCCATGAGCAAATCTTGTAGCAAATTAATTTCTTTTAACATCCCCTATGCACCACCTCACCTTATACAAAATTTCGTCGGAGAGTCTGCTTGTGAGATTGAAAAATTATGGAGTGCATTGTATACAAAATGCAGTTGGGTACCTAGACCTCCATTGCCAATCATATATTACATTAGACAGTATAGCAGGCCACCAATTTATCCACCATTTTTAAAAACTTTAGAAATGACTTAATTTTCTTCCGATGCATACTCTTACCGTTTCTAACAGAGCATTTATATTGTACCCAAACCTCCTCTCGAACAATCTTTTGGGCTCCAATTTCAGAAGCAAACACATTTTTATTCATGACATACATGGCTTCAAATACCAATCTTTATATGGATCTTTGCGCTACAGCCTGCATCAGTTTCCTTCCATTTGGAGTTGTTCTTTATTGAGTTAGCGAAAAATGAATGCCATATAAAAGTTTGGTGACATTCTAACATGTTTCTTTCTCTCCTCATTTCCATCCATTTCGGCAATATACAGAAGCTTAACGTCTGTGTAACATGAAAGAAATGTTGATAAATAAGTCTGGCAATAATCTTTGAACATCCTATCAACTATTCTATTTCGTACAATGAGCAATAGTCACCCGGCCTCCTCGTTGTACCAAAAAGAATTGTTAATTTCCACAGCATTTTATAAATTTAAAATCATATTATCTTAGAAAATATTACCCTCCAGGATAATATACAAGAAATTTCACAACGTTCTCTTCTTATCAGTTCAACGATCAGTAAGAATTAAGCATCCTTGTCATCCAAGAGACTTTGAATTCACTGGCCATAACATGGATTCGTTAAGTCATTTCCTAAAGAATTTACCCCTCTATTCGTGGACAGTGGGAGGGAACTTATATCTCGATCGTTCACTTAGAGCAACATCAACCATACCTTGAAAAGAAAGAATGAAATATTAGCAATAGTAGAAGGGAGAATATCATTTATAAATGATTTAGAACCATTTCAAGTAAGATACCACTGCCGGATCAAATTAGGACCTCTTCTGACAGATATAAGTGTTCAAAAATCCTGAGATTTTGACATTTTTATGATCAGGGGCAGAGCAGGATTTCCTTGAGCAATAAGACCCTCTTAGGAAATTCTTAAATCTATGGGGGGTCATTGGCCCCAAGAATTTCCCCTATTTGCCACCTCCCTTGTGCGAAAATTTACCCGAAAACCTCAATTTGAAGTCCCTTTACTACATTGTAGTAGGTCGCCTTTTTTCCTTACCCTGGTTTAAAAAGAATGACCTCACGCATGCGAACGAACTCTACTCTAATATGAGGCTGTTTCTTTATTTGCTTAATGCCTCCTGGACTTTTTGATCTCCACTAAAATCTCCTCTGTTGAGACATCTTGTCCACAAACATGAAAATATACTGTTGGTTATGTGTGAGAGCTCAAATTTTACGAAGTATGTGAGCTTTTTAGTGTATTTGCAGCACAAGTTATGAAAAAAAAATGGGATTAGAAGACAGTCTTTGGTTTTACACATTCCTTAACATTCATGGTCACTTTGTGCAAAAGAAAAAGAAGTACAGCTTTTGTTGGGTAGGTGAGAGATCATAGTTCTCCATAGGCATAAATATTTCTCGTGTTTTTTGGGTAAAAAATGGATAAATAGTATGATTTTGGGAAACAGTCTCAAATTTGAATTGAAGTACTTTTGTACTTTGTATTTAATGTACGTGCATTAAATGCTTTTTGGTTTACCAATTTAACATGCACTCAAAGACATTATGTACATATATATATATATATATGTATGTATATATACCAGTAAAATGTTTTCATGTACTTATATACTTGTATATACTAACATGCGATTTCAATAACATTGCATACTACTATCCTGCAACTATATCTTCCAACACATTGCAAGAATTTGGTTGTACTTTCCTTTTCAAACCTTTCCATGACACTCAACGTGATGTGAACAAAAATATGCTAACAATTGTCTAAACCAAACTCAGCATGAAAAAGTTGATTGTCTGCGACCCTACCGGCAAATGACATTACACCACCAAACTTGTTAGTGGTAAATGTGTGGTTTGACAGAAAAACAATCAGTTTTCCTGAAATTTGCCTCACATCGGCAGCATTTCTCTGTTGTCTGCAGATATTCAACATGTCATGTCCATGAATGAATTCACTAATTCTAAAGTCTCAGAAATCTTGTCATTCAACAAATTCTTTTCAACTTTTATGTAGGCCATCAGGTTATTGTGTACATTATGAGGGGCATTTTTTAACCTTCTAGTGTCCTGACTTCAAAGAGTTAGAAAACAGTAAGCGATATTGTTCATGATCTGAAGGTCAGAAAGGCATGTGCAAACCGCAAACCAGTATCATTAAGGGCTAACCAACATCATTAAGGCCATCTTTGAACCTCCCCCTCTCTCTCTCTCTCTCTATACATAAACAAATACACACACACACACACACATATATATATATATATATATGCGCACACACAAGGCTTGCGTTCGTACACACAGACACACGCACACACAGCTAGGGTTTGAGTTATATGAATTTAACTAATGTAGTTTTTCATGTTATTCAGGAACCCAGTTACTGGGCTTGAATTGTCTAGTTAGGAAGTATCAAAGGCCCTAACAGGCAACGTTCTGAAACCTAATAAAATCACCCTTATGAGTTATTGGTTAGAAATGCATTATTCATTCATGTCTGAACATTACTATTTCTATCATAAATTCTTGATAATGTGACATCGTCATGCCCCTTTTCTTCCAATGGAATTACCGCTGCGGGTGATATGCCCTTCTTTGTTGGCTATACATAGGCAAGGTCCGCCGAAGTGGTGGTTTGGATTTCCATCAAAGCCACCGATCTTGTAGAAGAGGAAAAAGTAATAGTTTACGAACATAAAGCCTACTCTTACAAGAAAAGATATTGAGGGTTGCAACATATCTCTCCCGCCCAACATCACAATCTCCAATTTAACCTCATCTTATTGTTCGAAGAGATAGATATTTAACCACTGAAATTCATCAAGCACGACCAAAATGAATGCTAGCATATGGCTTTCCGGCATAAGGAACTCCGCCGGATTTAGTTCAACTACGTACCTCCTAAAATATAAGCTCTAGAATTGTTTCATAAAGTGATTCAATTTTTGTTGACATGAATATTTAGCAGATGCAATATAAAGAACATAATCAGCTGAAATAGACAGAGACCACGGCCCTTACACAATACGAAAACGACAGCAAAGTTTAACCATAGAAACTTTCTTGCTATCTCATGTAGGCTTGAGGAAATTCCAAGTGACTCCTCAACCATAGTGTTTATATGAGAAGGAATCCACGTTAGGAGGTGCAATCTTTAAGGTGGTGCAGTTTCTTCTTGCACCTTTGGAAGCAGATTTGTCCAAAAGACACATAATTAGGCAGATAAACTTTTCCTCTTGGTTCTCTATGTGCATTTGATAATAATGTAGTATGGGTTCCACAATGTTTTCTTGTACCAGCCTTTGCCTTGAATAGATCAACACAACATAATGCTGATGGAGCCCTTCTTTATGTCGAATCTCCAAATTAAAGCTAATCGAAAATTCGGTGATAAGACTTGTTTCCCACAATTTGTAGGTGGTTGCAACACAGCCATCATTCAATAGTGTATCTGATGCATCTGAACATGTTACCGAAGAATCACAAATATTCTTTGGTATTCAGTGGCATATGCTATGTCAATTTCTGATGGACTCATTATTTTTACGTAAATGTTTGTCCATGCAATCGTTGTCCCTTGGCTCCTCAAAAGAAAACCTCAGAATTTTTATATTTCTCTGTGAATAAGACAATGCTGTATTAATAGCAGTCAGTAGAGGCAATCAATGAGTCATGACTTATCCTACTTGTTTCACTGTTCACTCTTCTGAGGGATGTAACTTTTCTAAAAAATATTTGTGATCAAGATCTGATTGCAGAGAGGCATAGTATGTTGGCGATTTCGGTGATTCATCCAAACCTTCAATGCATGTGCAGTTTGTGGCCCATAATGTATCCTTCAACTGCTTGCTCAGGGCATTCTCGCATAGGTCTTGGTTCAACGATCTGGTTCTCATTCAATTGACTAGGCCATAACATGCATAATGGTTAAGTGTGTCGTCCACGGATATCGCCGAATCCAACCTTGTCGCATTGGCTTCGAAACACATATTTATTGGACAATGACAAGAGTGGCCCATGCCAAAGCTCTGACAAACACACAGGAAACCCTGAATATGTGAGCATAACGTCCTTCTCCCACCAAGAATGATCTCCTAACCAGAATCAGAGCGAGCCATATCACGACACATTGATGTGCACTGGCCTGCTGATATAGTCGAACCTTGTTTCTCTCTACCTTCTTCTGTCTACTTCCATCTCATTTAATTTCTTCTTAACCTATTTCGGAACTCCATATCCATGTTCATTCCAGTAAACGCTCGCCAGCCCAACCAGACCGAATTCAGCAAAATTGCCCACTAGTTTTAGTTATATCCTTGCCAAGCCGCCCTTTCCAGAGGTACAAACTTCTGTCACGGGGAACAATATAATTACTCAATAAAACCTACTTGGATAGAGAACTCATACAAATAGATAAACCATTCATCACCAACTCTTGTTAATTTGGAGAGCAGGATAGGTTCATGGGCCAAGAACATAAGAATATTTTATTCTTGACATTGAACATAAAATCATCTCTTTATTTACTATCAACGAAGTACTTTCTTCTACCCATGTTTAAATTTCAAAGAAAGATAATCAATCTATTATGGACAATCGAATGAAAACTGAAAAATTACCCTTTGCTAACTTTTTACTCTATATGGTGCCATTATGATAGTGTGCGTGCGTGGGTGGCCACTATCGGCCCCATTACTAATGACAACCATCAAATACGAGAAGAAGGGCCCTCTTCTCGGATTTCATGAGTTACATTTCGAAAATGTAAACATTATTTAAAATGTTTTCGTTTTGAAAAGTTCCTAAGCATCTCCCGGATGAAAGAGAATGACTGTTAAAAAGTAAAGCATAGAGAGAAAAACTCAAAAGATGGAAAAAGCCATATATATATATATATATATATATATACAAAAAATAAATGATATGTGATATGATACACAATACAATCTTCATCAGAAAACCCTTTGTGGATAACCTCAACCCTATCTCTCCTCTTCTCCCTCATCTCATTTTAAAGGATACAAGAGTCGGAACTGCAACACATTATAGACAACAAAAGAAACAAAAAACGTGTGGAAGGAAAAGAACCGACACCAACACTTCGACAATTGACTCCAAAAAAGAATCGCAATTCAACATATGGTATCAGAGCTTTGTTAAAGCTCTGGGGAAAAACTCTATAACAGACTCTCTATTTGTCTACTCTACCCAAAATTTATTAAAATGACTTCTAAAATTTGTGTGTCTGAATTGGTAAAGACTAAAAAATTAAATGGCCTAAATTTTAAAAGTTTGAAGAGGAAAATTTCGTTGGCCTTTCTTTAGAGGGAGTTGATTATGTACTTAGGTAAACTCTATTACTCCCTACTCCAGTTACAATAGATGAAAAAAAGGAAAAATATAAGACATTTTTAAAGGATGATACTATAGTGAGGACTATAATGTTGACCTAAATAAAAGATGACTTGATTAAAGTTTTTGAGAAATATGAGACTATTAAAGAATTATTTGAATCCCTTAACACTAAATATAATACTAAAGGTAAGCGGCATGTACAACTGCTCATTCAGAAATACAATTCTTATAAAATGAAAGAAGGTCATAACGTAGTTTAACAAGTTAACCAAACGCGAGTAATGACTAGAGATTTAGCTGAAGCAAAGTCAATCATTCTTGAATCAATACAGATATCCATGATTCTAAAGAGTCTACCCCCTTCCTGGAACATGGTAACCAAAACACTTGGACTTGAACCATATTTTATCCTTTTAGAACTCTCACTTAAACTAGTAATTGAACAAGAACATATGAACAAAAATAAAAGGAAAAGGTTGCTAGTTGCTCAAGATTATTTAGGGTCTAAATTAAAAAACAACAAGGATAAAAGAAAACCAAATAAGAAATTTGGTAAGAATAAAAGGTACAATAGTCAAAACTTTAAGAAATCGTAGGAATTTGCATATCGGGTAAAGTGCTTCAATTGTGGTAAGATGGGGTACGAGAAAATGGACTACCGCAACAAGAAGACCAATGCTAGAAATAATCAATGATATGACCCAATAGAGAGGCAAAACATAATCTACATCATTTCTGAGTGCATCTATATGAACCTCCCTTTGACTGATTGGTGGATCGACTCTAGAGTGACTTAGCATATTTCAAAGAGCAAAGAGAGAGCAGTGGACCTAAAAGAATACAAGCTTTGGAGTATCGGGTATATGTGGCAAATAATACCATTTCTGATATTCTTGGGTTGGGTCATTTGGGATTTTTGTATAAGGTACATCAATTGTACTTACTAATGTATTGATTGTGCCCATTATTAGGCACAATCTTTTATTGATCCCTACCTTAGTAAAGAAAGGGTTTGAGGTAGGTTTGTCCCTAGCAAAGTCATTGTGGGAAAGCATGGTAGAATAACTTTTTCTAGTTTATTTGATGTTGATCATCGATTATTCAAACTTACCATAAATGAAAATGAAAGTTCTTCTTCTGCTTATATTGATAATGTCTATGTAATTGATGTGAATGTATGACATAAAAGATTGGGTCATATAAGTTTAAAGAAGTTGAGAAAATTAATCAACTTTAACTTATTGCTCAATTTTTATAAAAACACTTTTAATAAGTGTAAAGCCTACGTATAAGAAAAAATAACTAAAAAATCATTTTCCAAAGAAGTGATTAGGGTAATAAACCTAGTAGAGATTATTCATACTAATTTATGTGGATCTTTTAGAGTAAGATCACATCGAGAAAAGGTTTATTTATGTGGATCTTGGGTTGGGTCATTTAAGATTTTTGTACAAAGCACACCGATTGTACTTGAAGCATTCAAAAATATAAGCAGAAAGTTGAGAACCAATAAAGTTTCGGTTTATTCAGAAAGATCATTTATAGGTTCAAATGATGATTGATCTAGGTTTACTAGATCATCAACATACTCATCATCATTTTCAAGAATGTCATTCTTAGTATCTTCTAATAATTTAGCATCCCTACTTTCTATCAGTCTATGATCCTTATTATAAAATCGATATCCTTTAGATCTTTTAGGATATCCGATGAATATACATCTTAAGGACTTACTATCTAGCTTGTTTCTAGATTGATCAAGGATCTTCACATAAGCGATAGATCCCCACCTCTTAATATGACATAGGTTTGGTTTTCTTCCAAATCACATCTCATATTGTGTAGAGAATACAACTTTACATAAAACTCTATTAAGTATATACATAATTGTACTTATTGCTTCTCTCCAAAATACCCTTGATAGAGAAGCATCTATTAACATAGATCTTGTTATATTTAATAAAGTCTTGTTATATCTCTCTGCTATACCATTCTATTGAGGTGTCTTAGGTATTGTATTTTACTTTACAATATTAAAGTCATTGCAAAATTCTAAAAATTCTATAAAGGTGTATTTACTACCTTTATCCCATCTCAAGACTTTAACCGAGAGTCAAAGCATCCTACTTGAAGGATTATGACACTTACATTATAGAGAAAGTATGTAATTCAGTAGATTTAGATGAGTTGACTGATAACTTGATATATCAGTAGACTATTGACTTATCTTAATATGTAAACTCAAAAAAAGTCATGAATGAAGAAATTGAATCCATTGAGAAAAACTAAGTTTGGGAATTGGTTGATTTACCAAGAGGAAAGAAAGTCATAGGTTGTAAATGGGTTCTCAAAAATAAATATAAGTTCGATCAAACAATCAACAAGTTTAAAGCGAGATTGTTTGCAAAGGGTTTTTTTGTAGAAGGAGGGGATATATTATGTTGAGACATATTCTGCTGTTGCAAAATTTGTATCCATAAGAATAATCCTGATAATATCAACATATTATGATTTGGATTTAGATCAGTTAGATGTAAAACCTCTTTTCTAAATGGAGATTTAGATGAAATCATATATATACATTAACCCCAAGAATACATAGTTGAAGGTTGTAGACACAAAAAAAAATTCAAAATAAAAAATTTTGATCTTTTAAAATTTTTGCGTTTTTCAATTAAAAATTACAGTTTTGGGTCTTTTAAGGGTTTTTCAAATGAAGACATCTTAAATGAACTCAGTTCCACACCAAAATTTTCTAGAAACCTCAAAGTAAGGGTATATTGTATCCCTCTCGATCTAATTTTGACAAAAGTTCAAAAAGGTGACTAATTTGCCCTTAGGGCCAAATGGGCAGGATTCTGCTTTTTCAAATGATTGATTTCATTTAAAGGATAATTTCAAACTATTTTCCGTAAATAAATAGGTGAAAATGAGACATTAGAAACTAAACCCACAAAATGTTTGCAAAATCTCAAATTTACAAAATTAAAAAAACCTTTGAAATTCAAAACCAAATCAATCCAAACCAAACCTAAAAAATTTGCCCAATCAAGGATGATCTTCCTCCAAGACCCTACACTCAAGGGTTAAAGTAATCGAAACCCTATACCCATCAAAAGGGTTAAAGTGGTCTGACAACCTACACCCAACAAAAGGTTAAAATGGTTGAAATAGTAAAAACTAACTCACGGAGAGAAAACACGTCACCCATGCAAACAAACATTAGAAATGAGACTCAATTGTTTTCCAAAAAGAATATTTGAAGATTTTGTTAAAACATGATGTTTTCAAATATATCTCAAATGAAATATTTTTAAATAATAAAAAATGAAATAATTGAAACCATAAATCTTAACTGAAAAGATAATCAAGCAAAACAAAATTTCTGAAGGTTAGGATGAAAAAAGATGATCACCTAGAAGAAATGGAGTTTGAAGAAGCATAATTCTAACACCTCCAAGGCTCATCCCAACCTAAGCTCGATCCAATCCAACACTCAAGATGGTTCATCCCAAGGAAGCTGATGATCATAGAACGTGCAAGATTGAGCTAGTTCAAGTCAAGGTTAGAGTCTATTTAAGCCTCAAGTTAATGCGAAAGGGTCAAGGAAAGCATCAAAGCAAAGCCATAGTTAAGGCACACAGTTGGGTGAAAATGATTCAACAAGATATTTCGGTTCAAATCAAGACAAGCCTAAATTAAGTCAAGCCAAGGACGAATTGATTAAGCCCTACACCATGCAAAGATGGACCATGCCTAGCCATGAGCTAGACCAAGTGAGAACTGCCCCCTTGAACCAAGCCATGAGGGCGGGCTACACCATGAACAAAATGAATACCTTACCTAGGCAAGTGGCTCGATCAAGAGTAGGCTAGCCCACATGGCTGCCCAAGACTCATACTAACCCATATGGACTAGGAAGGGAACCACTCTCCAGCCCACATGCACCCATGTGCAACTATGAAACAGATTTCCTTAGATCAAACCAAAATTGGATTGGATATCAAGCCAAGACCTAAATCGTGGAAGGCTCTAGAGGCCTCCCTTTAAATCTATAAAAGGGGGCCTTGGGGGTTGGGTTGAGGCAATGAAGAGAGAGTGAAGAAAGAGAGTAAATCCTGCAACAAGTGAGAGAGAGAGAGAGAGAGAGAGAGAGAGGAAGGAGAAGGAGGAGAGTCGAGGTGTCGCCACACTCTAGTCGTCGGCCACCACTCCATCCACCCTCGTAAAACGTATTTCTTCTCTTCTCTTTTAAATTTCTCTCTTTTCCATTTTAATTAAATTCAATGGGGTTGTAATTAAGGAGTAGTTGACTCCATTTTTTATGTAATAGTTAAGTGTTCTGCTGCCTAATTTTCTTTATGTTCATGGATGCATGCTATATGTTTGATATTTGATTTCTCCTACCCCATTATATATTGTAAGCTCTTATATCTCCTAATTCCCTTTATAATTAAGCTATAATCATAATTTTATTCATTTCTTTCAGTCATTTATATTTTAATTGTTGTGGATTATCTTTTAAATTTGAATGAAATGAATTTATGTATGTTATAAAACTTAAAACCTGTTTTTTGCATCTTGCATATGTTTGATGTTTCATTTTTAATTCCTTGCTCTCTACTCCAAATGCACCATATCTAATATACACACATAGACCCACTGTTAATAAAAATTTTAAGAATTTTAGGATCGTGCAACCTCGTAAATAAAATCAGAGAAGATTGGACAAATTCAGAATAGAGTTTCTAAAACCTATATTTTTTGCAACAAAGGTTGGGTTATCATCTCATAACTTTGTCTGCATTGAACCAATTTCATTAAAAACATTTCCATTGGAAAGCTGACTTTCCAACAAGACCAAGTTCATAGAAATCGAAGGTCTGTGCACCACGATACAACTGTTTTTCTAAACCTTTGTATTTCTGTCACAAATCTATTCCGAATGTCTGAGTGAGGTTCATTGTCTGATTTAATTGTACACATCTACAAAACTTAAAATCAGAATAAAAATAGTTCTTGAATCTTCATATCTAAATTTTCAAGAAGATTCAAGTTTTTGTAAAACCGAAAACAAATATCTAAAAATAGAACCAGTTTCTATTTTTAAAGATTTTGAAACATTTTCTTTCAAAAGCTAAGTTCATGAGTTGGTTAAGTCCTTGAGAATTGAAAGTGGATTTTGAAAACACACCGGACCTAAAATAATCCTCAAAGCGTCTTGGCTGACCCTTGAGTATCAGTTCAAGAAGGCCTACGTCGAAAAGAATTCACTTATCCACAATTGTTATAAAAGTCAAAAATCATCTTTGCTAGTTTAAGTAAACTAGTTGGCACTTTCGTGTATATGACGTAACTTGTGAATTTGATTTCAAGTCTCCTCATAGACTTTGGAATAAAATTTCACATCTATGAAGGGCAAAAAGATAAAATATATAGGTTAAAAAAATCCTTTTATGGCCTTAAACAGTCACCTCGTCAATGGTATTTGACTTTCCAATATGTCATTATTGAACTTGGGTTTGTGGATAATGAACTTGATCACTATGTATATGTCTGAAACCGTGGGAGCCACTTTGTCATCTTATCGTTATATGTAGATGATATATTGTTGATTGGAAATGATAATGAGATGATTCTCAAAACCAAGTCATGGTTAAACTCAAGGTTTGAAATGAAAGATATGGGGGAAGCATCTTATATCTTAGGTATAAAGATTTCTCGAGATAGATAATTTAAACGTCTATGCCTAAGTCAGGAGAGATATATTGTCCAAAAATTTAAAATAGGTGAATGCAAGTCTGCATCTACACCTATTGCGAAAGGGGTCAAATTAAGTGAGGCTGATTATCCCGATGAAGGAGACGATAAGCTAAATGTTCTTTATGCATAGGCTGTGGGTAGCCGCTATGTTATGCATAAAACCTTATATTAGTTTTATTATTGGTCTTGTGAGCAGATATCAAAGTAATCTTGGATGACAATATTGGATAGCTGTGAAAAGGATTCTAAGATATCTTAAAGGAACAAAAGACTTGAAACTTTGTTTTGAAGCAGATGAACTAAAAGTGATAGAATACTTAGATACTGACTTTGCTAGAAGCAAGGATGAAAGTAAATCAACCTCTAGTCAAATAATTTTATTTGGAGGTAGTATCGTTTCTTGGGCTTGCAAGAAATAAGGTGAGTATGTTACTTGCAGTATGGTTGCTACGAGTGTTGTTTGGATGAGCCGTTTCATACGTGATTTGAAGCTGAGCATAACTAACGAGCCAATTATAATTTATTGTGACAACAATACAACAATTACTCTTATTAAGAGTGGAGTTGATAGCTAAAAAATAAGTATATAATGGTTAAATATCACTATGTTCATGATATGCTCAAAAGAAGTGAAATAACTATATATTATATACCAACTACTCGTATATTGGCTAACCCCTTAACAAAAGTCATCTGAGAAGAACTGTTTACTAAACATATAACCCACATGGGGTTGAGATATGCCTAGCGTATAAGTGTAGAAAATACACTTTATTGTGAGTTATGCTGAAAAAATACATTGTAAAAAAAACAACATAATAGATAAAAGTTATAACTTACTTGTAAAATGAAAAAAATGATACAACTTGGTAAACTACAAAATAGTGGAAGGCAAAACCAGTGTATCAAAGGTTGGTACTAGTGCCAAGTGAGAGATGTAAGTAGTGGGTAGCCACTATCGGCCCAATTACTAATAACAATCATGAAATGTGTGAAGAAAGACCCTCTTCCCGGATTTCATGAGTTGCATTTCAAAAATGTAAATATTATTCAAACTATTTCCATTTTGAAAAGGCCTTAAGCATCTCCCGAATGAAAGAAAATAATTGTTAAAAAGGAAAGCCTAGAGAGAAGAACTCGGAAGATGGAAAAAGTCCTATATATATATATATAAAAGAAATATTCACAAAACAACAAAACATATAATATGTAATACGATACACGAAAACCCTCTATGGGTAACCTTGATCCAATCTCTCTCCTCTTCTCGCTCATCTCATTTTATAGGAATATAAGACTCGAAACTAAAATACATTAGATATAACAAAAGAAACAGAGAAAATGAGAAATGAAAAGAACCGACACCAACAGTGAGACAGTCGGCTCCCAAAAAAAGCTGCGGCCCCAACATATAAGACAATATCGGCAGGGTCACATGGCCTTCTGAATTTGTGAAGCTTTGCGAAGTCATTGTCAAAACACAATTGTTTCGAGACAACACAAGATTGCACCATCAAATTGTTTCTCATTTATTATTGTTTATGTGGGGAATGATGACGATGGTTTCACTGTCTAGAAACATGAAATGTCGTTTGTCATTTTCTCATATAAAATTTTAATTAATCTTCAATAAAGAAAGTATGGCCATGATGGCCTCCTGGATAGTAGTTGGACGGAAATGCTTCCCACATGAGTAGAAGTGCGGAGACATTAAAATCGTCATGGCGCCAATGTGGCGCCAATGTAGAAAACATGAACACATGTAGGCATCATCATCCGCGTCTTGCTCACGTTCCTCCGAGATTATCCGTGTTGCAGTGCATTGACTATTTTAAACTGGAAGAAGCAACGAAACATGCCAGTCACGCGGATTTCAGGTCTTAGTACAACATCTTCTGCTATAATTAGCGAGTTACCCATGATGCTCCTTTGTATAAAATATATATATAAATAAACATGTATCTACACGTGTATATGCATATAATAGTTTTGTATTGATAATGCATTTGCAGGAGGAGGATGATACGACGGTCACATGTGAGTTGCTGAACGATTCGGCAGTGAAGATGTTTAACAGTAATGAATCTAATTGGTTCTAACGGTCTCCTACCTATGGGATAGAGATCGATTTCATACAAGAACAATCAAAAGAGGAGAAACCATGGAACTTAAGGAATGATAGAGGAGAATAACATCAAAAGAGAAGAAAACAAGGAAACCAGATTCAAGATTGCCATAGAAAGCCAACAGAGTTGCTAAATGTGTAGCAGAATTACTAAATTATGAACATGTAAATTACTAATCTAATTATGGGAATAAATTACTGACGAGCCTGCTACTTTGACAAAAAGAATAACCATAGTAGGTGGGGAGAGTAACGTGGCATTTGGAAGCTACATGCAATATATGACACTGTATTAAGCAACTTGGGAACAATTGCACGTTAGGTTTTCACAAATTAATTGATCAAAGATTTTATTTTGCAGAAAGATGCTAACTAGATATCACCTTCACTATGTTCTGCATTATTGGTTCTGTAATTGTATCAAAGATGGTGTGGTCGACCAGGTTCATGCGGTTTCTCAAAGCGTACAAGACGATAACATACCAAACGAGAGTGAGTGAGAAAGAGAGGGCATATCAACCAGAAAATATATGGGCCACATGGCTTTTTAGAGCTATACACAAGCGGAAATTTCTGATACTGTTTCTGACTATATCAAGTAAGCATCACTAAGGCACAGTGATGCCTTCCATTTTCACGATCTTGTTTATTTGCATTGTCATAAGAAACAAAGATAGTCTTAGTTATTACTTATCAGGACATGTGCCATGTCTCTGCTACTCTAGTTCACATGATTATGTTGGCCGTCGTCTCAAATTTTCTTGTCTTTTTTGAATGAAGCTTCATTGTATAATTTTGTTAAGGAACTAGTTTTAACGGTAGCAAATGTTTTTTAATCTCAAAATTTTAGCTACAGTAACGACTAGCTTAATGTCATTGCCCTACCAAAGAGTAAATTTGCCTACGTGACTCTGCCTGAAATTCAACTTTGATTGCATCTACCCAGAGTGGACGGATTCAAATTAGCTAACGCATGCATTTCACTGACATGACTAAGTTGCTTCTGCTTATAAGTAGAACTATCCTAAGACGAATTTGAATTGTATAACAGTATCTTTCACAAATTCGATCCTGCATTACTATTGCATCAATGAATTTTTAAATATATTCTATGCATTAACCTTTTACACGAAAATGACTTAGCTTAAGTACTTCATTTAGGTGAACTTTAAGTTATCACTCCAGTAGGCACTGTCATGATGCAGGGTCTCAAGGACATGAGTTTGAAAAATCGTATCGATTTTGCTAGTTATCCGTATCAGACTCAATTGATTTCAGTACATATTTTTGGACACTAGCCGATTAAGGCACACTAACCATGGAATTAACTCAAGACCAACCAAAGGAAAAGCCGTAGGATGGCATGTGAACTGGGGCCCTGCTCCGAAGATTGCATCTAGAACGTAAGAAACCCAGTTTTTCGATATCATTAAATCTAAACTGAATGGAATCTCATGGGGAGTGAAAATATCCATTACAAAGAAAATCATGCTGAATTACATCACGAGTAAAGATACAACCACAACTACTAAGCATTTTCCAGTAGAGTCGGTTACATGGATTCTTTCTTTCCATAGAAACCGATCATGTGTCGTGCTTGCATTTAAGTCAACGATCATTATTATTTCTTTCTAACACTTTTGTAGTCTTCTACACATCCAAAATGGCCCCTTATTGGCCATCCTACATGATGATTCTGTAGTGAGATGAAAAATAGTTTAGCTCCTATTGCAAGCTCTGGTTAAAGAGATTCACAGTTTCATTTCCTTGGGCAGGAGATGTTTTCACAGGTGATGGTGCGAGTGCTATCAACCCACCCTGAACCTTTAGGCATTTTTTTTCTTCAATAAGCCCTTGTTGGCCCATGTTCTTGACACCCACCTCATGTGCAAGGTTCTAAGGTCTTGTGTACAGCCCAGCCATTCTTAAATCAAACACGGGTTCACACCCTTGCTGCATGCCAAAACCCCTTGTATTTGATTGGTTTGTTCGCAGTTGAACCTTTTTGACCAACTTGGATGAAGTCCATTTAAAGCTTTTCTGAACTTCAAATGGGCTTGTGAATGATATGAATAGTCCAAATGACTAATCTGGGAAATTCTTAACAAGCCGGGTCAGAAACTCCACAACAAGAAGGCTGAGTATGAGGTTGTTATTACCATGCTAAGATGGTTGCTCACTCTCCAAGTGCGTACATGTAAGTGTGTTGATTGAGAATTGGTTGTTGAACAATTGAATAGACAATACCAATGCAACGATCCCAAGCTATGAGAATATCACCGAACAACTAGAGCAACGATCCCAAGCTATGAGAATATCACCGAACTAGAGAGTTGATGCAGCGGTTCTCAGAAATGTCAATTGTTTGCATGAAATCCAATACTTTCCAAACGACCCTCGAGACATCGAGAAGGGTTGGAAGGAAAGTGGCATCCGACGTCTAAGCAAACCTTCGGAGAAGATCGATAGAAAACCAAGTACCGGTCGATGTCATACATGCTCATAGACGGAGAGGTATTCAAGAGAAGCCTTGAAGGAGTACTCTTGAAACACTTAGAACTAGAAGAAGCAGTCTAAGTGATAGCAGAGGTTCAGAAGTTCATGAAGGATTATGCAGAGCTCACCGTGTTGGTTCAAATATGAGGTGGTTGACTCATCAACACAGCTATTTCTGGCCAACCATTCTCGCATACTACATCAAGTAGGGAAAAAGCTTTGTATCTTGCGAATGATACATACCCATGCAACACATGCCAGTAGCGGAGCAGCACCCCATATATAAAAATCGTGGCGATTCATGGGTGGGCCATGGATAGAGATGCCAATATGGGTCGGACCGGGCTGGCCCATGTATAAAAATATATTATATATATAGTTTTTCGATTACATGTATATATATCTATACTATATTTTTTTATTACATTTATATATGTAAAGTTTTCTTTGTTACACGTGTACATATATATATATATATATATATATATATATATATATATATATATATATATATATATATATATATATATATATATATATATATATATATATATATATAGTGTATATGGCTCATATATATACATATATACATATATATATATATATATATAGTTTTTTCAATTACATATATATATATATATGTATATATATTACACATATACATGGATATGAGCCATATATACTACATATATATATATATATATATATATATATATATATATATATATATATATATATATATATATATGAATAGTTCTTCAATTACATGTACATGCATATATACTACATATATACATATATATATGTATAGTTTTCCATTAAATGTATATATACACACATATATATAATTTTTTATTACAGGTATGCGTATATATATACATACATACATATATAGTTCTTTTATTCCATGTGCATATGTCTTGTTGAAACTTGAAATACTAAGATTGAATTTGAATTTCAAACAGATTCAGATCGGGTCTTATAGACACAATCCAATATCCAATGGACTTGTAGCCCTGTGGGCAAGCCCGGCCCTGCACTTTTCCAGGGCTGGACTGGCCCAGGCCTATTTTGACATCTCTAGCTATTGACTTAATCGGTAAGATATATCTAGTTTTGGCAAAAGGGCACACCTGTGTCATCGTTTGTACCGATTAATTCACCAACTGGGTAGAAGCTCTTCCAAACCATCCGAGTACACACATGTTATGTGTACGGGTTTCGACATGCTAAGTGAGAATAGGTTGATCAACAAACAACAACAACAACAACTAAGCCTTTTCCCATACTAGACGGGGTCGGCTACATGGATTCTTTGTTTCCGCAGATCCCTATCGTGTGCCATGTTAGCAGTTAACTCCCAATAAGCTAGATCATTCTTTATTGTTTCTTTCCAACACTTTTGTGGTCGTCCTCTACCTCTTTTAATACTTTCCAAATTTAGTTTTTCTAACCTTCTTATAGGTTCTTCTTTTGATTATCTTTTTATATGTCCAAACCATCTTAAACAATGTTCTTTCATTTTATCCTCTATTGGTGCTACTCCTAATTTATTTCTAATAACCTCATTATGTATACGGTTTTTTCTTGTATGATTACTCATCCATCTCAACATCTTCATTTCTGTCACAAACATCTTTTGTATATGTTGATGATTAACTGCCCAACACTCAGAACCATAAAACATGGCAGGCTTAATTGCTGCTCTATAATATTTATCTTTTAATTTTAATGGTATCTTCTTATCACAAAGAATACCTGATGCTCCTCTCCATTTTAACCAACCAGCATTAATTTTATGTGTAACATCTCCATCCATTCTTCCATCACTTTGAAAACTTGACCCTAGGTATTTAAAACTTTCCTTTTGGAGAATGCAATGTGTGCCAATTTTAATTTCTATATCCACTAAAGTAGCCAAATGATCAAACTTACATTCCATATATTCTGTCTTTGTTCTAATAAGTCGGAGGCCTTTGCTTTCTAATGTTTCTCTCCATAGTTCCAATTTTCTATTAATTTTTTCCTTAGACTCCTCCACTAATACAATGTCATCTGCAAATAACATATACCAAGGTACTTCATCTTGAATATGTTTTGTTAACTCATCCATCACCATTATAAATAAGTATAGACTTAAAGTTGATCCTTGATGTAACCCAATATTAACTTCAAAGAAGTTTGTCGTTCATTCATGAGTCCTCACACATGTTTTTGCATCATCATACATGTCTCTGATAAGGTTAATATATGTCAATGGGATACCTCTTTTTTCCAAAGTTCTCTAAAGAACCTCTCTCGGTACCCTATCATAAGCTTTTTCTAGATCAATAAATATCATGTGAAGGTCTTTCTTTTTTGCTCTAAAATGTTCCATAAGACATCTCAAAAGGTGAATCGCTTCAATAGTAGATATGCCTGGCATAAATCTAAATTGGTTCTCTGTTGTACTTGATACTTGTCTTAACCTACGTTCAATAATTCTTTCCCATAATTTCATAGTATGACTCATTAACTTGATACCTCGATAATTAGTACAATTTGAATGTCTCCCTTGTTCTTATATATGGGTATAAGTGTACATGCTCTCCATTCTTCGGGCATCTTTTGGTTTTTCCATATTTCATTAAATAGTCTTGTGAGCCAAGTGATTCCTATTTCTCCTATTATTTTCCAAACTTCTATAGGAATATTATCTGGTCCTACCGATTTTCCACTCTTCATATGTTTAAGAGTCTATTTGACTTCATTCTTTTGAATACGTCGGTAGAAATTGTGGTTTATCTACTTTTCTGACTTGGCTAAATCTCCTAAACTAATACTAACATATTTATTTTCATTAAAAAGATTATAAAAATAGTTTTTCCATCTACTTCTTATATCATCATTTGCCACTAGAATTTTTTCATCCTCGTTTTTTATGCATCTAACATAATTAAGATCTTTTATTTTCTTATCTCTAGCCCTAGCTATCCTAAAAATATCTCTCTTCACCCTCTTTTGAGTTGAGTTTTTTATATAAGTCATCCCAAATCTTAGCTTTTGCTTCACTAACGGCCTTTTTCGCTTCCTTCTTTGCTTTCTTATAAGCTTCTGAAGTTTCACTAGTTTTCTTAGCATAATGTAATTTGTAACATGCCTTCTTTGCCTTGATTTTATTTTGTACTACTTCACTCCACCACCAAGCTTCTTTTTGTGCCGGTACACCTCCCTTAGATATCTCTAACACATCTTTCGCCACTTTCCTAATATGTATAGCCATATTGTTTCACATATCACAGGGTGTGCCAACATAATTCCAAACATATCCTTGAAGGACTTTCTGTTTAAATATATCTTCTTTCTCACTTTTGAGGTTCCACCATTTAGTTCGAATAGCTCGATGCAAAGAAGAAAAGACTTATGTGCTTTCTAAAACAATAAATAGAATCACCCAAACATGTGGATTCTAAAAGATTCGATGTGTGTGATCTCGTTTGGAAAGTAGTACTAATACTAGGAATAATAAGGATCTTGAGTGAAGAAAATGGTCGGCCAATTGGGAGGGCCCTTCATCATCATTGAGCAAAGTCAGACAGAGGCATATCGACTTGCTGGCATCCATGGAAAAGAATTTGAAAGGAGAATCAATGCAAGACATCTGAAGTACATGCCTACCATTTAGGTAGGACATCCCAACTGAATTGCAGGGACAAAGTTCATGCAAATACAAAAAAATATGAGAGTAATAAAGTTCATACCAGCCATAGAGAGTCAACATTTGGGAGCACGTTTATGCAGGCGATGCAGATCGCATCATGAAAGTTGGACACTGCAAGAACAAAATTCGTGGATTCCTCATCCCTCAGCAATTGCGCCTGCTTGCCGAATGACATCAAACTTCGTCCTCCATAGGGACACGTGTTCCTCGGCTCTGCGAGCACCAATATTAGGTTAGTTGCTGTACAATTTAATGGTGATGAGTTTGGATGCTTGTAAGATCTGCATCTACCCCAAAAAGATCGAAATGAATGACCTCAACCTCACGATCAAGCTCGGCAATACAAGATGTTGCATAGTGAGCACGAACCAAATAAACTTCATGACCATCGAGGTCTAGTAGTTGTGACCACAGGGAATGAAGTTGTGTCACTTTGCCAGCAAGGGTGTCTTTTTAGGAGACGGCTGAGTGAAGTCTAGACAACAACGGTTGAAGGGCCTGATAGATGGTGGCAAGCATCATTGGTAAAAGGTAAAATATTTGTGCGGTCAGGACGTCACTAAGCAGGCTTAGGGAAGCGTGCATTGCTTTGAAGGCAAATTCATTGTTTGGCGTCTCGTCGTTAAGCTGATCCTTCACAAATTGCAGATACGTAGTTAGGGAGTCATCAAATGACAAAAACTAAGAATTGATTCTAAAACAAGTGAAGGTGGTGCACGATCTCTAGTAATCATGTTTGGGATTATAACAGGGTTAGAATCATAGTTCAAGCTGAAAGCTTAGCTGCATGAATATCAACATTGCTCGGAGAGAAGTTCGTGAACTCCAGTGTGAATAGGGATCTCTTTCGTGCTTCCGAGCGAGAGATTGTTGGTGAATCAGGCCGCTTAGGAGCTAGGGCATTATTAGGTTTATTTTAAAAACACATTGTCCACAAAACCCGAGGGCGTATGAATCTCTACACGCTTAGGAGGAGGACAAGGTCACCAGAGATAGATCCGGGCATAGTCAGGTAGTGTGCCGTTTTGCACTTCCTTATTGACCTGGTTGGACGTATCCAGTATCGGTAGACCATAGGAACATATTGGAGGATGGTGCCTGTAAAGAACAACAGAGCCCGTAACTAGAATATGTCACTTGAAAAGTAAACAAATGCAAATTCATACATATCAGTAGTTACTTGATGCATGACAATCTCATGGCAGTAGAGGTGATGTAGGAGGTTCGATGGTGGTTTCTTCAGCTCTGGAGCAGCAACAGGTGAATATGCTAACGGTTCAAGGGGGCGCTGAAGGTGATCTCAGCTTACCCTCCTTGCTTCTAGTAGGAGTTATAATAGGCTTCAAACGTGGTGGCTCAATAGGCAGCGGCGGAGCAACTTGCTTGCTCGACCGAGTCACGTGCTTTTGGACTAAGACCAAATCCTCTCTCATGAGTCTGTCTTGCTTCTTAAATTTCCCCTTATGTAGGTTGTGATGGTGTCGAGACAAGTCTTGTCGTTCGATTGCTTGTTATTGTTACAAGAGTTACGGTGACAATTCTCGGCAACTCGGTCCGATAATAGCTGGACTGGCCATCCAGACCGTTACCAGAGACAGGAGTTACAGATAGGGCCAGGAATGTAATCGCCGGATCATTACCAGATTTTCTGTTAACTACCGGACCGTTACTGAATTTTCCGATAACCGTTCGGATTCAACTGCTCAGAAGACGGAAACCCACCGTGAAAAGCCAAGAAACGAGGAGCAGACACTGCTCTATAAATAGAGTAGTGCGTATAAAGAAAATAGAGAACAATACAAAAGAAATACAGTCTCCTTGGATAAGGCCGCTGTGAGGAAATCTCAAATCGCCATTTCCACCATTTCCGCTGTTGCAGATCGTTTGAAGCTTTTGACGCAGGAAGGGGACGCAAGTTTTCTCGGTTACCGAAAAATAATAGAATTAGTCAGAGCCTCGGAGATCTGTCAACATTAGTATCAAGGCCTCAGTTATTTGACCCTGCAAAAAAAAAGGGAAGAAACAAGAGGGTAAGCAACTGTTCTCGAAAAAAAAAAATAGAGAAGAAAAAAAAAGGAGAGAGAAAGGAGGAAAGAAAGGGAAAGAGGAGGTATAAACGAGAGAGAGATCGCGGCAGATAAACTGCGACACGCAAGAGGGCGGACCAGAAAAAAGGCCACAATCACTGCAGATCAGAACCGAGGCAGGCGAGAGAGCGGGCCAGAACCGCCGCAGGCTAGAGGGCGGACCTTTAAAAAGGCCATGATCACCGCAGGCCCGAGGGTGGACCAGAAAAAAGGCCACGACCGCAGCAGGCTAGAGAGTAGGCCAGAATCGTCGTAGGCTAGAGGGCGGACAAGCAAGAAGCCCAGAACCGTCGTAGGCAAAAAAAAAAGTGACAAAGCTGCGGGCCACTGAACGAACGCCCTCTCTCTCGACAACCTCCCTCTCTCCCTCTCTGTCGCCAGGTGCAGTCGAAAAGAAAAAACATAAAAAAGAGAAGGGAAACACCGTCGGTCGGCAACAGGTGAACTCCCCTCCCTCTCTCTCTCTCTCTCTCTTCTCGGTTAAATTTAGGCAAGAAAAAAAAAGAAACCGCCACACGCTTTTCAGTGAAAAGACAGGTTTGCCCTTGTACTTTTGAAAGAATTACATATTCGGCGGGGGTTAAAAATTATAGTTTTAACCCTAAACAGTTCTAAATTTTACAAATATACCAAAGTGTAATTTTATGAGACTGTCCTTAGGTTTTTTAGTAAATTTCAAAAGAGGATAGATATTTAAAATTATGGTTTTACCCCTGGTATTATTTGAAAAAATATAAATAAATTCAAAGGCAGAAATTCTTTGGAAAAATTTCAAGTTTGTCCCAAGATGCTTATGAAATTGTCGTTAGTTTGTTTTCATGATATTATGCAACATTCTAACATGATCCTTGCTATGTGTGCTTTTTGTTTTATGTTTGTTTTCTTTTTAGACCATTTAATTGTTATTATTGCCAAACACATGAGCTCTATAATATGTGTGTCTGAGTTGGTAAAAACTGAGAAGTTGGACAGTCTTAACTTCCAAACATGGAAGAGTAGAATCCTACTAGCTCTAACACTTGAAGGTGTTAAGTATGTGCTGAAGGAAACTGTGCGTCTGCCACCTCCAAACGCAACTGAGCAACAAGTAGAAATGTATAAAACATTTCTAAAGGATGACACTATAGCAAGGACAATCATGCTAACCTATATGGAGGATGACTTTATTAGGGTCTTCGAAGAATATGAGACCACCAAAGAGCTGTTTGACTCAATAACAAGTAAGTATGATAGAACTGCCAAATTATATGTGCAATTGTTACTACAAAAGTACTACTCCTTCAAAATGAAAGAAGGAGATAATGTAGTAGAACATGTAAACCACATGTTAGTAAAAGCTAGGGACTTAGCCATGGCAAAATCAGTCATCCCAAAACCGATGCAGATATCAATAATATTAAACAATTTACCCCCTTCATGGAACATAGTCACCGCTGCCCTTAGATTAGGGCCTCAAATTAACCTTTCTGAGTTGTCCCTGAAACTAGCAATAGAGCAAGAACATATGGTCAAAAACAAGAAAGAAAAGTTGCTAGTGGTATAAGATGAGATAGGGTCTAGTTCCAAACCCAATCAAAAGAAAAATAATCCAAACAAGAAGTTTGGCAAGAATAACAAGAAAGACGGTTAAAATTTTAAGAAATCGTAAGAAATCGCTTCTCGGGTTAAGTGTTTCAATTGTGGAAAGATGGGACACTATAAAAGGGACTATCGTAATAAGAAAGGTGGAGGAAACAACCCACAACGCGGACAGTTGAAGAAGTAGGACATAATCTGCGTGATTTCATAGTGTTTGTATATTGACCGCCAGGTGACAGGTTGATGGATAGATTCCGGAGCTACACGACACATCTCAAAGACCAAGGAAGAGGCAATGGATCTGAAGGAATACAATCTCGGCGAACATTGAGTCTACATGAGAAATAATACTGTAGACGCAGAAAATTCCCGCTCCTGGTTCTTAGGCCTGAAGCGAACCTTTTCGTGTGCCTAAGTCCTAATTAAGCAAAAGGGCGTGCCAGCTAGCTTGCTTAAGCTAGCAAAGAAATATTTTAAACTTGACTCCTAACGTGGCGATTGTGAGCAAGCAAGCTCTTGTCATTGTAGACCTTCTTGCACCGATGCGCAAGGGTCAGTCTGTACGCTTTTAAAATCGAGTTTTTGAGTATAAGAACCTACGAAAGCGGTTTGAGGTGTTTGATTTGGGTTGTTTGGTATGACTTTCAGATTTTATTTCACATGGATTTGCACATGCCTAAGTCTTTCTTTTTATCCCTTTTTGGGCCAACTAGGTGTGTGTTATGAACACTCAGCCTAAGTGGGGCGACTTTTGAGCGGGAGTATGGGGTTTGCTTTGATGCAATATGCGTCCTAACTCGTGGTATGGTGTATATGCAATGCAAACTCACGCAACTCCAAAGGGAAAACCTGAATTTAAAAGACAATGCCGAAGGGAAATGGCTTGTAATGGAAATTGCTGAAGGGAAATGACTTGTAATGTAAATTGCCGAAGGGAAATTGCAAAAGGAAAATATGGCTATATCTTAAGAGCGAAAAGGCTCAATAGTGCAAGTGTGTGCCGTGTATATATGTAAAGACTACGCACACTACTGAACCTTAAAACCCAAATCTAAAAGACAATGTGTGTGAGTGCTAGAATTAAAGTACTATGCACACAACATGAAATTAAACCCAAATATAAATTGCAATATGGCCTTAACTAAGGTCTTGGGAGTAAGAGCGAAAGCTCAATGTGTGTGAGTGCAAGAATTGAAAGACAACACACACAACTCAAGCAAAAACCCTGCGCAACTTAAAGTATATAAATAAACTTATATCTTAAGGGCTGATTAGGCCCGTGTGTGTTCAAAATCGTGCACAACTAAGAGCAAGGTAGGCACAAGTGCACGTGTGTGTGGGTGTGCCAAGCCACGTTATTACAAGCGGGGGGAGACAATGCTCCGTTATTACAACCCCGTATCAAATTTAATTTAGCATAAGCAAGTCTACAAATGAGGACCGAGTTAGGCACTTACTTATAGCTGGTCCGGAGGTGACTTGCTTGAGCTTGGGCTTGGGCGTCGCCTTGGGCTGCAAGAGGGAGCTCCTCGGAATGACACGGCAAAGGGGTGTGCTGGCCGGGTGACAAGGGAGCGCAGGTGTGGTGCCTTGGAGCTTACCGGCTGCTAGGGGGGTGCTGCCGTGATGCTTTGCGCTAAAGTCATTTAGGAGGGTCACTAAGGTGTAGGGAAGGCTCTATGCAAGGTGGAGCTAAGGTTGGTTGAAAGTGGAAGGGGCAGGTCCTAGGGAGCAAGGTAGGGTGGCTGGGGTGTCACTAAAGGGAAAGGTAGAGGATCGGGTGGTGTATGGTTATGGTGTTTGGCCGAATGGGTAAGGGTGGCGGGAAGGCTGTGATGGAGCTTTGTGGTGGTATGCATGGCTGAGAGTGGTGGGGGAGAGAAGGGAAGATGGAGTTGGGTTCAGGTACTAACCGGATGGGTGAGGGAAGTTGGTGTCCAAGGAGGGCAGCCGGGTGATGAAGGTGGATGGAGCTGGCCGAGCGACTAGTGGCAGCGTGGAGTGGAGCAGGCCCGGAGGCAGTGGTGGCGCGAGGTGGAGATGGCCGAGGGTAGTGGTGGTGCAGGTGGAAGAAGAGAACAAGGTGAGAGAGGGCTCGGCTGGCCCAAGAGCTGGATGGAAAAACTTTGAAAAACCCGCCCACTAGGGGGGGTTTTATAGTTTTTCAAATGGTCGGTTGGGGGTAGTTTTGAGAGGGTGGTAAGGTGGTTAGGTAGTGGTGGTGTGGTGATAAGGTGGGTTGGTTTTGAGAGGGAGGCAGATATTTTGTTTTAAGTGGTTTTAGGGATATGGTGTGCTAGGTTTAGGTGGGGTGGTTTAGGGGTTTAGGGCTTAGCTAGGTGGGTTGGTTTTGGGGTGAGGTTTAGTGAGGTGGGTTAGGTGTTTAGGCTAGGATTAAGGGAATTAGGCTAGGTTTAGGGAATGATTAGGGAGGTGAGTTAGGTGATTAGGTTGGGATTAGGCCGGGATTAGGGAAGTGGGTTAGGTGATTAGGCTAGGATTAGGCCGGGATTAGGGTAAAAGGCTAGGATTAGGGGTTTTGGCTTAGGATTGGGTTAGGGAGCTCCCTTTGCATAACCCATAGACTTCATTGTATCGTGTTGGTGCAACCCTAGGTTAGGTTTTTGGCTAATACAAGCTTAAACCCATACTAATTAGGCTAACCCACATGATTAACCCCAAACTTGACACACAAGTCAAGCTTAATACAATTCCCTTATCCTCCCCATTCTCTCTCATGCCCATAATCCCACGTGAATTTCAAGTGGGCCCCACCTCCATTTATGAGAAGGTGATGTGGGCCATGGATGTGGATATTGGATTGGATCTCTAGATCCAAATCCAAATCCAAATCCACACATACGTTTGGATTGGGATCTGGATATATATGGTCCATATCCAATTCAAACTGAATTCTGACTCCTTCAGGGTATGTTCGAAACGAACGGTTTGTACGGGGTCTGACAACATCAGTACTCCGTCTGCGTTGGGTCTTCGCCAACATGGTCGTCTGCTTCTGTTTTCACCTTTCGGAGATGATTTGATACGATTTGTTGATAAAAGGGACTTGGACGTTCGAGATCCTGGGGGTGGATCTAACACGAGAGATGCTGTGTCGGGCTCGACAGGTGCTCCGGTTCCGGGCTCTCTTTAGCTCTTCTTGGGCTTGCTTGCATCAGGCCAAGCCGCTTCGTGGGGTTTCAAAACATATTTTAAAAGGTTTTTAAAACATATTATACATATTTTAAAGAATATACAGTTTTAAACATATGTACAGGGTTGCTTGGAAGGCTCCTAGGTTTCCAGACTCAAAATAGCCCTTTGGGGCTGCTTTTATAAAAAACCAGGTTCATTTGAGAAGTTCATGGGATTTCGAGGTGTTTACAGATGCCCCTCTTTGGCATTGTCCAAATTGATTTGGATAATGGTAAAGATGACAAACACCCCTTTCAATGTCTCCTTAGATCTAACCACGAAAATATGGGATCGTCCCAATCTTTAGCAAAATCTCAGTTTTAAAACCCTGGTAGGAGGAGATATCACGCCAAAGGGATATACAAAAGGGTTCTTGGTCCTAAAATGGGATCATGTTATGCAAATGTCCATGCGTGGGTATGCAGATGCATGACATGGGTGTGGTACCAAGAGTGGCGACCTCCCGGAGACCAGATATGGTCGAACTCTTGAGACTTACAAGGCCTGTTGCTCCAAGTGAGCATATCCTATGCTGTTCGATGTTTGATTTTTTGAAAATCTATTTACAAAAGCTATTTACAAAAGGGACAACTGTCTTGAGTCTCAATCCTAAGGATCTCGAGCTCTTCGTATTTGCCTTTGCTTGAGTCTTAACACTCGCTTATCTAGCGGAGGTTTTATAAGAAAACAAGCTATATTTCAAATTCCTACGTCTTACTCGAAACGTCAAATTCTCAAACAAAATGAAATTCAAGTAAGCAAATCCTATTTTTACTTTAGGATTCCTTGAAATGAACCATGTTTTAGCTTGGGATAATCCAGGGATGGGAAAGAGATACCACGGTCTCTTCGGAAGCGTCCTGTGGTTTAAGGCATAGAAGGCGGAAAACTGCTCTTTTTGAGCTTTTGGCCTCTTTTTCCTTTTTTTCGTAGAGGGTCTCCTTTTGGGAGTATTTTTTCTTTAATCCCTCTTTTTTCCATAAGGGAATCGATTTTTTCTTTTGGATTTTGGTTTCTTTCTTTTGGAAAGAGACTTTGGATGGGAAAATTCCCTTTATTTGGGCCACGTTTTCCTTTTGGAAGGAGAAGAGAAGAGGGGAGGACTTATCCCAAGGTCACACTCGATCCATTCCAGATCAGCCTATTTAGAAATAGCATGTACTACTTGCAAGTATCTTGCTATATTGAACTAGGCCTTTCTTTGTAAGAAGAAGGATTTTGAAATATAACCACGATTTTGAAGACTCCACTCTTTCACAAGTGCGAATTCTCTCACTCAGGGTCACACGATTTTGCCTTTGCACCTTATTTTTAGGTCTCAGGGCAGCTATCTCTAAAATTTTTGAAAATGAGGAATTTAATCCAAATCCTACACATAATACTTCTTTAAGTATTGAATATTGATAGGATCTGCTAAATTCCTACCTTCTACATCGATCAACCAATATGAGTTGTTCGTGGTGGTTGCACGTACAACATAGGATCCATCCTACTTGGGGCACCACTTTCCAAGTGGATGTGGGTCACGATAGTGGATGATTTTCAAGACCAGATCCCCCACTTCAAAGTGGCGAGGTCTCATGTGTTTGCCATAGTGTCGGGCTATCCTTTGCCGATATGCATGAGCATGATCCATAGCAAGGAGTCGCCTCTCATCTAACAAATCTAGTTTGGCCATCCTAACATACTGAAGCATCTCTAAGGGGAGGCCGAGTGTGATGGATGTATGGAATGAATGCAATTATGTATGAATGGGAAGAATGGCGTTTGTGCCATAGACCAATTCGAATGGCGTGGCATTCGTGGGAGTCCGGATGGAAGTCCTATAAGCTCATAAGGCTTCATCCAGCTTCTCGTGCCATGTTCTATCCTGAGACATGTGAATATCCAAATCGTGTGTGGATGGGTTGGGCGCATGCCATATTTCTAAAGACCGGGTCCCTGAAATGGGATCGACCTTTAGGGCTGAACCCAAGGAGGAGAGGGCATCGGCAATGCCATTGTCCTCCCTTCCTACGTGTGTGAGTTTACACGATTGGAAGGACTCAACCAATCGAGAGGCCAACTTGTGATATGGAAGTAGTTTTTCGTTATATACTTGCCAAATTTTCAAAACCTAGTTTATAACAAGGAGTGAATCTCCAAAGACCTCGATGCATGATGCCCCTAGAGTTTTCGAAACCCTTAAGCCTTGTATGAGTGCTTTATACTCAGTTATGTTGTTGGAACATTCGAAATCTAGGCGGATTGCTATGGGAATCTCGCCCTTTTCAGGGGGCATGAGGATGACCCCAGCACTAGCCCCTCGTTGGTTTCGTGCCCCATCGAAATGCATCTTCCACACTGGGTTTTCGAAAGAGTTTGCCAAAATGTGGTTTTGGAAATGGTTTTGCAATATGCCTTCATCAGGCATTTCATCGAATGTGGGATATGCGTCCTCTAGGGGGAACTCCGCCACGTAATCTGCTAGGGCTTGCCTCTTAATGGAGATTTGGTGATGGTATTTTAGGTTATACTCCATTAGAAGGAGTTGCCATTTGCCCAATCTACTCGTGAGAATGGGTTTTTCGAACAAGTGCTTGATTGGATCAAGCTTGGACACTATCCAGATCTCATGATCTAGGAAATAGTGTCTGAATTTCTGACAGGCCCAAACTAGGGCCAAGCACGTCTTCTCCATGGCTTGATAATTTCGTTCATAAGCCAAGAGAGTTTTCGAAATATAGTAGATGGCATACTCCTTATGGGTGTCATCCTCGTATTGAGCCAATAGGGCTCCTAAAGCATTCGCATGCACGGAAATGTAAAGTAAAAGCGGTTTTCCTTGCTTTGGAGGATTTAAAATGGGGGGATTAACCAGGTATACCTTTAGTCTCTCGAATGACTTCTGGCAGTCGTCATCCCATAAGAATTTCGTGCCTTTTCTCAACAGCTTGTTGAAGGGTTCGCATCTAGTCGCCAGATTTGATATAAATCGGCGAACGAACTGTAATCGACCCTGGAGGCTACGAATTTGGGTGAGATTGGAGGGTGGAGCCATGTGTATGATGGCTCGACACTTAGAGGGGTCGACTTCTATACCCCTTTGGCTTACCATAAAGCCTAGAAGCTTTCCAGACTCTACCCCGAATACACATTTTTGAGGGTTTAGCTTTACTTTATAAAGCCTAAGCCTTTCGAAAATCTTTTGCAAACATTCGATATGAGTGCATCGGGTTTTGGATTTTGCCAAGAGATCATCTACACACACTTCTACGAGCTCATGAATTTGATCATGGAAGATCGTGGTCATGGCTCTCTGGTATGTTGTGCCAACATTTTTCAAACCAAAGGGCATGACTGTATAGCAGTACGTGCCCCATGGGGTTGTGAAGGCGGTCTTACCCTGATCTCGTGGACTTAGTTTGATTTGATTATAGCCTGAATAGCCTTCCATAAACGAAAACATTTCATGATTTGCAGTACTATCAACTATCAAATCTATGTTTGGTAAAGGATAATTATCTTTTGGAGTGGCTTTATTCAGGTTTCTGAAATCGATGCATATTTGAATTTTCCCATTGGTTTTTCAAACTACAATGATGTTTGACAACCAATCAGAATACGCAATGGGTTTTATAAATCCGGCTTTTAACAAATCTTCTAAACACTCTTTGACTTGCGTGTGTACATTCGGGTGTATTTTCCTAAGCTTCTGCTTTATGGGTTTTACATCCGTATCTAAGGGAAGATGATGTTCAACAATGCTGGGGTCTATGCTCGGCATGTCTTCATACGTCCATGCAAATACATCTAAATAGGTTCGTAGAAATGCAATGAATGCTGATCTTTCATGTTCATGCAAACTTGCGCCTATCTTGATGGTTTTGGGATTGGAATCACTCCCTAGGTTCACCTCTATGAAATCTCCTCCTACTGAATTGGAAGGTCTTTCAAAATTGAGAATTTTATGAAATTCTAGGAGCTTGAAAGTGGGATCTTCCTCAAGGGGATCCACTTCTGGGCTTCGATCATTCTCGTGGGTTATAGACCCGAGGGAATTTGATGCGTGAGTTTTCAAAAGACCTGGTTTTGTACTTGGATTTTCAATTAATTTTGAAATTTTTGGTTTGGCTACGCAGACGACGTTCCTTTCGAAATCTTTTTCCAAAGTCCTACCAGGAGCAGCTATATACAAAATCTTTTTGGTATTTTGTAGATTTTTTTTTTTTGGGTTTTTGCAACACAAGAACTTTAGGAACTATACAAACTACCCTATTTTCGGGTTTTTGATTTTCCATTGTTTTTGGCTTTTCCTCTTTTTCGATTTTTTTGATTTTAAGTTTTCTAAATGTTTTTGTATTTTTATGAAAGGGATCTTCCATCATACCTACGAAGGGAAAACACTACGGGTTAGACTCGGAATAAGAGGTCTAAATCATAGGTCTCTTCTAGGATAGGTTCCAGGGCACCCTTGACCCAGGTGGTCACAAGGGGTGGCTCTGGCGGTATTTTAGGAGTGTAGCCGATCCCGTATCGGCTTGGGTTGGCCCTAGGAAGAATGGGCTCTAGGAGACCCTGGTTTTGTGCCCCTTGACTTTTATAGGGCGTGTAGCCCATATTCAACAGCATGTTCCATGTTTTTTATTTTTTAAAAAAGTATGATACAAATCGTGGTCCTAGAACTTGCTGTCGTCCATATCGTGCTCGTATGGCTTTTTGTCCAGGGGTTTTGGAAATAAGGGATGTTTGGGTCTTCCTAGAAGGGTTAGAACCGGGAGGGGGCCTATTTGGGTGGCCCCTTCACATACACAACCTTCCTAGGGTTGTTTAACACGAGCCTTGGTGGCTCGACTATGGTCTGCCCCAGGTTAGCCTCATGGGCCTGGGAACTCGACAAACAAGGGGAGTTTATGATCCCCTGAAGCTGAGGGTGACTCTCACATAGGATCACCATGACTTGGTCCTTGAAAGGGATCTTGACACACCTGTGGAAGGTGGATGGCACAGTGCACAAGCTGTGTATCCAAGGCCTTTCCAGCAACAGGTTATAATGGGGGTGGATGTCCAAGACATGGAACACCCCCGTGTGTGTGATCCCTCCCGTTTCCATCGGGAGTTCGATCGATCCTAATGGTCTAGACGCATTCCCATCGTATCCAGTGATAACGATGGGGCTTGGGTTTACAGAAGTCAAGGTGACTCCGATTTGGTATGCCACATGAAGTGGAAGGATGTTGAGCCCTCCTTCCCCATCAACTAGGCACCTGTCCAGAGAGTGGTTATTCAGAACCACCTCGATATACAGGGTGTGGTTGTGGGACTCGTAGGGTCTATCTACATCATCTTCCGAGAAAGTGATGGGTGATTTTGCTCCTATTAATGCCACTTGGTCAGACAGGAATTCCAAACTTATGTTCGAACTAACTTTGGCTCTTTCTAGAATTTTCTCTAGCACGAGTCTATGCCTAGGCGAAGTTTGTATAAGCTCTAGGATGGACATGTGGATAGGAATCTTTGAAAGATGGTTTTCGAAATCATAAGGGTTTAGGACGACTTTCCCATTGTCTGCTTTTGGCAAAACTCTAGGAATACATGCTTTTGAGGGGCCAAGCACACTGACCACCTTTTTAGCACTTTGTAGGTGCGGGAGTTGATAGATCCTCCCGGATCTAGTCACTTCCCCCATGACCAACTTAGGGTCCGCACTAAAATTGGCTCTAATTACGAGTTGAGGAGCACCTTGAAGTTTTAAAACTGGTTTAGCCGAGGATCCAGCTCTTGGTGGTCCCCGGATGACGATTTGGGCGGGCTTCTTGTAAAGTACAAGAGTAGACGCGCAAGTGGGTCGACCAGACTCAGATGTTTGCGCTAGTTCTTTTGAAAAGGTGAGGGTACATACCTCCTTTCTTTTCCTACTGCTACTAGCGTGCTTGGGAAAGGGTTCTTTGAAGATAGCTTGAGTTGGCTCAGGTTCCGCAGTGACCTGGAGCCAACCCTCAGCTATCAAGTTCTCGATTTTGTTTAAAAGAGAGAAACAATGCTTTGTATCATGGCCTTTAAGCCGATGATACTTGCAAAAATGATTTAAGTATCCCCCTTTGGAAGTGACTCCCTCGGGGATTTCGAGAAGTTCAATCATGACTTGGCAAGTAGGAGGTCTAGGACTTCCGACACAGGTTACCCCAGCGGTGTGTATTATCGTTTTTCAATTGGTTTTTAAAAATTTCTCTCCCTTTTGTTTTCTAGCTTTTCAAAATTTTTGGAAGTGCCCGCCACACCTGGGTCCACCCAGACATTGGCGATTTTATGGGGCTTTGCCCCTTTGTCCATCGTGGGTAGCCCATAAGTGATGGGCTTCTCCAAGCGGGTTTTGGAAACGACACTTCCTTTCCATAAGTGATCGTATATCCCCTTTTTCAAGTTTGTTTCAAAAAGGGATGCTTTTTTGATCAACTTATGAAAAGTTGAGATCTCATGGAGCGAAAGAAGGGTCTTTAACTCGCTTTTAAAATTATCCAGGATGAGCATGACTGCACATCCTTCGGATATGGGCTCTCGCACTTGGCCCAAAAGGGACCTCCATCAAATAATGAAGGCATGTACGTCTTTGTTTATGCCTTGCTTTATATCCCTTAAAGTGTTTAAAGTCGGCGTGACTTCTACGTTATGTGCAAATCTTTGCATGAAGCAGTTCGCTAACTCTTCAAAAGTAGCGAACTGGCTTAAATCGTAAGAAGCTAGCTATTTGGCAGCTGTGCCTTTAAGGGATAAAGGGAACCAATACACCCATTTCATCGAGTCATTTTTCTTCTTATGGGCTCGACGTGAGAAAAGTTGCAAGTGAGACCTAGGGTTTCCCATGCCATCATACCGATGGAAGTTCAGTATTTCATTGTCATTGTCTGTTTCGTAATCCATGGGAAGGAAATCAGACAGGGCGTAACTCCTTTTCTCTTTATTTTGCCCTTTCAGCAGTTGCTGTAGGGCTTTACGATTCTTTTGTGTGAAGGACTCGTGGTATTGGTTGCCTTCCATTACGGAGGCCTCTTTGTGCTTGCGAGGTTTTTCAGTTTTTTTCTTGGCCCTTTGTTCACCATTCGATGAACATGAATCGCCTACTTCAGCCTCTTGGCCGAGAGCATCGATTTTGGCCTCGAATTCCCTTCTCAAGTCCTCTATCTCGTCTAGTTTGATTTTATTTTTCAAAATCCTCCTAGAGTGAGAACTTGATGCGCATGAGCCTTGGCTCGACACTTCACTTGGGTTGGATTTCAACATGCTTTCAAGCTTTTCAAAATCCCTAAGTACAAGTAAACAAAAGAGTTAAAACAACACCTTTTGAAAATATTTTCGCAAGGTTCCTAGAGTAACTCGATTTTTAAAAAACTCACGTCCCACCGGGCATGCCAAATAACTATAGACGCAGAAAATTCCCGCTCTTGGTTCTTAGGCCTGAAGCGAACCTTTTCGTGTGCCTAAGTCCTAATTAAGCAAAAGGGCGTGCCAGCTAGCTTGCTTAAGCTAGCGAAGAAATATTTTAAACCTGACTCCTAACGTGGCGACTGTGAGCAAGCAAGCTCTTGTCATCGTAGACCTTCTTGCACCGATGCGCAAGGGTCAGTCTGTACGCTTTTAAAATCGAGTTTTTGAGTATAAGAACCTACGAAAGCGATTTGAGGTGTTTGATTTGGGTTGTTTGGTATGACTTTCAGATTTTATTTCACGTGGATTTGCACGTGCCTAAGTCTTTCTTTTTATCCCTTTTTGGGCCAACTAAGTGTGTGTTATGAACACTCAGCCTAAGTGGGGCGACTTTTGAGCGGGAGTATGGGGTTTGCTTTGATGCAATATGCGTCCTAACTCGTGGTATGGTGTATATGCAATACAAACTCACGCAACTCCAAAGGGAAAACCCGAATTTAAAAGACAATGCCGAAGGGAAATGACTTGTAATGGAAATTGTTGAAGGGAAATGACTTGTAATGTAAATTGCCGAAGGGAAATTGCAAAAGGGAAATATGGCTATATCTTAAGAGCGGAAAGGCTCAATTGTGCAAGTGTGTGCCGTGTATATATGTAAAGACTACGCACACTGCTGAACCTTAAAACCCAAATCTAAAAGACATAGCCGAAAGGGAAATACGTATATAATATATATGGGCCCTTACTTGGGTCTTGGAAGTAAGAGCGAAGGCTCAATGTGGGTGCGTGTAAAAATGTAAAGACAACACACACGACTTTAAATGAAACCCAAATATAAATTGTAATATGGCCTTAACTAAGGTCTTGGGAGTAAGAGCGAAAGCTCAATGTGTGTGAGTGCTAGAATTGAAGTACTAAGCACACAACATGAAATTAAACCCAAATATAAATTGCAATATGGCCTTAACTAAGGTCTTGGGAGTAAGAGCGAAAGCTCAATGTGTGTGAGTGTATAATTGAAATACTACACACACGACATGAAATTAAACCCAAGGAAAGTATAACACGGCCCTTACTTGGGTCTTGCAAATAAGAGCGAAAGCTCAATGTGTGTGAGTGCGAGAATTGAAAGACAACACACACAACTCAAGCAAAAACCCTACGCAACTTAAAGTATATAAATAAACTTATATCTTAAGGGCTGATTAGGCCCGTGTGTGTTCAAAATCGTGCACAACTAAGAGCGACGTAGGCTTAAGTGCACGTGTGTGTGGGTGTGCCAAGCCACGTTATTACAAGCGGGGGGAGACAATGCTCCGTTATTACAACCCCGTATCAAATTTAATTTAGCTTAAGGAAGTCTACAAATGAGGACCGAGTTAGGCACTTACTTATAGCTGGTCTGGAGGTGACTTGCTTGAGCTTGGGCTTGGGCGTCACCTTGGGCTGCAAGAGAGAGCTCCTCAGAATGACACGGCAAAGGGGTGTGCTGGCCGGGTGACAAGGGAGCGCGGGTGTGGCACCTTGGAGCTTGCCGACTGCTAGGGGGGTGCTGCCGTGATGCTTTGGGCTAAAGTGATTTAGGAGGGTCACTAAGGTGTAGGGAAGGCTCTATGGAAGGTGGAGCTAAGGTTGGTTGAAAGTGAAAGGGGCAGGTCCTAGGGAGCAAGGTATGGTGGCTGGGGTGTCACTAAAGGGAAAGGTAGAGGATCGGGTGGTGTATGGTTGTGGTGTCTGGCCGAAGGGGTAAGGGTGGCGGGAAGGCTGTGATGGAGCTTTGTGGTGGTATGGATGGCTGAGAGTGGTGGGGGAGAGAAGAGAAGATGGAGTTGGGTTCAGGTACTAACCGGATGGGTGAGGGAAGTTGGTGTCCAAGGAGGGCAGCCTGGTGATGAAGGTGGATGGAGCTGGCCGAGCGACTGGTGGCAGCATGGAGTGGAGCACGCCGAGAGGTAGTGGTGGCGCGAGGTGGAGCTGGCCGGGGGTAGTGGTGGTGCAAGTGGAAGAAGAGAGCAAGGTGAGAGAGGGCTCGGCTGGCCCAAGAGCTGGATGGAAAAACTTTGAAAAACCTGCCCACTAGGGGGTTTTTTTATAGTTTTTCAAAGGGTCGGTTGGGGGTGGTTTTGAGAGGGTGGTAAGGTGGTTAGGTGGTGGTGGTGTGGTGATAAGGTGGGCTGGTTTTGAAGGGGGGAGCATATATTTTGTTTTAAGTGGTTTTAGGGATATGGTGTGCTAGGTTTAGGTGGGGTGGTTTAGGGGTTTAGGGCTTAGCTAGGTGGGTTGGTTTTGGGGTGAGGTTTAGTGAGGTGGGTTGGGTGTTTAGGCTAGGATTAGGTTAGGATTAAGGAAATTAGGCTAGGTTTAGGGAAGGATGAGGGAGGTAGGTTAGGTGATTATGTTGGGATTAGGTCGGGATTAGGGAAGTGGGTTAGGCGATTAGGCTAGGATTAGGCCGGAATTAGGGTAAAAGGCTAGGATTAGGGTTTTTGGCTTAGGATTGGGTTAGGGAGCTCCCTTTGCATAACCCATAGACTTCATTGCATCATGTTGGTGCAGCTCTAGGTTAGGTTTTTGGCTAATACAAGCTTAAACCCATACTAATTTGGCTAACCCACATAATTAACCCCAAACTTGACACACAAGTCAAGCTTAATACAATTCCCCTCATGCTTATCCTCTCCATTCTCTCTCATGCCCATAATCCCACGTGAATTTCAAGTGGGCCCCACCTCCATTTATGAGAAGGTGATGTGGGCCATGGATGTGGATATTGGATTGGATCTCTGGATCCAAATCCAAATCCAAATCCACACATACGTTTGGATTGGGATCTGGATATATATGGTCCATATCCAATTCAAACTGAATTCTGACTCCTTCAGGGTATGTTTGAAACGAACGGTTTGTGCGGGGTCTGACAGCATCAGTACTCTGTTTGTGTTAGGTCTTCGCCAACATGGTCATCCGCTTCTGTTTTCACCTTCCGGAGATGATTTCATACGATTTGTTGATAACAGGGACTTGGACGTTCGAGATCCTAGGGGTGGATCTAACACGAGAGTTGCTATGCCGGGCTCGATAGGTGCTCCGGTTCCGGGCTCTCTTTAGCTCTTCTTGGGCTTGCTTGCGTCAGGCCAAGCCACTTCGTGGGGTTTCAAAATGTATTTTAAAAGGTTTTTAAAACATATTATACATATTTTAAAGCATATACAATTTTAAACATATGTACAGGGTTGCCTGGAAGGCTCCTGGGTTTCCAGACTTAAAATAGCCCTTTGGGGCTGCTTTTATAAAAAGCCAGGTTCATTTGAGAAGTTCGTGGGATTTCGGGGTGTTTACAAATACCTTCTTGGATGTTTTGGGTATTGGGTCCTTTAAAATATTCGTACAAGGCAAACCGATTGTATTGACTGATGTATTAATTGTGTCATCTATAAAGCGCAATTTAGTCTCGGTCCCTACCTTAGTAAAGAAAGGTTTTGAGGTCAGGTTTATTCCTAGCAAGATGACTGTAGGAAAGCATTGGAGAATACTATTCTTTGGGAAATTCAATGTAGAACATGAACTGTTTAAGTTTAGTAATAATGAAATTGGTACTTCTTTTGCTTATATTGAGAATGCCTTTACTATTGATGTAAATATGTGGCATAAGCACCTTGGGCACATAAGTCTGGAAAAGTTGAGGAAATTATCCAACTTTGACTTATTGCCTGGATTTGAGAAAAATACTTTCAACAAGTGTGAAGCTTATATACAAGGAAAGATGACAAGAAAAGTTTTTCCTAATGAATCAACAAGGGCAACAACCTTGTTGGAGGTTATTCACACAGATTTATGTGGGCCCTTTAGAGTAATGTCACTTCATGGAAAGGGTTATTTTATAACATTTATCGATGATTACTCTAGATATATGTATTTATATCTCTTGGCATATAAATTTGAGGCACTTGATGCTTTTAAAGAATATAAGGAAGAAGTGGAAAATCAATTATGGCATTCAATCAAAGTCTTAAGATCAGATAGAGGTGGTGAATATACCTCTGTAGAATTTCTTGAATTCTATAAAGACTTTGGCATTGCAAAGCAAAATACAATGCCCAAGATACCTCAACAAAATGGTGTAGCTAAAAGATATAACAGAACCTTGCTGAATATGACAAGGTCAATGTTAATAGATGTCTCTCTACCAAGGGTATTTTGGGGAGAAACAGTAAGTACAGTGGTTTACATACTCAATAGAGTACCGTATAAAGTTGTATTCACTATACCATATGAGATATGATTTGGAAGAAAACTCAACCTAGGTCATCTCATGAGGTGGGGATCTGTTGCACATGTAAAGATTCTTGATCAGTCTAGAGATAAGCTAGACAGTAGGTCCTTAAGATGTATATTCATTGGATATCCGAAAGGTTTAAAGGGATATCAGTTTTATCATAAGGACCACATACTCATTGAAAGCAAAGATGTTGAATTCTTAGAAGATACTAAGAATGACATCTTGGAAAATAATGATGAATGTGTTGATGATCTGGTAGATCTTAATCAATCATCCTTTCAACCCATTGAAGATCTTCCTGAAACTACTGAAACTTTAAGTTGACATAAAAGGCTAAGAGCCACTCTGTCCTACTTAAAGTATTATCACACTTATCTTGCAGAAGAAGTGTGTAACTCGGTAGACTTAGATGAGTTGACTGATAACTTGACTTATCAGCAAGCTATGAACTCATCAGAAGCATCAAACTGGGAGAAAGCCATGGATGAGGAAATTTAATCCATTGAGAAAAACCAAGTCTGGGAACTGGTTGTTTTGCCAAAAGGAAGAAAAGCTTTAAACTGTAAATGGGTGTTGAAAAAGAAATACAAGGTCGATGGTACAATTGATAAATTCAAAACGAGGTTGGTTGAAAAGGGTTTTTTGCAAAAAGAGGAGATAGATTATGTTAAGACATATTCTCCAGTTGCGAAATTTGCATCCATACGTATAATCCTGGTAATATCTGGATACTATGATTTGGATTTACATCAGTTAGATGTAAAGACAACTTTTCTAAATGGAGATTTAAAAGAAATCATATACATGTAGTAACCCAAAGGATTTGTGATTGAAGGCCAAGAAGATAAAGTATATAAGTTGAGAAAATCCCTATATGGCCTGAAATAGTTACCTCGCCAATGGTATTTGACTTTTCAAAATGCCATTATAGAACTTGGGTTTGTAGCTAATAAACTTGATCATTGTGTATATGTCTGGAACAGTGGGAGCTACTTTGTCATCCTATCTTTATATGTAGATTACATATTGTTGACTGGAAATGACAACGAGATGATTATCAAAACCAAGTCATGGTTGAACTCTAAGTTCGAAATGAAGGATATGGGGGAAACATCCTATATCCTAGGAATAAAGATTTCTTGAGATAGAGAATCTAAACTCTTATGCCTGAGTTAGGAGAGATATATTGATTATATCCTCAAAAAGTTTAAAATGGGTGAATGAAGTCTATTTATACACTTGTTGCGAAAGGGGTCAAAATCAGTAAGGCTAATTGTCCTGGTGAAGGAGATGATAAGCCTAATGTTCCTTATGCATAAGTTGTTGGTAGCTTGATGTATGCTATGTTGTGTACAAAACCTGATATCAGCCTTGTTGTTGATCTTGTAAGTAGATATCAAAGTAATCCTGGATGGCAGCATTGGGTAGTTGTGAAGAGGATTTTAAGATATTTGAAAGGAACAAGAGACTTGAAACTGTGTTTTCAAGCAAATGAACTGAAAGTGGTAGGATCGCTGACTTTGTTGGGAGCAAAGATGACAATAAATAAACCTTGGGTCAAATATTTTTATTTGGAGGTGGTGCTATTTCTTATAACCATACAACGGACAGATTGTTGTGAAGGAAAATAACCAAACAACAGGTATTGATTGCTGAAGCAATCATGAATTGACATTACTAGGTAAACCCTAGAAAAGTCAGAGAAAAACCAGTATGTCAGTGCACTTGGCTCGAATTGCCAAGTGGGAGATATTACAAGAGTTACGGTGGCTATTCTCGGCAACTCAGTCCGGTAACGGCTGGACTGGTCATCCAGACCGTTACTAGAGGCAGGAGTTATAGATAGGGCCAGGAATATAACCACTGGATCGTTATCGGATTTTTTGGTAACCGTCTGAATTCAGCTGCTCAGAAGAGAGAAACCCAGTATGAAAAGCCAAGAGACGAGGAGCAGGCACTGCTCTATAAATAGAGCAGTGCGTATAAAGAAAATAAAGAACAATACAAAAGAAATACAGTCTCCCTGGATAAGGCTGAGCCTCAGAGACACAGGTTTTCCCGGTTACCAGAAAACAACAGAATCAGTCAGAGCCTCGGGGATCCATCAACAGTTATTCCCACTAAACTCACCAAACCTCATAGTGTATGCATCTAAGTAGTCAAAGAATATAGACACACTAGCAGGTCCCCACGACTCAGAGAAACAAACAGTCTCTTTAGTAAAAGGTTAGATGGACAAACGGGGAAAGGATCCTTGGTGAGTACAGAAATCCCTTATGAGCAATTCCATATAGGCAAAGGTAAAGGAAGACCTTCTCTTATACTTAACACTGTTTAGACTAAAGGGGAATATCTTGGACCAAGATGAACTGCCTAGATAGGGATGAAGGAAAGTATGGATCCGCATGCAATGCATGGGAGACCATGAAGAGTTTGAGACCATACAAAAGATCTCGATGAAACAAGACATAAGTCTAACCGTAGCTTTGATTTGCGGAATTGTATAAGTAACAAATCTAAGAAACATAGATGAGGAAAAAGTCTTTAATGTCTCAAGAATTAAAAGACATGAATCCAGTAAGGATGCCATTTGGAGAGCAAGAACACTAAGACTACAAGTAAGGAAATAACCCATTGAGGATCTTCGGAGATCAAAGGATCAGGAAGCTTACAAAAACCAAACTAAGGGAAATACATATGAATCCATAATTGACGGACAAATAAGGAACCCTACACCATATTAGTCTCTTCTCATGTGATAGGTTGGAGAGGCTTCAAAAATTGAAGCATATAGTATCCCTAAGAACGGGGCTAGCAAGATTGAATGACTGAACATAATCACGACTACATATGAGGAATAAGAATTTAAGACTTCTAAAGTTGCGGTACAAACTACATACTCATATCCAATATAAAAAGAATGTGAAGTACTTACCCTCACTCACCTTGTCATCTAATTGCATATTAGCCTTAGTTAAGGTCGAGTAATAAGATGTATGCTTATTGAAGACAATGGAAAGGATTGGGCGGTCCTCACTCACTAAGGTAGCCATATCCATAACAATGACTTGCAGTCTAGTGATACCTAATTCCTTTCACTCCTCTAATTTTTAGGCGGGCGCTCTCTTCAACCAACATTGATATTACATAGTAGATCACAACCAACTTCGAATAATAGATGAGAAATTTGCCTCTATGAACCACTTGAAGAGGAGTAGAATTAGGACACTTTTGGGAAAATGAACTCAAGCAATCTGTTTGGGCTGAAATGAGTCCCACAATTAACCCTAAGTTGTTGTATGAAGGAAGAAGGATATCGTAGGATGAGCCGAAGGAAGAACTCCTAACATTAAGGGTAGAAAAGGGTTTGTTAGAAGTCACGGTTAACCTTAGATGATGGGCATGGAGTTGAGAGGAAGAAAAAGAAATTTATGGACAAAACCATCAAACCACAGTGGCAGTAGGAGCATAGATTTAAGGGGAGCAGGAAGGAATAACAAGGTCTTGCAAAGTAGGGAGGCAAAAGTATCTAGAGGGTGAGTAGATAGGATTTTATATTGGCCTAGGGTAGGTGTATGTTGCATGTTTCATGAAAGGTATAGATTTTTGAATGATTGATTTGATGCTCTAGTAGGTCACTAAAGGTCTTATGGTGGTAATTGTTAATGTCTGAAATTTTAGAGCCCAATTGGTAATTAAAAACATTGATTGGCAGCCAGGAAAAAGATAGATGCCGTTTAGTGATTATGCCAATCTCGAGCATGCCCGCAAATGGGTGTCCCAAATGAGATAGACAAAAGATTTAGATCTCTTCGGATGGATAGAGCTGCTTTCACCCAAATTTGTCATGTAGGAGACTGCAATCACCTCACAACAATATTGTAATTGACTCACATGTTAGCCGAAATATGCCCGCACTCACACTACCAGTCCATGCAGATTCTACTATCCTTTTGTATGAATCTATGGTTGCATGATTGCTTTGTAGAGACATAGGGAAACTAAAAGAAAATGAGGAATTATCTAGCATAGAAGGAAGAAGAAACAAGGAGACTCAAACCCCCAAGAATTTTCTCTTTTATATGTCTTCCTCTCTTTTCACGTTCCTTTTCTATGTTAATTTTCATGTTCACTACAATCTAATAGAGGTGTCTCAACCCTTGGTGTTCTTTCTTTGTGCAACCATACTACTCGCCTTCACATAGGCGGCAATTTTCTAGTAGATGGACTTGAGTTCCCTCTTTCATAAGTCAAGCTATTGCCAAGGATGCTTAGGTATCCAATCATTTGATCCCAGTAGCACTACCAACTACCTTGTCTAGAGGCTGTCGGAGACACCGACCTTATCCATATCTTTTGCGATGTTGTACTTGGCATATATTAGGGAAGTCAATTTTCTCGGCAATAGGTAGGATCTCAATCTTTTCCCATTACAAATTGAAGCGACATCAGGAACATCCTTGATAAATGAATGCATGTCCACATGATCAAGCATGCTAAACCTATTAGCTTGAGATTTCTAACCAAAAAGTTTGAGAGGTCCAATAAGCACATTATGTCAAAGAGATATTATTGACTCTTAAAGATTATATGGGAAATCTCATGAAAACTTTTCAACCGCTTGATCAAGGATGAGAGTGGAGAAATTCTTAACTTAGACAACTTCCAATTTTGTTTTAGATTATGTAAAGGAGAGACAATAATTTCATGGTTTTAGATGGATACCTTTAGACTTATGGCGATATGTTTATACCAACACTCGATCAATTTGAATATGTTCATAATGGTTGTATTTTAACAACCATGAATTGTAATACAAATTTGATAACAAGGATTGAGCCTCGAGGAACCAATAATTGTGATGGTAGACTCCATTAGCTACAATAATTTTTCTTTCTTTTTTTTTCAAAGCGAGCACAATTTGATAGTTTTCATGACCTTTCAAGGATTGATGCCATTGAATGTAGGGTGGGTAACTCATTGTGAAGAAAAGAATTTTGGTTCTACTGGAGTGCCACCCAAAGTATCCCCTTTTCATTCTTCATCACTTGCACATAAACATGCACACAACAACACATACATTCTTTATAGATATTTTCTGTTTTCATTTCATGTGTTGGATTCAATGCTTTTGGTGGCTTGCTCTAAACCATTTGGGGTTGCAAAATGAGTGAATGGCACCTGACTTCTTATAAACACCCTAAATAAATTTTTTTTGAAAATACTTCAAAATTTCGAAAACTGACTTGTTTTAAAACTTCTAGCTTTAAAATGAAATTCTTAAAGTCTTTAAAATAAAGATTTAAAAGGTTTAAAAATAAAGTTAAAAGTATAAAAACCCAAAAGATTGGAGTAAAACAGGTTGACAGGTAGGGCCCGCTTCGAGAGAGGGACGATTTGGCGAAGGGTAATCCGAAAATCAAGGATGAAGATCAAGTCAAAATAATATCCACACTCAAGATCAAATCAAGAATGGATGGCCTCATCAAACCCACCCTAATTGAATCCAGTGCTAGACATGAGTAGTTTGAATTAAACATCAAGCCTTGTTTGAACCAAATGTTTTTAATTCAAACCAATATTGGATTTTTCTAGCCTTGTTCATCCTATGTCCTTGGGCCAAAATTTATCAAATCACCTTCTTACCTAGCCATTGATCAAGTGAAGGAATCAACACATGCAAGCAAGGACCGGCCGATTTGAAGTAAGGGTTCAAGGCACCTAGCTGGTCATGTCTAGGTGCACCCAATCAAGTCCACAACCAGCCCACATGGGGCTGGTCCATGGAGAACCAAAAGGAGACCACTCCCCTCTCTCTTCCACATGAAGACCATGAGGAATTGGATCAAGTTGGATCTTGGGCAGCCCGCCCTATGGAAAGGCCTAGAAAGGCCCCACCTTAGCCTATAAATAGAGGCCAAGAGGAGGGCGTGAAGATGATCCTCATCATCTTGGGAGTTGCTACACTTTGGGCTATTGGAGTGAGAGAGTAGACTGCTGGGGTGAGGCTTAGAGAGGGAAGAAGGTGTTAGTATCAAGGCTCTTGGGTTTGAGTGAGAGACTTGAGTGAAAAGTGAGAAAAAAGAGGGTCGAGCACCATTTTTGGAGGCCATCTCCAAGGGAATTCGGGTAAGTATTGGTTCTAACTTGATTAAAACTTTATCTCTTGTCATTATTCAATTGAAAATGGGTTGTATTAATGGAGCTTTGTCTCCCCCCATGATGTAATAGAAGTAGATATACTGAAATTTTCCTTTTCTTTGCTTATGCACTCTATGTATTTGAGTTTTTTATTCTACCCCAATATATGCTATAAACACTCTATATCTTCTTATCCCCTCTATGCTTAAGCTATTAGATATATTTCAATTCATTTCCCTTCAGCATTTAATTTTGGGATGTTGTGTTGTTCACTTTGATTCGCGTGAGTTTTAAATCATGTATGTTCTAAAACCTGAAAACTGATTTTCAGCATTATTGTATACGTTGATTATCTGATTTTTCATTTCCGAACTATTGCTCTAAACCCTCCAAAATTTTGCACACTAGATCTACATATATAGGCCCACATTTGATAAAAATTTCAAGAATTTTAGGGCCGTGTAACTGGAAAATTTTGTAAATTGTCTATCCATTCAGTTTTCCTACAATAGAGCCTGGGTATTCATCTCATAACTCTGTTTGTAGGCATCCAAAATTAGTAATTATTGGTTCATTGGAAATCTGACATCCATAGATTTCCAACATAAAAAAAATTTGGAACTCTGAGCACCAAGATAAAGGCTCATATTTGAGTCTCCATATTTTTGTGACAGAACAGTTCTAGGTGTCTAAGCAGAGGCACTTCTTTGAATTAATTCTGTAACATCATAACTCTGAATGCAAATCTAAAAAATGTCCTAGACTCTCCACATATCAAGCTTATTCTGCAAAATGTTGGTGATTTTTCAAGGTCCTTAATTCATTCAAAAAGATTCGGGAAACAAGTCTTGAAAATAGAGTTTTCTGTTTTTCAAAACTTGTACATTTTTGAACTTGAAAACTAAGTGCACTTGTTTGTCATTCTTCAACACCTTGTTTTCACGTGAATTTGGCATATCACCTATCTATTTGGAATTCCTAAGTACTTAGGCTAACCCTTGAGCATCGGTTCAAGAAGGCCTAAAGCGAAAAGAGCCCGCTTATCTACAATCACCTAGTCAAATTTAACTTTTGCTAGTTTTTGGAAACTAGCTGGCATGCTCGTGCACAAAGTAGAATAGAAAGTTTTTCTTCAAGTCTCTACATAGGCTTAAAGTGAAAATTTCACATCTACAGAATTGACACTTCTGGTGGGACTCGAGTCTTTTGGGATTCCAAGTTTAGGTGATTTTTCCAATCTTTTAAAATCATGATGTTAATTCCTCACTTGTGCACAGGCTTTTACATATTTCAAGCATTTCAAACATGTCTAGCTCGAAAGGATCATGTGAAGTATCAATCCGGGTTTTGTGCTCATCAAGTCAAATTTCAAAAAGGTTTTCAAAAATGTATTACAAAAATAGGAAAGATTCGCTTGTTTCCCTAAGAAGGGATCTCAAGCTCATAGGAGAGAAGGTTGTCACCTTAAGCCAAGAGGCCGAGGCGATTGAATCATGCTCTTTCCATGAAAAACAAGCAAGGGCTCATAGGAAATCAAATCATTCAAAGAAGCCCAAACCGACCTCTATATTAGAGGGGGAACGAGAACACGAATCCTTTACTTTGAAAGATAGAAGAGCCTTACAACAATTGTTGAAAGGCCAAACTAAGGAAAAGAGGTCATACGCGCTATCAGATTTTCTATCATCCGACTATCAAACTGATAGTGACGATGACATACCGAATTTCCATCAGTATGACGGAAGTGGGGATCCTAGATCCCACCTTCAACTCTATTCCCGAATGGCTTATAAAAAGAAGAAGGATTCAACAAAATGGATTTACTGGTTTCCCCTCTCTCTCAAGGGAAATACTTCCAAGTGGTTGGCTTCCTACGATTTGAGCCAATTCGCCACCTTCGAGGAGTTGGCGAATTATTTTATGCAACGTTTTTCTTACAACGTGAAAGTTACTCCTACTTTGAATACTTTGAGGGACACTAAACAAGCACCTAACGAGGATGACCATACATTCATCGTTAGATGGTGGTCACTCCTACGACAAGTAAGGGAGCCCATTTCTGAAGGATACATTTGTAAACACCCAATTTTTTTTAATTTTTGCCTCTTAGAAAATTAGCTATTTTTGGCAACTTTGGGTTTTTGAATAAAAAAAGGTATCAAATGAGTTTATTTTGGCATCACAATTTTATGGAAGCCTTAAAATGATGAAAGAGTGCTTCCCTTTCTGAAAATTTTGAATTTGGACAAAATTGCATAAAAATGATGATTTTTTCCTCAGCACTGGAAAAGCAGGATTTCATTTTCTTAAAAGATTTATGTTGAAAAGTATGTTGAAAACTTGCCCTTTGAAAAGATATAGGCCTCAAAAAGGCAAGTTGACACCTAAAAAGGAAGGTGGATGCCCAAAAAGGAAAGCGGGCATTAAAAAGGGAAAGTGAGCTTCCCAGAAAGAAAAGCTCATACTTGGAAAGAAATCAATTTCCAGAGGGTAAGGTCGGTATCATCAAAAGAAAGGAAAGATTGATGCGAGAACAATGACTTCCGAAGAGAAAGGTTTGGTAACATGTCCATATTAGGTTTGGTTGTTAGAGACATGTAATTGATATAGGGATTGGTATCCATTTTGCATTATGATCCTACCGTTATGTTACCTCAATGCTGACAATGGTTGTTAGTGTTACGACACTTATGAAGTGAAGTCCAATGAGCATAGAAATTGGTTTGCAAAAATGTAATATAGCCTTATGTAGACGCAGAAAATCTCTGCCTCCCTTGGTTTCTTAGGCCTAGGGCGAACCTTTAATGTGTCTAAGTCCTATTTGAATCAACAGGGCGTGCCAGCTAGCTTATCTAAGCTAGCAAAGATATATTTTAACCTGACTTCTAATGTGGCGACTGTGAGCAAGCAAGCTCTTGTTGTCGCAGACCTTCTTGCACCGATGCGTAAGGGTCAGTCTATATGCTTTAAAAATCGAGTTTTGAGTGGAAAAAGCCTGTGAAAGCAGTTCGAGGTATTTGATTCGGGTCTTTTTAGTACGATTTTCAGATTTTAAGTCACGTGAATTTGCACGTGCCTAACTCTTTCTTTATATCCCTTTTATGGGCCACCTAGGTGTGTGTTATGAACACTCCACTAAATGTGGTGAATTTGAGCGGGAGTATGGGGTTTGCTTTGATGCAATATGCGTCCTAACTCGTGGTATGGCGTATATGCAATGCAAACTCACGCTACTCCAAAGGGAAAACCCGAATGTAAAGACAATACCGAAGGGAAATGACCTAAGGGAAATGACTTAAAATGTAAATGCCGAAGGGAAATTGCCGAAGGGAAATACGTATATAAGGTATATATGGGCCCTTACTTGGGTCTTGCAAAGAAGAGCGAAGGCTCAATGTGGGTGCGTGATTGAATTGAAAGACTACACACACGACATGAAATGAAACCCAAATATAACTTGCAATATGGCCTTAACTAAAGTCTTGGGAATAAGAGCGAAAGCTCAATGTGTGTGAGTGCTTGAATTGAAGTACTACGCACACAACATGAAATTAAATCCAAATATAAATTGCAGTATGGCCTTAACTAAGGTCTTGGGAATAAGAGCGAAAGCTCAATGTGTGTGAGTGCTTGAATTGAAGTACTATGCACACAACATGAAATTAAACCCAAATATAAATTGCAGTATGGCCTTAACTAAGGTCTTGGGAATAAGAGCGAAAGCTCAATGTGTGTGAGTGCTTGAATTGAAGTACTACGCACACAACATGAAATTAAACGCAAATATAAATTGCAGTATGGCCTTAACTAAGGTCTTGGGAATAAGAGCGAAAGCTCAATGTGTGTGAGGGCTTGAATTGAAGTACTACGCACACAACATGAAATTAAACCCAAATAGTATAACACGGCCCTTACTTGGGTCTTACAAATAAGAGCGAAGGCTCAATGTGTGTGAGTACTTGAATTGAAAGACAACACACTCAACTTAAGCAAAACCCTACGTAATTTAAAGTATATACATAGATTTATATCTTAGGGGCTGATTAGGCCCGTGTGTGTTCAAAATTGTGCACGACTGAGAGAGTGCACGTGTGTGTGGGTGTGCCAAGCCACGTTATTACAACCCCGTATCAAATTTAATTTAAGCAAGTCTACAACTAAGGACCAAGTTAGGCACTTACTTATAGCTGGTCCGGAGGTGACTTGCTTGAGCGTAGGCTTGGCTTCGCCTTGGGCTGCAAGAGGGAGCTCCTCGGAGTTGCACGACAAGGGGAGGTGCTGGCCGGGTGCCTTGGGTGCGCGGGAAGGGCGCCTTGAAGGTGGCCGACTGCTAGGAAGGTGCCGAACTTGGTGCTTTGGGTTAAGGTGACTAAGTAGGGTCACTAGAGGATGGGCTGATATTAAGGTTGGTAGTGCTAAAGGGGAGCCTAAGGGAGTGCCTAAGGGAGATGAATGGCTGGCGGGTGGCTGGCCGAGTGGGTTTGGTACAGTCGGTTGGAGTGGCCGACTAAGGAAAACTTGGTGGTGGCCGACTACTAAGGTAGCTAGGGACGTCATAGGTGGGAAGGGAGCTAGCTAAGGTATGGGGCAAGGTGGAGTTAGGGGCTAGTGGGACGTGATATGGGCAGGTCTTAGGGAGCTAAGTGGAGTGGCCGGGTGTTGCTATGGGAAGTGGTTTAAGGCGGGCGGTTGAAGTGGCTAAGGTCTGGCCGAATGGGTAGGGATGATGTGTAGGTGGTGTTGGGGTAGTGTGGTGGTGGTGTAGGTGGTTGAGAGTGGAGGGGGAGTGAAGAAGAGGTAGAGTGAAGCTGAGGTACTAACCGGGTGATGAGGAGAGGCGGTGTTTGGAAGAGGGGCAGCCGGGTGTCTTGGATGCGCAGGATGCAGTCGGGAGGTGGTGGCGATGGGGAGTTGGCCGGATGGAAATGGTGGTGTAGGAGGAGCTTGGTGGTGAGTGGCGGTGGTGCAGGTGGAGGACTCGGCTAGAAGGTGGCTGGGGTCGGTTGGGCCAAGGAGGGCTTGAAGAACTTGAAAAACCCGCCCCTTGGGGGGGGGGGGGGGTTATATAGGGCTGAAGATGGCGGTTGGGGCTGGTTTTGAGGAGGTGGTAAGGTGGTCTAGGGGTGGTGGTGTGGTGATAAGGTGGGTTGGTTTTGGGGAGGGGCCAGATATTTTAATACAAGGGGTTTTGGGTAGATGGTGTGCTAGGTTTAGGTGGGGTGGTTTAGGGGTTTAGGGCTTAGCTAGGTGGGTTGGTTTTGGGGTTAGGTTTAGTGAGGTGGTTTAGGTGATTAGGCTAGGATTAGGTTAGGTTTAGAGAAATTAAACTACGTTTAGGGAAGGATTAGGGAAGTGGGTTAGGTGATTAGGTTGGGATTAGGCCGTGATTAGGGAAGTGGGTTAGGTGATTAGGCTAGGATTAAGACAGGATTAGGGTAAAAGGCTAGGATTAGGGCTTTTTTATTAGGGTTGGGTTAAGGAGCTCCCTTTGCATGACCCATAGACCTTGTTGCATCATGTTGGTGCAGCCCTAGGTTAGGTTTTGGCTAATTACAAGCTTAAACCCACTTTAATTAGGCTAATCCACATGATTAACCCCAAACTTGACACACAAGTCAAGCTTAATTACAATTACTCCCTAATCTTATCCTCCCCCACTCTCTCTCATGCCCATAATCCCACGTGAAATTCAAGTGGGCCCCACCTCCATTTATGAGAAGGTGATGTGGGCCATGGGTGTGGATATTGGATTGGATCTTTGGATCCAAATCCAAATCCAAATCCAAATCCACACATGGGTTTGGATTGGGATCTGGATATATATGGTCCAGATCCAATCCAAACTGAATTCTGACTCCTTCAGGCTGTGTTCGAAATAAACGGTTTGTGCGGGGTCTGACAGCATCAGTACTTCGTCTACGTTGGGTCTTTGCCAACATGATCGTCCGCTTCTGTTTTCACCTTCCGGAGATAATTTCAAAGATGTTTTGCTGATAACAGGGTCTTGGACGTTCGAGATCCTGGGGGTGGATTCAATACGAGAGTTGCTGTGTCGGGCTCGACATGTGCTCCGATTTCGGGCTTTCTTTGGCTCTTCTAGTCCTATCTTGATTAGGCCAAGCAGCTTCGGGGTTTCAAAATGTATTTTAAAAGGTTTTTTTAAAACCATATTATACATATTTAAAACATATAAAGTTTAAAACATATGTATAGGGTTGCCTGGAAGGTTCCTGGGTTTCCAGACTCAAAATGGCCCTTTGGGGCTGCTTTTGTGAAACCAGGTTGTTTTGAGAAGTTCATGGGATTTCGGGGTGTTTACACCTTACTTGAACACTTCCATAGTAAGTAGGCATGTAACATGGATTTTCTTGAATGCTTTCATAGCAAATATGCATGTAACACAGGTTTGCTTAAATACTCTCATAAGTATAATATTAATAGCTTCAGTTGAGATCATCACGTGGGATTTTCTATTCCCTCGAAATAGTCATTTATTAATGGTTCATGCCTCAATAAGGATAATTGCTAAAGCATCATATTGATTTTGTTAAACCTGCTTCACAAGAATCTAGACGAGTTCTAGCATGTAACAAATTCTTGTAGACACATAAAGTTAAAGAAGAACTGGATGTGCATGAGTTCCATGATGCTGACTAAACTGAATTTACTGAGGCTGAGCTGGAGGAACTCGTCCTCATCAACCTATTGTGCAACTGGTACAAAATCATTGCCCACATAAGTTGCAAAAAGAAACAGAATAAACGCAGAACACGTGCTAGTGTTACATCAGAGAAAACCATGAAGACAAGTGATGATTTCATTAAGCATATACAAGAGTAATTTAAGGAAAAGGCGCGCAAGTCCGAATCATTTATTAGGCTGCTACAGATGAAGACGGATGCATAGGTGCAATTGCAACTGCTCGAGGTTGTAGTGCAGGTGATGGTGCTCCTACAGACAGAGAAGCAGTTGAATGAGAGGTCTTCTGTTTCTTGCGAGAAGCTGACACAATAGGGCTAGGTTCAGGTTCATGGCCCGGTTGAGCAGCAGAATAAACGATATGCTGGATGCCTCCCGCTTGCCTCCATTCCCTTATTCTTCTCACCATATCATCTGTGATCACATCAGCCTGTGCCTTAAAAGTCCTTAGAACTGAACGCTACTCGTGGAGCTCCTCTTAGTCTATTTTGATGAAAAGGCGGAAGATCATCATCTGTGCCACTACTGTCAGAAGGGCCATAGTCCATCTTCTTTTCCCTCCTTTTAGCTTATCCAATCCAGATGAGAGGATCAAGCTTATCAACTCCAGATCAAGGATAAAGCTTATCAAGTCCAGATTACGTTCAAACTCATCCAACTCAGATGAGATCAAGTGAAGGATAAAGCTTATCAAGTCCAGATTACATTCAAACTTATCGAGATGAGATCAAGTGGAGGATCGTTCTTATCAGAACAGGAACATAGTCAAGTTCAAGTTTATCCAAACCCACAGCAAGTAGGTATCCGTGAGCCTATAAAAAGGCTCTCCCAGGTGTTGCAAAGGCATCAACCATCAACAAAAAATATACCAATCCATGAAGAGAGAAAGACCGCAGGAAGAGAGAAAAAAGAGAGGGAGAGAAGGAAAAGAAAGGAGAAGAAGGGAAAAGAGAAGGAAGCCCACCTTGCTCCGTCGTCCGACATCTGCATCATGGAGGTTCCTCAGCCACGACTTCACATCATCTTCCTCTTCAATCCCACAGGTTTAAACCATTTGATTTATGGATGTGATCCACTGAAAAATAGATGTCTGTTCTTTTATTCATATCTCTGTAAATACTAAATGAAATTACATAAAATTAATTCTTTGGAAATCTAACATCTGGAGCTTTCCAATAAAATAAATTTTACTGAATTTGGATGTGTGAGCGCAGAGATATGACCATTTTTCTGAGACTTTGAACCACAGACACAAAACTGTTCTCCGTTTCTGAACAGTCATCAATTTCAGATTTAATTATTGGGATTTACAAAACAAAAATACAAAATAAAAATATTTCCTGCTTCTGCACATGTGTATCTTGCTCTATAAAATTTTCAGAATTTTTGTAGACTCGAAAGTATTTTAGAAAAATCAGAGAATAGGTCCCTGGAAACAAAACATATTCTGTAATTTTCATAACCTGAAATTTTCAAAAATCTGGAACTTAGTCATGAATTTTGAAACTTGTAAAATCAGGATTTTGCTTTTTTTGAATTTAACATATTCCAAACATTTTTCAAGCATCTGTTAGTTTAAGTAAACTAATTGGCATGCTCATGCACACGACGTAGTTTGAGAGTTTAATTTCAAATCCTAAAAGATTTTGAAATAAAAATTCACGTCTACAGCGTTGTGATGCTCATCCTTGAAAATTTTAGAACCGATTTGAAAGCTCTTCTCTCCCTTCATGAGATCTCAAATTTTCAAAAACTTATAAGAAAGGCTTCACTCTTCGAAGCCAATTTGAAAAAAGGAGTTTACGAGGACTTATGGAAGGGGAGAAATTTTCAAAAGAATCGTTTTGGAAAATAAGGGGCGTATGGGTCACCCATAGCGGACAATGGGGCGAAACCCCAAAAGATTGCAAATGTCCGCATGGAACCAATCTCAGCCGACCCTTCCGAGAATTCCGAATGACAACATGTGAAAAAGCCTCAAAGGAATTTTGAAAGGAGGGAGTTCACTCAATTAGGACAACCTATCATGGAAGTCTTAGACTTCCTTCTAGCAGAAGGACTGTTCACTCTCCCTTCTCTTCCCGAAGGGACACCCCCTAAGGAAAAATTTTGAAATGAATTTTGTTAGTATCATAGGCTCAAAGGTCATGATACCAATAAATGTTTTGCGCTTTTAAATAAAATTAAAGACTTGATTGAGCAAGGAAGGCTCCATGTCACGGAAGAACCGGAGCCCTCCCAAGCGGTTCTAAAGGAACCCTTCCCAAATCATGTAAGCACAAGCGGGAAGGAAAAAGAGGTATGCCTTTTCCCACTTATGACTCATGAAATGTAGCATGCATTGCATACGATACACACTACTTGCCATACACCACCTTCAATCATAATAAAAAAAGCCAAGCAAGTAGTGATCCGAGGAGCACTTAGAGTCCTGCCCCCTGCTAGAGCCTTATTAGAAATTCATGGTGCTCTGAAGCATCAAAATAGAGCCAAGATAGGAGTGAGTCTTAGGTAAGGTTTGGGCGAGGTGACTAGGTCCGAGAGGATCTATCAACCCCCACATTTAGCTAAGAATCCTAGCAAGAAAGTGGTCATTTTACCCGGCCCTTCAAAAGCATACTGTAAACACCCAAAAATTGGAAACGTTTTCAACAAACTCCTGAATTTCAAAAACCAGCTCCCGACCTGTTGAACTTGTAAAAACCCCGAAGTTTTGAAGTTTTAACCTTTTCCAAAAAATATTTCAAAATAAAGGTTTTTTTGAATCCAAGCCAAAAACCCAAGGTTTGCAAAGCAGCTCAAACAAACAAGTGAAACCCGATTCAAAATCTAGCTCAAGATCAAGTGAAAAAATGAAGGAGAGGCTCAACCCGTCTGGATAAAAACGAGGTAGAGAATCAAAACTCGCATCCATGTTGTAAAGTCCCCAAAATCCCACGATTTTCTCAAACATGCCTGGTTTTACAAAAGTAGCCCTAAAGGGTATTTTGAGTCTGAAAACCCAAGAGCCTTCTAGACAACCCTGTACATATTTTAAACCTGTATATACATTTTAAAACTCTATACATATAGCTTTTAGACTATAAATAGTGTTTTTAAGACCCAAAAGCCTCCTAGCCTGACAAAAACGGATTGAAAAGGGAAAGGAGAGCTCGGACTCGAAGCATACTTCAAGCCCAACATATCAACTCTCATGTCAAAAGTGTCTCCAAATTCTAAGACATCCAAGCCCCAAATATCAGAAAGATGATCAAAACGAAATCCCGAAGGTGAGAAGGAGATCGGACGACAATGTTGGCGAAGACCCAACACAAGACGGAGTATTGATGAAGTCAGGTCCCGCACAAACCGTCCATCTCGAAACGCCATGAAGGAATCAAAAAATCAAATTTGGATTGGATTTGGACCATATATATCCAGATCCAAACCCAAAATGTATTTGGATTTGGATTTGGATCCCAAGATCCAAATCCAATATCTATATCCATGGCCCAATTCACCTCCTCATAAATGGGGATGAGGGGCCCACAAAATTTCACGTGAAAGGTCTTAGAAGGCTTGGGTAGAGAGAGAAAGGGGGCCATAAAGTAAGAGTGAGAAAGTTGGTAGACTTGACGTTTGGTCAAAAGTGGGTTAGCCTTGTGGGTTTAACCAAGAGTGTGGGTTTAAGCTTGTATGCACCTACACTTGACCTAGGGCTGCACCAACTTGGATATGGCTGCAACTAAGCTAATGGACTGACGTCAAGGGGTGGTTCCTAAACCTAGCCCTAAGTTAGCTCACCCCACCTAGCTATTTTTCCTAAAACCTAACCCAAACCTAACCTAGACTTAGCTCTTCTCACCCAAAACCACACCCACTTCACCTAGCCGACCTCACCTAGCTGGACCACCTAGACCCTAACTAACTAAGCCTAAACTAACCTTAGTCCACCTAACTAAGTCCTTAACCACCTAAACCTAGCCCACCTAACCGACCTACCCCAAACCACTAACCCAGCCCACCTAACCAACCTATCCCAAACCATGTCCCAGCCCACCTAAAAATAAATATCTAGCCCACCATATCCCAGCCCACCAAAACAAATATCTGGCCCACCTAACCGACCTAAGCTCCCTTATCCCAGCCACTAATCCCTAGCCTATATAAACCCCACCCTTCCACTTGCGGGGGCCCTCTCTTCTTGGCTCTCCATGCTCTTGGGACCTGGCCATCACCTCTCTTCACCCTCTCCACTCCCAACCGAGCAGCACCTACCACTCCAACTCCACCTTCGGCGAGGAGCTCCAGCCGACTCCATCACCTTCTTCCATCCGGCCACCAACACCACCTGTCTTCTCCTTCCCCGTTAGTACCACTCTCCCTTCCACCCAGCCAACACCTCTCTTCTTCCCAACCGAGCACCACCCAATGCCTACACATCCACCTGCCACCCTAGTCACCCAATTCCCAGCATCCCTTCACTATTTCCCAACCCTCTCCACTTCCCGCCGAGCCCTACCTATCCCCAAACTCACCCTAACTCCTAGCACCATACCTTAGCTCAACCTACCTTCCCTAAATCACCTCAACATCAGCCGGCCAACACTCCTACCTGCCGCGACAAGCCACCTAAGGGACTCCTCTTGGTTGCCCAAGGCAGATCACAAGTCCAAGTCCACGCAAGTTGAAGATGGACTAGCTACATGTAAGTGCCTAAACTTGGTCCATTATATGAACTTGCTTTATATTCAATTAAATTTTGACATGGGGTTGTAATAATGGAGCGTAGTCTCCCCCCAAGATGTAATAACTTGGTTTGACACATAAGCACCCACGTGCACTTGAGCCTTTCCGCTCTTAGTTGCACACCTTTTGCACACACATGGGCCTTGACAACCCCTAAGATATAATTTTATTTATATAAGTTCAGCTGCGTGTGTTTTCATTTAAGTCGTGGGTGTTGTCTTTCAATTCTACACTCACACACATTGAGCTTTCGCTCTTACTACCAAGACTCTAATAAGAGCCATATTGCAATTCAATTTGGGGTTTTTATTCAAGTTGTGTGAGTGGTCTTTCAATTCCACACTCACACACATTGAGCTTTCGCTCTTACTCCCAAGACTCTAATAAGAGCCATATTGTAATTCTATTTGGGTTTTACATTCCAAGTCGTGTCAGTTGTCTTTACATATATACACAACACCCACGTACATGTTGGCGACCTTCAGGCCCATATATATATAGTTGTATTTTCCTTCCGCTATGTCTTTAAGATTTGGGTTTTAAGGTTCAGCTATGTGAGTAGTCTTTCAATATATACACGACACACACTTACACAATTGAGCCTTTCCGCTCTTAAGATATAGCCATATTTCCCTTTTGCAATTTCCCTTAAGCATTGTCTTTCAATTTCGGGTTTTCCCTTGGAGTTGTGTCAGTTTGCATTGCATATTCGCCATACCACGAGTTAGGACGCATATTGCATCAAAGCAAACCCCATACACCCATGCAAAAATCGCTCAACTTAGGTCACTTGCGCACACACCTAGTTGGCCTAAATAGCATAAAATTGAAAGACATAGGCACGTACAAATCCCACGTGAAATAAAGTCTACAACAATACAAAACCCAATCAAACACTTCGTACATTTTCAAAGAGGTTCAAAATCGACTTTGCTAAAGCATACAGACTGACCCTTGCGCATCGGTGCAAGAAGGTCTGCGACAAAAAGAGCTCACTTGCTCACAGTCGCCCCAAACGAGTCAGATTTTCAAAACTTACTTCGCTAGCTTGAGTAAGCTAGCTGGCACGCCCTTTTTACAAAAGTGAACTTAGACACACGAAAAGGTTCACTTCAGGCCTAAGAACCAGAAGTGAGAATTTTCCGTGTCTACAGCAATTGGCATGCCCGATGGGACTTGGGCCTTGTGCAAAGTCAAAGTCATGTAAAGAAACCTCACGAAAATTTTTTCAAAGAAAGTATTTTAACTTTTGTTTGTTGCATTTCATACTTAGGATTTTTGAAAAGCATTGAAGTATGTCGAGTCCAGGCTCCCAAGAAGTGTCTAGCCATGGCTCATGCGCATAAAGTTCTCATTCTAGGAGGTTTTCGAAAAAACAAAACAAACTAGAAGAGATTGAGGACTTGAGAAGGGATTTTGAGGCCAAAATCGTTGCTCTTAGCCAAGAGGCTGAAGCAGCTGACTCATGTTCGTCAAATGGCAAAACAAAGGCCAAGAAAAAGTTTGAAAAAACTCGCAAACATAAAGAGACTTCTGCAATGGAAGGCAACCAATATCACGAGTCCTTCACACACAAGGACTATAAAACCCTACAACAGCTGTTGAGAGGGCAAAATAAAGAGAAAAGAAGTTACGCCCTATCTGATTTCTTGCCTGTGGACTATGAAACAGACAGTGACGATGAAATACTGAACTTCCATCAGTATGATGGCATGGGAGACCCTAGGTCTCACTTGCAACTTTTCTCTCGTCGAGCCCATAAGAAAAAGAAGGACTCGATGAAATGGGTGTATTGGTTCCCTTTGTCCCTCAAAGGCACAACTGTCAAATGGCTGGCTTTCTATAACCTTAGCCAGTTCGCTACTTTTGAAGAGTTAGCGAACTGCTTTATGCAGAGATTCTCGCATAACGTAGAAGTCACGCCGACTTTAAACACATTGAGGGATACTGTAGACACGGAAAAATCCTCACTTCTGGTTCTTAGGCCTGAAGTGAACCTTTTTGTGTGTCTAAGTTGTATTTTAGCAAAAGGGCATGCCAGCTAGCTTGCTTAAGCTAGCGAAGAAAGTTTTTGAAATTTGACTTCTATCAGGGTGACTGTGAGCAAGTGAGCTCTTTTCATCGCAGACCTTCTTGCACCGATGCGCAAGGGTCAGTCTGTACGCTTGGCAAAGTCTTTTGAAATGTAAACCTCTTTGAAAAATACCCTAAGTGTTTTGGGCTTTGTATGTACGATTGCAAATTTTATTACACGTGGGATTTGCACGTGCCTATGTCATTCTTTTTAATCTTTTAGGGCCAACTAGGTGTGTGCATAAGTGACCTAAGTTGGGTGATTTTTGAACGGGAGTGTGGGGTTTGCTTTGATGCAATATGCGTCCTAACTCGTGGTATGGCGTATATGCAATGCAAACTCACACAACTCCAAAGGAAAAACCTGAATTGAAAGACAATGCGGAAGGGAAATGACTTAATGTAAATTGCAAAAGGGAAATTGCAAAAGGGAAATATGGCTATATCTTAAGAGCAGAAAGGCTCAATTGTGCAAGTGTGTGCCGTGTATATATTAAAAGACTACTCACACAGCTGAACCTTAAAACCCAAATCTTAAAGACATAGCGGAAGGGAAATACAACTATATATATATATGGGCCCGAAGGTCGCCAACGTGTGTGTGGGTGTTGTGTATATATGTAAAGACAACTCACATGACTTGGAATGTAAAATCCAAATAGAATTGCAATATGGCTCTTATTAGAGTCTTGGGAGTAAGAGCGAAAGCTCAATGTGTGTGAGTGTAGAATTGAAATGCTACACAACTTGAATTTAAATACCCAAAACGAAATTGCAATATGGCCTTTACTAAGGTCTTGGGAGTAAGAGCGAAAGCTCAATGTGTGTGAGTGTGGAAATTGAAAGACCACGCATACAACTTGAATTAAAACACCCAAGGAAAATTGCAATACAGCCCTTACTAGGGTCTTGGGGATAAGACCGAAAGCTCAATGTGTGTGAGTGTGAAAATTGAAAGACAACACACACAACTTAATGAAAACCCATGCAACTTAAATATACATAAGTATAGCTATATCTTAAGGGCTGATTAGGCCCATGTGTGTGTCAAAATCATGTGCAACTAAGAGCGGAATAGGCTCAAGTGCACGTGTGTGTGGGTGTGCCAAACCACATTATTACAAGCGGGGGGAGACAACGCTCCATTATTACAACTCCCTATCAAATTTAATTAAGCATAAGAAAGTTCATAACAAGGACCGAGTTAGGCACTTACATATAGCTGGTCCGGGTGTAGCTTGCTTGGCTTTGGCCTATGTGAGTCGCCTTGGACAGCCGAAGGGGAGCTCCTTGGGTGCGTGTGGGCGCCAAGTAGGGTGAGAGCCGGATGAAGACTTGAGGATGGCCGAGTGTAAGGCGCAGCAAGTGGGGAGGTTAGGTGATGTTGTGGCATGTTAGGGGCTAGCTAAGTGGTGGAAGGTAAAGGGGGAAGGCTTAACTAAGGGATGAGAATTGGGTGGCTAAGGGAAGGTGGGGGTGTAAGGTGTGAAGTGGTCGGGTGTAAGGGAGAGGCTTCGGGTGCAACAGTGGTGGCGGGTGATGGACAGTGTGGTTGGGTAAGAGGGGGAGAGGAAGAGAAGTTAAATAGGGCAGAGGTGGGGTACTAACTAGAGTTGGTGGTTGTGGTCGGAGGTGGTGGAAGGAGGTGGCAGCTGGAAGATGGTGGTAGCCGGGTGAAAAGATGCAGTCGGGTGGGGTGCAGGTGGCAACCGAGTAGAAGTGGAGCCGGGTGGAACGACGGTGGATGGTGGCGCAGCTAGTGGTTGATGGGAGTGAAGTGGGGTGGAAGAGAGGGCAGGTGAGAGAGGAGAGAGGGGGCTGAGGGCTGCCCAAGATCTCATGCAAAACCCACCCCAAAAGGGGTTTTTTTATAGGCATGGGGTGGGGTCGGTTGGGGTAGATATTTAGGATGTTGTGGGTGGTGGGGTGGTTTGAGTAGGTCTGCTAGGAAGGGTGGTAAGGTGGTTTAGGGTAGGTCGGTTAGG